>JARQSV010000335.1:1165256-1227316 GCA_030142285.1 Calameuta idolon | reverse complement strand
ATTTTTCGGCTAACTTCACGGTCAAATTTTGATTACTTGATTATAAAAGAATGAGTGACCACCAAATGTTTTAATTACGCCACCAATGACCACCAAACGATCACCAATCGATTAGCTATGATAAAAAGTTAAAAAGCTAAAGTGGTCCGGCTAACTTCACGGAGGTGCGATATGATCGGCTTGTGACATTACATTAGAGTGATGACAGCGGGTCAATTGTGTAACTCAAATGTAGTGAAAATACGAAAAGTGAAGAACTGTTAGCTAATCGTGCGTTAGGATCAAAAGAAGACGAGCACAACCATTGGCTAACAGCTATTCATTTTTGACATTTTCACTACTCTTCAGTCACACAATCGACCCCCAGAACTCTCTGTTTCCTCAAACACGACAGGTAAATTAAGCACTGTCACGTAGTACTTCTTATTATTCTTATTCTAAATAAGACGTTACATTTGAAGTTCCAACAATGGATGTTTTACTATTCATAAGATAAGATATCCTCGTTAAAAATACTTTTCTAATTGGAGTGACCCGTATACACCCTAAGGGACTGTAAGAAAACTATTTAACACACAGCTAATTGACAGTAACGCCGCGACCGCGTTTCTAAGAAAAACCGCATAGGATTCAATCACCAAAGGTAGGTCTGTCAAACACAATTACAACGGCGAAAGGAATATTTATCACTACTTATGTATATGCTCACGAAATTTTACTCTCGTTACAAACTACGAAACCACCAGGGAACATTGCAAAAAGTAATGGCATCACATTAGAATAATATAAATTGATCAGTTCGATACACTTGTTACAGAGTATATTTTATTCAATAACAAAATATAAACGACGACATGGTCACAGCCATTATATTGCTCGCAGAGTCACAATGGGCTCTGCGCGTCTAATTTATCGATACAAGGTACTAGGAATTAATGTAATTAAAATAGAAGCTATTTAAGGGGTAGGTCCAACGTGTGGGATTACACACATCTGTCAGGTGCTGTTTTTTTTTTCGCCATAACCTATTATATTATGTGAAAGCACAGAAGGACCCGTGATATCATTTTATCATCGTGAATTGCACAGAAGGAAATCAACTTTACATACTTCCAAAAACTTTACGTCCCCTCGTTACCGACAAGGAAACTACAACAACGCTTAATACGAAGAAGACTAGCCCGAGGATAGCTGTAACGGCTCGACACCATTGCCGTTTCCTTTTGGCTTTCGCGATAACTCTGCCCAATCTTTCAGCTCGTGAGCCATCCAGAGTAAAATCCAAATCCCTGTCGAATACTCGAACGTCACGATCCCAGTCGGTCTTGCCAATTGACTCCACAATTCCTTCACTAGAAGAAGTCCCATCACTGCACTCTAGCTGCTGAAACAGTGGTCATGACGCATCAATTTCTTGACATTAAGATTTGGTTAATCAGATGTTTAGCGCTTTTACCTTTTTTAACGTGCACCGTGTACCGCGACTGATACCTTCGTTGCGCGAGTACACTCACGCTTTCTAGTCAGAACTACAGTAGTGGATAGCGAGTGGTATAGTTCAGTTAGTGAATTTTATGAGAAATGAAGAGGCGCATTCGAGACTAATAAAATGTGACTGATTGATAAAGGTAGTGCAAGAATGAGATTGTATCGACTGTATTTAGTAAATGATTTGTCTTAGATATAATTCACTCACCGTCGTGTATTCAGGTTCGGTTAATTGATAACCTTTTCGACCGATGCTTTTGACATTACGCGAATTCTGCTGTGCGAAAGGGTCTTCTTTCGATCTGGAGTAGTTTCCCGAAATAGCGTTGTGCTTTTTCTTGTTTTTACTGTCATCATTGAAATTATGATAAGTACGATAATTACAGAGTCCCGAAACTTTTTCGTAACGATGCAAAGTCTCTCCAAGATTTCCAGGATATTCCGGGACCAAAAAGACAGCCGGTGTGCCATCTTTTTTCTTGCGTTCTTCGTTCACTTGGTGAATTTGCGTAAAAAATGGGGGCAAAAGGCCCTGACTGAAAGTGTTCTTTTCGCAGGTACATCGTGGCACTCGAAGAGACCGTGATTTTCCATAAATTTTCACGTTGACTGGGTTCACTCCTGGAGATTCCTTACCGACGTTTGACGAGGCGGAGGATAAACGATAAACATAATCCTCACAGAGGCAGCGTTTCTTTGTATTAATACCCTGGGCAACAGTACGCGATATATCTCGTAAAATTTCTTCAGCTGTCATATCCGTACCGCCTTCTATAACTGAATTCAGCGTCCTGGAGAGCTCGAATAGAACCTCTTGAGCACTCGACGTCGTGGACTGACCATAATCCCAGTCGCAGTGAGAATAACCGTACCCATGTCCATAGGTGCAACAAGCGTAGATTCCCGAGCGGAGACGTTCAGCGTCGTCAAGGACGTCGCCATCATCGTGCATTATCGAGTCTCCGGCAACGCAAGGCCAAATAGGTCTGGGTATCGTTTCGCTCTCGTGGATGACTGCAAGAGCAGCCTTCGCTGAGGTGTGATTGGCTGAAGTACGTTGAAGTGCAGCACCAGGACCAGGGGTGTGGATTGGGGCTGAGGTGCAGCAGGAATAGGAACCTGCCGAAAGTGGCGGAGAATGACTCGAATAACCCGAACTGGTCGAGGTTCTCCATCTTCTTGGAATTCGTGTAGCAGAGGAACCTATGACCAGTTTGGAAACTTCGGCATCCAAAGAATCCGGATCTATCCTAAAGGATGTTAAAATTAATATTGTGCGTTTCAAGCGTCACCACGATGGGCCTATTTTTTGGGTCTTTTATCCAAAAGTTAAAGAGCACGGAAACTTTCGGGAAATTGAGTGGGGATAATATCTCACCATTCAAACTCGTGTAGATCGACCCGGGGTATTCCAAAGACGTTATCGGCGTTACTTGGGTAGGGATCGTTACGAAGGGGCAATTGCGGCGTGACTCCTACACTGAGAGGCTCACGAGCAGAAACTGCCACAGCCGTTGTCGACGCGGCTCTGGGACAGGATTTCCCACGGCTAAGCATCCCCTCGTACGACCCTACGATCCTACCCCGATTGAACGTCGTTGATCGCTATCACATGGGTCGGATGCTGGTTCGTCCAGGGCAAGGAGCCACCGCGGCATGCTCTCTCAGGACTACGTTCTGAGGACTACGGACCACGTAGTCCTATCCTCGATACTCTCGTCATCGGCGCTTCATCATTATCATCATCATTGTCCTCTTCCACCTCCTCTCTTTTTTGTCCCTGTCCTCCTACTCTTTGGCTTCTTTTGGTTCCCGGTTCACGCTGCAACACTGAAATACGGATGGAGAGGGAGAAGAGAGAGAATAAAGAAAAATACCTATGCACACACGACAAAAAATCAAAAGAGGATTGATAGTTCAAGGTGGATAGACGGTCATAATAGTGGTGACGATAGCAACCAAAGGAGTGGGAGTTGCATAGACAAGAGAATACATGTATGAAGTCGCGTGGCGTAGGTGACCAAAAACGCTTTCGCATACATACATATATACGTATACCATATTACAGGCCTTTCTCACTGTGCGATTTTGAAATATTTAATGATTACTTTGACTTGTTTGTCCTCTTGGATTCCAGATTTAGACACCCAACAGTGGTTTCATGTAATGAGAAATTTTTCTATACGATACCAGCTACACGGATCTCACTTCAAGCAATATACACAGTCATAGTGTCTTATATTCAGGTACCCAATGTTCGAATAATAAAGTGCCCAATACCCTCCGGCACTTTAATACTCGTACTCTCTAATGGTCTATATATTCGAATATTAACGTGCCTACGTTGTACCGTATATAATATGAACCTGTTACAAAGCAAGTTTCCGGATTTGCAAGTTAACATTGCAGTGCCTAAAGGCAAAGAGGCACTACTCGTCATTTCGTGGATTCCCCCTCTACGGGTACTATCTCGATAGGGATTCGCAATCGCAACCGCACATCCCGTGGTCTGTGATCGACGATCAACCTGAATTCCACCAGTCGACCGGCTCTTGCTGGTTCTTGCCACCCGTCGTCTCACTATATATCTGCGTTCCTCAACGTATAGTCATACGTACATACTTGCGACATACGGCATCTATGTCGCACATCGCGACTACAGAGAGCGATCGTTCCTGTATTTACACCCGTCATCATGTAGCTACCACTGTCAAAGATACATATAAGAAATGCTAATCCTAACTGCACCTCGCGGAACGATTCTCTCCACGTATGTACATGCCTACTGGTGAACGTTCTATCACTGACCTACGATCGGCCGTGCCGAGCAAGATACCCGAGTCAGGCAACATATACGATATGGCTTGACGTAGTATAGGGACCTAGTAGCTGGTCGCTTTCGCATATGTATATACCGATGTTTACGAATTACATTTATCTAGTAATAATCCGTACCTTTTTCTTTGGTCGAGTTTAATAATGACTTTAAGGGATATCGTGTGATTAGTGTTCGAGAGTTGTATTACGGGTTGCTTTGTATTACAGAATGGAATGCAGAGCAGTATTAACGCCCGTGTAATAAGATGGTAATTGGAGGAACGTGTTTGGTTAGAAAGTTATTACGAAATTAAAGGGATGGGATGATACTGGAATACCTGTTGTAGGGATAGGAATTTCTCTTGTCTATATATAGACACGATAACTTATTGTGTATGCATATACGTGTATGTATATATGTATACATGGGTGCGGGATAAGTGTGCCGATAAGTGTCACGAATCGCATCAGCATCGGAGTTGACCGTTCGAGCTGTAACGAGTCGTGAAAATATTTAACGTACGAACTTTCACTCGAACGATCAGGGCCGTCCCGCGAAAACCCGTTGCCCCGGGGCGGCGAAAAACTTCATCCGTCTCGTAGAAACGCTCGTAGGTACTCTACGAAAATGAGCACGCTCGGCTGGCGATTACGTAGCTTCCCAAAAGGATTCCCGGACCGGATTGGGACCACTTTCACGAGATTCGCGTGTACGAAAGTCTCTAACATCGGATTCCACTCGGGAGCTGATCCCTTAATTTTTAGAATCAAACGATTTTTCTCAGAGCCCTTTGCTTTCTTTTGTCTCTCTTGCCTCAGATGCTCAATGCAATTGCTCCAGTCACACACGACGAGTCCACTTGCACTCATTCTCACACAATAGGCGCTATTCCGAAAGTCTTCGAAGACGCTTATAATGAGAGGAGAGAGCGAACCTGGTTGAGAAATATTATGTTTATCGATGCTGTATATATGTGTATGCGCTCGCGGCGACGGCGGCGCGTCGCCGGCGTCGGCTTAGCGTGTGCTCGCTTTGACTCTATCTCTGTAGACGCTGTAATCGAATGACTAGGATTTTTTTTTATGGGAGAAAGTATAAAAATGACAATTGCCTTGCAGGTTCGTATCGTATTCAGCAACTGATCCGCTATTACGTCAACGCAAACGGAGAGCCTACGTGCTTGGAGAATCGAACGAGTTGTCGTGCTTGCGAATCTTATAACCGGACACGTAATTTCTTTGATATGTTCCTTTTTTACCCAATCCAAATCGAGATTCCCTCGTGACCGGTTGATATCGATGACCCACTAACAAGTATTGCTTATTCGGATATTGAATTATTTCACGATTAATATATGTCACAGAGTCTTATATATATATATATATATATCCGATAATATTCCTTAAAATAAATTAGTGAATATTCAACATTGACAAACAAATTTTGCAATATAGTTACCATACAGTGAGAAATCCGATATACAATATATTATTGGTGTACTTTTTTATACCCTAATTATTTGCTTCTAATAATCTTTAGATATCGTTAATAATATGAAATTAACATATGGAGAGTACAAAACGTTTTCGCAACCCTTTCGTTTTGTAAGAGGCTGCGAAGCAGTTGCGGTCAAGTGTACTATACAATTATACCACGTTTCAAACGTGTTTCTTTACGTATAAGGGAACATCGGAAAGCGATTACGTTTTTCTCGAATATTAGTCACCTACACGATTTTTAGTCTTGACGGGAAGGAGACGAAATGATTTAAAAAACTGATGACACGTCATCTTCGAAAGTGACGGGTTAGCTGATACGCAGGATGCATAATGCAGATGATTCTCTACTCAGGACACTTTTGTTTCTATGTACCTGTCTCTGTACACGGAGGCTGTCTTCGCAGAGAAACTTTCACACGCGACGCGCGCTTGTTGCGCTCGGTCTTGCACTCGCGGGACCCCAAAAGAAACTGAAAGTTCCGTTTCCTCGAGACGAACCAGGGCCCGACTAGCGGAACCCTACCAAGAGGCGTAGGATGGAGCTTATAGTATGGATACCCACCGCTAACTAAAGACGCTTCTGTCATTCAAAGAGTTTCTCCATTAAAAGATTTGTCACTGTGAAGAATGTGAAAATATTGTCTAAAGATGATATCTCCAAAAAAGCGAAAAGGCCCCTCGGGGCGTAACAATTTCTAAAAGTCTTGGGACGCATTAGGAATTATGTATGTATATAGATATGTCTATTCTAATGATGGCAATCTTCACCGGTAATTTTTAACGTTGATGTTTTGACAGTGTACCTACAATATCCCACGGCATGTATCTTCCTTTGCTTGACTGAGAAACGAGAAGAAACAGAGGAGGATAAGGAGCAGGACTATTGCGCAAATTTGCTAGGAATAATCAAGTGTAATTTTCCACTCTTCTCATAAAGAGCGGAACTCGCCTTTTTTCTTTCTTACAGCTTGCACGAAATTTATGATAATAACTTGAGACAAAGATTATCATTAAAGGGTCATGAACCTTTTTATAATACAAGATTATCCTAGTAATCACATATAATATATGTAGCGTGATATACCTGCAATCCATACATGCTGTTTTCAAAGAGTCTAGGAGATACGAAAAATTTCAAGCCAGGAAGTATTACTTTCATGGTCAAAATGTTAAATGGCTTTTATCATCGCCTGTGTATTATTTTAATTGTCGGGGTTTCAAAACGGAATGTCAAATTTTCATATGCTTCATTGACTCAGTGTCAATATTTTCATATGTAGATTTTATCCCGCGAGCAATGAACGAATAAGGCCTTGCTCAATTCGAATGTCAATTGTCCTGAGGTATCTTTCGTATCGTTGAATACGAACTGTTCTGCGTGGGCGCAGTCAATGGCATAGGGCATTTACCGTTCTCCGAAGACACTCATTGTCTCTCACTAAAATTACATCTCGTTGTTTCCGCAATGCTTATTTGCTTGCCACGTAACTTTCTCGGCCATAACTTTTCCCACTTGACACATTTTGCCGTCTCTTCTTCCGTACTTAATCTAACAACTTTTCCTGTGTCATTATTGACTGGGTCCCGTTGACTTTTTCTTTACTTAGACATTACACGATGGAACTCGGAAGTGACGAGGGTATGCCGGATATTGATTATATTCCACTGTCAATATTTATATACGTATTATAAACGTATTTGGAATTGACTGAAGAATAAACATACTGTTGATGCAATCAGGAAATGTCACTAACTGAGATGCTTACTTATGTCGGGCGTGTCTGGTGTATAAACGTGACTGTACTATTTTATCTGCAGCTAGATTGCGTCTGTGATATTGACAATGTCACGGTAACTTTAACACCGAACCTTGTAAACGAAACGATAGCTGTTCTTTGTATTCTGTATTGGGACCTTCGTTAATTTCTTGTTGATTGACACGTGAAATCAGCAGACTAACAGTATACCGTTATAATCTTACGTTAGATTGTAATTGTGAGGGAACGAGAAAGTTTACAATGTATGCATATGAATTGATCAGAGGCTTTAAAGTAGGGATACAAATGGGACAAGTGTAACCCCTTAAAGAAAAAATGGTCCTGCAACCTTGAGAAGTGAACATGGAATGTGTAGTTATACTACGTTTCGTATAAGTATACGATACTCCGAAAGTTGAGCTCTTAAGAAATCAGTGTGTACTATATATAATTTAAATATTGTAAAGTTTCGTGCGCTACATTCAAACAGTTTTTTTACATGACTGTTTCTTTCCGTGACAATTATATTTTGCCTATTAAGTATGCAGTATGGTCGCCCGTGCAATACATAACGAATTATATATGTATAAGTGTTTGATAATACAATTTTTGTCACGTAAATTAGGTGTTATACATTTTTTTTTTATTTGAAAGTTCCATAAATGGTTAAGTGGGGACACACGAGTTGGTTCTCCTTAAGATCGCAGATTGATAGCCGTTTTCGAAACGTTAATAATCAAACTATAATTATTTTCAATTATTCGTTTTAATGCACCTTTTCATTTGAAATGGAGATATAATCGATGTAATAGAGATAATAATAAAAAATATGTTTACACAAATTACTTCTGAGAATACACGTTACATGTTGTAGGTATTTCTTTTTATCTATGATCTTAATATAAAAACTTACAGCAAATTGTATATTTCGCTATTTTAAAATATGGTCGAATGACACGATGATTTCTAATCTTGCAAGGTCTTTGTCGTAATTGGTACGAGAAATACATAAGTTAATGATCTATACATTCAATGTAGAATGGCATTTTATTTCTTGTAATTCATTATTGTTTTCGTATAGTTTTGTTTCTTTTATGTATATTAAAATGATTTGTGATACACATACAGAACAAAAATGTCAGAACCTTAATGCTGCTATCTCGAGACAAGCGTCTGAAACTGCTAGTTAAAACTGTAAAATGATAATACCGATGGGGAGTCGATGAGTACCAAGGGCGGCTAAGCTATGCTAGAATTTGGCACGCGACTGACTCTACACGCTCCACGCGACTTTTCCTAAGGAGGTTAAGGATTCAAAGAAAATACAAGTTTCTAAAACAATTTCCGATGGCTGATTTTAGTGAAGATTTGTTTGATGTATTCGAAGAACCTAGTGAAAGTGTTGTGGAGATAATTCCAACAACATCACAAGAAAGTAATTTGAAGACTACAAAAATCGTGAAGTAGGTTCACAGAGAAACATACTGAAATCTAATAATCTTTTTAAAAATGTTTTGTATTGTTTGAATTTCATTAATGTGTATTTCTAAACGAATAGAAATGCTGACGTGGAAATTGGAGCTAAACGAGATCTTGATGAAAGTGATACAGATTATTCTGGCAAAAGACAGAAGACAGAATCCATTTTGGAAGATATTAAGTATGTAATTCATTTCCATCATGTAATATCTAATTAGAGTTTAGTATATTTTTTAATTTATATTTGTCTAATAGTATAGATGATTTAAAATCACGGATAACAGTCCATACGATAGAGACTATTGAGTCTTGTACTCATGAAGTTGCTATTCCACCAGGCCAGGAATATATACCACTTGAAAATAAGTCAACCAAGCCAGCCAAGGAATACAAATTTGTTTTAGATCCATTTCAAAAGGAGGCTATATTATGTATAGAGAACAATCAATCTGTTCTAGTATCGGCTCATACATCAGCTGGTAAAACTGTAGTTGCTGAGTATGTAAATTGATTGGACTACCAATAATAATGTTCATACCTTCATATTACTTCATGTTACTAGTACAAATTATTATAGGTATGCGATAGCATCCTCCTTAAGAGACAAACAACGAGTAATTTACACAACGCCTATAAAAGCTCTAAGTAACCAGAAATATAGAGAATTCTTTGAAGAGTTCAAAGATGTTGGCTTAGTCACAGGAGATGTTACCATTAATCCAACAGCCAGTGTTCTTATTATGACTACAGAAATTTTGAGAAATATGTTATACAGGGGTTCAGAGGTTAATATCACGTTTATATGTCATATCAATATTCACTATAATATACTAAACTAATTATAATATTATTTAGGTAATGCGAGAGGTTGGTTGGGTAATATTTGATGAAATTCATTATATGCGTGACAAAGAAAGAGGTGTAGTCTGGGAAGAAACTTTAATACTCCTTCCAGATAACGTACATTACGTGTTTCTTTCTGCAACAATTCCCAATGCTCGACAATTTGCTGAATGGGTTGCCCATTTACACCGCCAGCCTTGTCACGTTGTATATACTGACTACAGACCAACTCCGTTGCAGCATTATATATTTCCCGTTGGCGGAGATGGTATTCACTTGGTCAGTGTGTAATAAGTATTCTTATTTAAGTTGACATGTGTAGGCACAATGAATCAATTAATATACTGACGCTAGATTCCTATAACTTATAGGTTGTTGATGAGGCAGGACAATTTAAAGAAGAGAATTTTAATAGAGCGATGGCGTGTCTGCAAATGGGCGACGCTGCAAAAGGTGATACAAAGGGCCGTAAAGGTGGACTTAAGGGAACCAATGCTGGCCAAAGTAATATTTTCAAGATGGTGAAGATGATAATGGAGAGGAACTTTGCTCCTGTAATCATTTTCAGCTTTTCCAAGAAAGATTGTGAGATCTATGCTATGCAAATGGCCAAGTTAGACCTGAATACGATAGAAGAAAAGAAGTTGGTTGATGAAGTATTTGAAAATGCAATGGACGTCCTCAGTGAAGAGGATAGACGACTACCCCAGGTGGAGAACGTGTTGCCATTATTGCGACGTGGTATAGGCATACATCATGGTGGTCTACTACCAATATTGAAAGAAACTGTAGAAATCCTGTTTGGTGAGGGTTTGATTAAAGCATTATTTGCTACCGAAACCTTTGCCATGGGCTTAAACATGCCTGCCAGAACAGTCCTTTTCACGGCACCTAGAAAATTTGATGGAAGAGACTTCCGCTGGATCACTTCCGGTGAATATATTCAAATGTCTGGCAGAGCTGGCAGACGAGGTTTAGATGAGAAGGGTATAGTTATTCTCATGATTGACGAGAGAGTCAGTCCTGCTGTTGGGAAAGACATTGTACAAGGAAAACCTGATCCTATTAATTCTGCATTTCATCTTACGTACAATATGGTTCTCAATCTTTTGAGGGTTGAAGAAATTAATCCCGAGTACATGTTGGAGCGTAGTTTTTATCAGTTTCAAAATCAAGCCAGCATCCCAGAGTTATATAACAGTAAGTAATTTGTTAGTTCTTTGTTAAATTCAGTGAATGAAATGGGTATGACATATTCAATATTTTCAGAGGTGAAAAACTTGGAAGCTGAATATGAGGCATTACAAATTGAGAAATTCCGAGATATTTCCAGCTATCACGATATACGGGAGCAGCTCGATAAACTTTCAATAGAATTTCGAAGTTTTTTAACGAAACCGGATTATTTGTTACCATTTTTACAACCAGGAAGAATGGTCAAGGTAATTGTGATTTGTGATGATGTTTTACGCGCCTGACTGTTCTTAAGTCTAACCATGTATACTATCCAAATTATAGGTGAAGAATGAAAGTGATACGTTCGATTGGGGAATAATAGTAAATTTTAAAAAGAAAACTCCGAAAAATCCTATGCTGGAAAAAACTGTTATTGTCGTAGATATATTGCTCCATATTTCTAGCGATTCCACTGAAGGTTCACCAATTCCATGCCGACCTGGTGAAGATGGTGATGTAGAAGTGGTGCCTGTCTTACATACTTTACTTTCTGAAATCAGTTCACTTAGGGTATATTATCCAAAAGATTTGAGACCTTCTGATAACAGAAGAAGCGTCCTTAAAACGATACAGGAAGTAAAAAAGAGATTTCCAGATGGGCCGCCATTGCTCAATCCTATTACCGATATGAAAATCGAAGATTCAGCATTCAAAGATATAGTAAAGCGCATTGAAGTATTAGAAGAACGATTATTCGCACATCCTTTACACAAGGTAAACCAAAATAAAATAATCATAAAATCCTCATTATTAGTTAATCTTCAACAATCACGTATGCAATTATCATCCACAGAACCCACAATTGAATGAACTGTACGCACAGTTTATACGAAAAGAAGAACTAGGTACTCAATTGAAACAAGCTAAGGCAGAATTAAAACAAGCCAAATCTGTATTACAAATGGAAGAGCTCAAATGTAGAAAACGCGTTTTACGAAGAATGGCCTATTGTACCGCAGCAGATGTTATAGAACTAAAAGGTCGAGTAGCTTGTGAGCTTAATGGAGCTGATGAGCTCTTGATGACTGAAATGATTTTCAATGGGCTGTTCAACGCATTGAGTGTTCCCCAAATGGTAGCGCTGATTAGTTGCTTCGTTTGTGATGAGAAATCTAATGAAATGCCGAGAAGTACAGAAGAATTGAGTGGTCCACTCAGGCAGATGCAGGATCTAGCTCGGAGAATAGCTAAAGTATCTACGGATGCTAAATTGGAATTGGATGAAGCCGCTTATGTTGAGAAATTCAAGCCATATCTCATGGATGTCATGTATGCCTGGTGTAAAGGTGCCAGTTTTTTGCAAATATGCAAAATGACCGACATATTTGAAGGTAATGCTCGATCTTTAAAAAAAAATGAATTTTGTGTTATAAGAATTAAACAAACTGTTAATATTTCTTATAGGCTCTATTATACGGTGTATGCGTCGTCTAGAGGAGGTTCTCAGACAGCTTTGCCAAGCAGCCAAGAATATAGGAAATACAGATTTGGAAAATAAATTTAGCGAAGCCATAAAGTTAATTAAGAGGGATATTGTTTTTGCCGCTTCTTTATATTTATAATGGAGTTTTTTATACGAAGATTTGTGTATGTATATTCATTATATTGTACATTTGACACGCCTGATTTACAAAATACATTTCCTGGATTCTTTCATTCTATGTACCTAAAATTCTTCTGTGAACCGTAAGTCGATAAATTATTAGATGTAAAAACGTCGACAGTGGAGGATAGCTTGATGGCCTTTTCTCGTCTAATTTATTTTTCGGAATTTACAACATACAGTGCACGCGCATAAAAAGGACTCTTTATAAAATAGAACTACATTCGTCATACGATATGATCGTATGAAAAAAGTACAGCGTACAAATGTAATTGCATAATAAACAGACAACTTGTATTAACTGTTGACTATCTCAAAATTATTAAATAAATACGTATTACGAATATCGCGATGTTTAATCCCTACTTCGAATTTAATTACAGTAATTAACTTATCGTTCCTCTAAGATCACTGTCTCTTGCGGACAGAATTTCAGTTCGCTGAGAGTGAGATTGGGATCCATGGACGTTAGCTAAAAAAAATAAAAGTATAGATTATCCAATTATTCATTGAGCAAAGCCGCCCGCATTTAACCCACATTCCATTATAAGCATTGTATAAATTACTTTATATATAAATAAATATTAAGGGGCATATTTAAATTGATGAAATTGAGTCTTTGGGTTAATTGAAATAAAATGCTTACATTATCTACTTACATCCCTTCGGGGCCAGCTGGACAGAACTTTATATTCCTCTGTGGGATATCCTTCCACGATGAGGAAATTAAGAAGTGTTTGCAGCGGAGTGTCCGACTGAAACCTGCGCTCCAGAAATTTTCCAGCTGGAAGTCGCACTTTTACTTTCAAGACGCCGTCGCCTGCACCTTCTAGTGGTTCAGGTGGTAAGTTAGACTCAACCGCCTGTCTATGAGCTTCTTTTCTTGCTTCTTCAGCAAGTCGTTCACTTTCGGCCTGTTCCTTCCTCTGACGTTCTATCAGCTCCTGTATCTGTTTTGCTTCTTCTTTCGCCCTAGAATGCAAATTTTTAATATAGGGACTGCACATTTTGTAGAATAATGAAAAATCATAAAGAATAAATACCTATCAGCGGCAAGACTCTCTTGATAAGCTCGATCTTGTTCCTGCTTCACTCTTTCCCTAGCTTGTCTCTCTTCTTCAAAACCGATATCAGCGCGTCTTTGTTCCTGTCGTCAAATTCAGTGAACATTAGCTAATTGAAAGTAGAAATTAATGGATAATTTCTTTTAATACGCGTTAATAATGGTTTTACCTGAAATACATCAACGGCTTGGATCAAATTAGTAAGAAGCTCATTGACACCCACGTTTCCATGAACTATTGTAAATATCTCTGTGTTAGATCTGGATCGCATAATAATCATAAGTACGGGTAGTGTATCTACATCAATGCTCCTCACTGTCAGTGCAGCTATTGGACCAAGAGTTTGATTTATAGAGGATAAAAATCTGTGGGTAATTTAATTCGTTAATGATGTTTACGTGCATTAAAAATAGTAAAAATACTCGGAAGAAGTATTCACGTTTGTTTGTTCGATTCGTAAGAGAAGTCCCAACCCCAAACGATGAAATTCGTAGAAAGCAATTGTAAGACGGATTCAAAGCCTAGTAGCTGCGTACAAAATACATTTGCAAGTACACTGTTATCATGATGCAAATACACAGCCAAGAGTTTTCTCTGAAATCGATTAAAGGAATATTTTGATAATGAACAAAAAATGTAAGGTCACTCATTCGCGTATAACAAAAATTTTAGTCACGAACTTCCTTCGCCGGTTTTAAACAGGATTCCTTTATAGCATCTTCAAAAGTTCCAGTGAAAAATTCCGGATGAACTGGACCATAACGCTTTTCAAATTGTTCCGCAAAATGTAGTGTGCCTAGAGTTTCATCTTCTACTTTGTCAGGCACTGTAGCAAAATAGAAAACAAAATATTCTGTAAGCAATATGTTAAGATATTCAATATGTACAAAAAAGCAGATATATACTCAGGCGTTGTATTTTGGTTGAGCGAATATTGTCAATGAAAATATCATCTTCAACACTAAATGAATCAGGTGCATCTTCAAACTCTTCTGTATCTTCTGGTTCATCAGCAGAACTGTTGCTATCGACTAAATCCACGACGACCTGAAACGCGATCATGCTTGATATTAATTCATTCATTTTTACAAAATGATGACAAGTACCTTTTTATGATCCTTTGTTGCACGCTTGCCAACGGTGAGATCGTGTTCTGGGTAAGAAATTCCACTTAGCGCAAGTGTTACTTTGTCATCCTTTAAAGAACTTGGCCAGCCCTTCCACTGTTGGTTTCTCACGGGTACGTCAATTAATGAATATACATCTGATTTGACTTCTAAGACGGTGTGAGTCCCCGGAAACTTCAGTTTGTATGTCTTATTATGTATCTCGTCACGTACATTTAATGTGTAATTTTGCGTCAAGCGATCTGAAAGGCTCATACTGAAAACCAAATGATGCGGATGGAATAGATGTATACCCTTAGAATTAGTCATTATTTTTTTAGATAAATACCTTTCCGCTGAAGAATCTCCAATTTCAGCAATGGCTGACATATATAGTGTATTCTCACGTGGTAAATCCAAAGTTTGAAGAATAGTGTGATCAGTTTGTGGTTCATTCTTCCATCCATGTAACTGTTGATGACAAAGCCCCACATGCGTTTGCTCCCAAATTAAATGCTTTAAATCACCTGAATATACCAGGTTTATTTTAATGGCATTATAGAAACTTATTATGTGGTAGAAATGAAAAAATACTTTTGATTCACTTGTTACTTACCCACAGTACGTGTTTCTGGTAAATCAATTTGTATAACTTGATTAGAGTAATTAATATGGAATGTCAATGTTCTAGGACCACTGCTACTTCTTGGTCTACTTGTACCTGGTTTAACAATTTCCACTACATCTGCTCTGGGAGCATTTGTATTTTTTAATGTCTGAGCAATTTCCGAAGAGGAGGATAATGAATTTCGTGAATTCCCTCTTATTTCCTCTATCATTTCAATATCAGGACCCATTTCAGATGGAAGCTGTTGTGAATCCTGAGGCATAACGCTGTTTACAGCAGCCTAAACACAAAGCAATGTTGATACAGTTATATCATTGAAATATACTAAACATTAACTTCTTTGAAGATGAAGAACTTTAGTACCAATAGATCCCAATTAGTTCCTTCCAAACGTAGGATGGCTTCACCAATATCATCAATTCCTGTACATGCCTAAAAATTCATTTTTCATTGTTTAACTTTTGTATAAAGAAATTTTTATGACAGTAAATAATAACAAGAAATTTTAGTTAGTTTTTTCTATATTTTTGGATTTTTATATTATATTGTGTTTAAATAAAGAGAGGCCCTTATGAAATTTCCTTGAGCAAACATGGCAATTGTCAATGTCATCGTTCTGATAGCCCACATAACCTAGGCAAGCATAGCTATGCTTGCCAACAATGAGTCTTACAAAACTAAAATTATTACCTGAAAATCAGCCAGAATCACCTCCTTATTTCCGGCCATAATATCGTAGGGTGTTTCAGGAGCACAAAGAAAGTTTCTGTACGACAATGAAATTCTCGTATATTTTGAAATATTTTCTTAAGTCGCTCAAATCACACTGAAAATCACACGCACAATGGTACAGGCCATTGACGGCGTGCATGACGAGATAAGAAACACAGTTCAATGCTTGTGTTCCTTTCAGTCATCAGAAAAACCGTTCGTAAACTGGACGAGTTTGCTTGGCGAGAAAATTGCTTGAATTGTGAAATTTACCGCGTTTTATAATAATAAAACCCAGTAAACATTGAAAAATTGCATCAATGTAATAGCTGGTAATAGTGGGTAAAATCAGAAATATTTTGTGGTATCTTCCTTCCTTCCTTTCCTTATGGCTGTATCCCAATTTCGTGGGATCTATATCTGGTAGAACGTGCAAAACAGAGATGAGTAGGGAGATGCACAATGCTACGGTTTTACGCGAAACCGAAGACATGGCGCTAAATCGTAGCGGCGAGACCAGGAGTAGGACTTTGTGATCATCGCCTCTGTCGATAATGTATATTCCGTCGTAGCCAAGCTCAACGTGATCATGAACGTGTAGCTTGGCGGGCAGAGATTCTCCGCAAATTACCGTTGGTTCGCAGAGCAACCCTTAAAACGAGGCCGCTCATTAGGTATTGCCTAAATATCTTCTTTTTTTTGCAATCTTAAATTCGAAAGCACAGTATAAGCTCGATAAGATTTACTAAGACAAAATCTGCATCTCCCTGCTCATCTCTGATGTAAAATAAATGAAACTGTTTAATATACAAGCATATTCAAGTACATCATGTGCTACAATGAATTATCAATGTTAACATTATTTATCCAAAGCAAACATGCAATTTTCATAACACTTGAGCAACACGCGCGCGATTGGAGGTCTGTTTGTGCTACAGCGCTTTGAATACAAATTTATTATCCCACTGTACAATTATACTAAAAAATTACATAATCATGATTTCGTGGGCAACTAATTTATCTATCAAACTTCAGATATACTATATTCAAAATTCTATATGCTAACTTTAACACTTCGTACTCAACATCCTAAAGTGATCAAAATAAAGTTCTAAAAGGTTATCCCTTCGTCGTCAAGCACAAATAATGTATACTGACATTATCTAAAGGATCATTTAATTACTTTATTAAAATTTATTAGCAGGACCACATATACTTTCCACAAAATTCTTATACTCTCTTGTATATCATCCGTTTTCTTTATTTCACTGAAACTACTTTACCGTTTTCATTCAATGATATAACCTTTTATATTCCTCAAATCGCTCACTTTTTATTCATTAAATCATCATCACAATCGCAACCGCGATCATCATAACCCCGATCTGTTAAATCAATGCCATAAATTGCGTTCACTCCGAAACAGAATCTTCAGGTTGAACTCGGCGAAAGTACTTCGGAAAAGCGACAACAATGCTGCATTCGAAACTTCAATAAACACCTGGTACGGTGTTTTTAGAATAGCAATAAAGGTAAATGACTATCTTCATATATCCATGAGATATTTTTTCTTATATGGTGATGATGTGTTTTAGTATATGAAATTGGTTAATATTCTGTTATAATACTTACAATATGCTGTCAGATTGACAAATGAAGTCTCTGGTTGAAATGTGAGATACAGTTTCATTGAAATGCTTATTAAAATAGATATTTTTCATATTTTTATTGGAGCAGGTGAATATATTATGACAATAATAATTTCAGAGATACACAAATGCAGTAGGTCAATTCTTTAAAAAGGAAGTGCAGAAGATTTTTGTAAAAGATGTCTTGTTTATTGAAAGAGAATAAGTTTCAATGTCGGTGAGTTTGATTTAAAAGTGTTAGTGCATATCTGGAAAAAAATAATAATCTGTGTATATCTATTATGTATGTTTTATGTCTTCTTTGGGCAAGTGTTTATACTGTTATTGTCTTTAGGGTGAGCTCAGTATTAAATAAAGACATCCGTCATTTTGGAAAAAAGTATATGTTTGATGATTGCAATGAAACATGTTGGAATTCTGATTCGGTAAAATAAGAAATCCTACTGATATCCAATCATTGTATATTTTAGATGATTATTAAAAAGATGCAACAATTATTTTTTAGGGTATTCCACAATGGATAATGTTTGAATTTGATAAAGAGTGTAGCTTATCAACCATTGAAATTGAATTTCAAGGTGGATTTGTTGGAAAAGATTGTTTTATCGAAGCTGGACCAGATTCAAAAAATTTGAATTTTCAAGAATCATTTTTTCCAGAGGATACAAATGTGGTGCAGAAATTTAAATTAAATCAGAATATTATGGCAAAAATATTTAAGTTAGTATTTAAAGAAAGTACTGACTTTTTTGGTAGAATCATTATTTATAAATTGTCACTTTACTCTTGACATTCTATACTTTTACATATTTCTATATTATGAATTGATATGAATACTTATGTGATATGATTAATAAATACCATTTTTTGTACACTACTGTTTATTATTAATAAGACACAATTTTTAACATAAATTATATATTTCTGCATGATTCATCATTGATAAGAATCAAATTTTATTACATTTAAACAAAAAGTGTTCTGATGTGATTAGCTGATATTCAATTTAAATATTGTACACAAATGTGCAAATTAGTACATTACTGAATTACAGCAAAGCAAAGTATATTAAAATCACAAAAAAAAATCAATATCAAATGCAATATTGTTGCACTTAATGTTTTTATAAGTGATGTATTAGAAATGTTAATGTAATTTTTTATTTGATATATTTCTTTAGTAGATAGTACGTTTGCACAGATTCATATGTATGTACATGCAAGATTGCATGTCTGCCAAAATAAAAATAAGGATGGCATAGAATATTTATTAATTTTTGTTTTTTCACAAGGCAAGTAGATCTCTGTAAACTTTTACACATATGCTGTAGATAATCTTGTATTTTAGGATTTACGGTATACCACAAGTGTGAGCATTCTACTTACTACAGGGCAGTGCTTATCATTTGTTCACAAAAGTCTATATTCAAATTCACAAATTAATTTTTTTGATCTATTCCATTAACTGTTACTTTCAACTAAAAATTTCTAAGTTGGAAAAGTACCTTTGACAATAATATGAAGAGAATTATAAATAAAAGTTTTAATGTCCAAATAAAAACTCTGAAGGTGTTTCTTAAATTTTGAAGACTTAGCAAGTAATCCAAATGCTTGAATGAAAATGACCTACATTGTTTCCATATGTCGTTTACAGTATTATATACACTCATTTAATATTAATTAGCTTGAGGGTTTATTAATTGGGGACTAAAAGTATCCTCAATTAATTTTACGTATACAAAATATATACTCTGATTTAACAAACAAATGCAGTCTCATCTCACTGCTATAAGATTATGGAACAGCGTTACACTACCCCTTGGTGTTTTACTTATATAAAAAAGCGTGTCTTTAATTAGAAAACATCTCTATGTTCATGTCAAGCATTCTAATTGTTAGACTATCCCTCATTCAAGACCAGGGTATCAAAAATTTTAACTTCGAATTAGTGTAATAAAGTTACAAATATATGATAATCAGAATTTAAGTATTGATTGCAGCAATATCTCATATTGTATGCTTTTAACACGTGGTATTGTATTATCATGACTACTGTAGAAATTATCAAATTAAACACTAAGCATATTGAGTCATTGTCTTCATTTATATATTTGCATTGAGCAAATATTTTATTTTCGTTATTATTCGTATCGAAATAGAATCCAGTATACATTCTGTTTATATAGAATTGGTGAAAATGGGCCAATTAGAGTGAAGAATTGGTTTGTAAAGGCACGCTGTGGCATATTTTCATAAATTTAGAGAAGAGGGAGCATCATATAATTGGTGCACGTACAAAGGTATAATTTGTGATAAATTAGAATAGAAGATATGAGATGGCTACATATGCAAGTCAAAGTTAATATTTTTTATGAACCTGCTGATCAATCATTGAATTATTGTAAATATGTAAAACGTTAACTGTAAAACGTTATAATCGATAATAGTCTTCTTCCATCACTCACTGCTTAGGCCTATGTAAATATTAAAAACCTGCATTCGCTATGTAAATACGGAATATTCAATATCGAACTAAACTTTTATTCTTGTCGAATTTTCAATAACGCCATCGATCATATGCCTGTAATCTATTTTGCAATATTATGCTCAAAAAAAACTTTTCACGTGAGCATCTTAATAATTTATGTATGTGATGATTCGAAATTCCAAACTTCAACTACAATTCATATATTTTGAAAATAGTTCTCATGCGAATTTAAAAAATATTCATCTGAACAATATTTATATCTTGCTTCTTATTGCAACATGAACTGTGCATTGTCATTGCTCATTGAACAAGAGTGGAATAAAATTTAGGCTGAAACAAAAAAGAGAATACGTTCATCAATAACATTGCTTACGTATGATATACATTGTATTCGCATCATTGCACGTTTTTTATCAAATTTATCAATTTATATAATGAATGTACATTATGGTTAAAGAAAAAATTAAAGAAGTACTTAAATTGATACTAAAGACTGGCTTACCTCATCGTGTTTTTCTTCTTTATTACCTTCTTCTTCATCACCAGAACTATCACCGCCTGAACTATCAGCAGAGTTACGTTGTTGTTCTTTGTTATTTAAACTATCGGTAGCAGTTAATGGTGTCGCTTTTACTTTGCTAGCTGCGTCGTAACATTGCAGGCACACCCTAACAGCTTTTCCACCTCCTTGACCAGGCAACACCAATTTTTTGTTACTGCATGGTCCGCATACAACAGCTCCGCATTGTCTACAGTGATGCTGCAAACAATTTTTCTCGTTTACTTTCCAACAGTACAATCATTATTAAGACTGAATATTTAATACAACCGTAATTACCCGTCTATTCAAGACCGTGAATTGTGTCTTGTTACAATGCATGCAAATAGTCGCCTCATTATCCGGTACCCAAACAGCTGCATGAACTTCAACTGGTTTCTTGCCACCTAGAATGTAAGACATTTTTAATGTAATACATGGTGTAAATTTATGACGTTTTATATAATGCTCTGTTTTCTCTTAAGAGATATATATTTACTTTTTCTTAGCAGGTCTTCAATGCACTTTGTAATATGGGCCATCCATTCCTGCTTTTCTGTAGGAGTAGCAGCGTAAACAGCAAATGACTTTGTTACTGTCTTAATGAGCCATCCATTGCGATACTCTACAAATAATGGCACAATTTGATATAATTAAACATGCAGGATAACAAGCTGATATACAAATTTCTGTATGGACACTTCAACCTGGAATGTGAGAGTTGCATTTTTGTATAACTACAGTGATTTGAAGAAAAACAATGTGTTTATACATTACTCATACCATGCAATAATCTTTTGAAATGTACAATGTATAATGATGACTTAATATTTTGTTAGAAATTACGTAATGACAGATGTAACTAATTGCCTTACAAAAATGCACAGGAAATACTCACGTCCATCATCTGCCAAAGATTCAAGCTTCACTTCTTCTAACGGAATTATGTGTTGTTTGTTATACTGCCAGAAAAATACATAGCTGTTATACATGTGGCATAAGAACACTTGTTTACTATTCACGTTAGAAAAATATCAAATGTGTATATATATATATACTTTTCAGCAATATTAGTAATGTCACTCAGTTACTCAAATAATGTCTATAATATTCAAAATACAATGAAAATGCTTACTTTTTTCTTATTGATCACTATATTCCCATAAACCAATATGTCATTAAATAGAAAAAACTGTCTTGGTTTTGGTTTCTTTCTGCACATTTTTGTCAAGACACCTTCTCCTACTAGAACCCTTCCAGAAACAGCAAGTGGCTGGAAGAAAAAGTATTTGTAAAAGATATTATAAAAATATATGAATTCTTATACAACTTAACATTTTAAATTATTAACAAGGTTTCAAAACATTATTATCACCCATAAGGAAGATAAAATATTCAATTACATAATGAAGCACTTATTAGACAATATTGTGCTAACAATGATCATATAGTATAAAGTGTAAGATACTGAATCACAATAGAAAATTACAATTGGAAAGAACGGTAAAACATATATATCCTAAAGTGGACAAAGTATACTTCTTACTCGTTAAACGATACATTGAGAATTGTTGTCAATATATATCATCTTAAAATATAATATTAATATAGCCAAGTGGTAGCTGTTTTTAAAATGAAATCTTCATGAAGTTATAAAAGAAATTAAAGTACATTAATTGTTAATGCAACTTTCAAATTAAATTAACATACCTGACCAGAACTGCCGAAACAGTTCTCCACCATTGTAATTCGCCTGGCATTGGCCTCGCTGTTTACTAAAACATATCAAATACAGTAATACAATATCATGAAAACAATAGAAGGAATTTAATTTAGAATGAATTAACATGTTGCATTATATGATATGAATATTATCTAGGTACATCTAAGTAGCTGTCAAAAGTACAGCACACCTAAATGTACCGTTCAGCAATGTAGGACGGTTGACTGAAACACTGAACGAAATTATAGGTAAAAAATATGTATGCAGGTATGAGCCAGTAGAACAGATATTGAAAATACAACACAATGATATTATAGCATTTTTCTAGTAACGGAAAAATTAATTAAAAGAGTTAGATGAAATAGTACGAACTAACCAAGTCGATCAACCATGATTCTATGAATCAGGGCTGACAACAGCAGGAAGCATGAATCACGTCCACTCCTCGTTATCTGTCACACCGTAACGAGCCAATTGAAATTGACGAAATTTGACTTATTCGGCGGTCGTAAAAAATTGTTAGAAACAATTATAAACACTTAATTAAAAAAACTTGTCCAAGTCTCAGGCCTCCGTCTGATACACATATTCTTGAGATATAAATTCCTTGGTTAGCTACCAAATGCTTCTTATGACTGCAACCACTAATACTCCCTTTGATTCTTGTCGTCGCACGCAGAAATGCAGTGCAGACCTATTGCATTAAATTTCCCCGTGCATAGTATTACAAATATAAAAATAAGAAGTAGAAATGTTAATTATTTAGTTTATAGAATGTTGCAGCATTTGATATATTGAAACATAGCAAGAAATATATTTGAAGTAAAAAATAATAAGTATTCCAATTATTTTATATTTTTGTCTATTCTATTTGTGTAATGTGTTATTTTATATTTTTAAATGATTGTGTGATTATAAACGTGCGAAATATTAATGAAATTTATTTCATAAACCCAGTCAAATGGTATCTGGTAACATTTTGAAAATGATCGCACCTCGCTGGTGTACGATAGTATCGATTGTAATCATATGACTGACCTGGGCGTAACTAACTGTACGCCACTCGGTAACTTTTTCTGAGGTGAATTTGTTACACGCTTGTCTTTCTGCTAAAAATTCGTACAAGGCGACGTTTCAACGAGAACATCATGAAGATCTGCGGTCCTAAATATGCCCTGTGTGGCTTGGTACTTTCTACGTGGGGCATAATTCAGCTAGTAAGTGAAATTCATCGTTATCCTTGTAATGGTCAAACATTACTTTTAGATTTAATTAAAAGCATCTTTTAATAATTTATTTCTATATATAATGGTCTTTTTATTGATATATTTTATATATCTATTCTTAATTAGAGCTTCTTGCATTCGTGATATTTCAATGGTGATATAGTATCTATTGTACTTGCAATGGTACACTGAATTTTCACAGAGTTCATAGATCATTTGTCTAATGAAATAAATTATTACTATTTTAAAGTAAGAAATAATAACTATAATAAAATATTTGTTAATATAATGTTTCTAAATACTGACAGTATATATATATTTTTCTGATTTGTAGGTCTTGATGGGTGTATTCTTTTTCGTCAGGAGTGTTGCTCTTGTAGAGGATGTGCCAGTGAACGAATTTACAACGCTTAATGAATTTTATACTACAGTGGATGCTGGATACACTCAAAATGCATTTAACTGCTGGATTGCCGCATGCATTTACGTTTTTACATTTTTATTATCGGGTCACCAATTCTATGTAAATTCAAGATCATCTCTTAGCGTTTAATTGGAAATGGTAGTCTATATAATTAGAGCTGCCAATGGCTTCAAGGAGCATAAAATTGAAGATGAAAATGCCACTTCTATTCCATGAAATATTAAAATATATTATATTTCAAATATCTTCGTAATAAGCTTTGCTCCAGACATTAGTGCAGAGCATAACAGAATTCTACCAATTACATGTGTAATATTTCAGAACTCTATTAATTTCTTTTTCCTGCTATTTAACAGAATTGTAAAAAAATATATACTGTTTTCTGAAAAGATATTACAAAATATTCAGGTCCATAAGTTATAGATATTCATTATTACACACAGTTGCATGTAACAGTCTGCTTTAAGTATATTCCAGTACAAAATGATTTTTTGCGTCAATCACTTAGCAGACATAATTTATTTGTAAAGATCATGTACATTTATAATACATATTATATCTCTAGAAATTTATTATCTTTTTAGTAAAAGATACTTATGTAGATAGTTTACCAAGGTTTGCAAAAGAGATTTACAATAATGAAAACCATTATTCAATCTTAAATCATGTCTATTCTTTAGTGCCGTTATTACTACTAATTTGATTATCTATAATAAAATAGATGATAACTTTGTAAATTGAACAATGTAAATAATCAAAGCATTACTTTGACTATTGTCTAATGTTGGTTTTAATTGAACTTCTTGAATTGAGATATTTCTTCTGTGTGTAGTATTGTAACCAAATGATAAGCATATGTTTAACTAATATAATTTTAAGAAGAATAGAACAGATGATTAAACTTTGGTGATTGGCTGGTATCGATTGATGTTCTCTTGTAAATAAATCAAGAGTTATTATAAAAACTGTCTTGAGTTATTCTCCTAATATCAAGTAAAAAAAAATATATAAATTAAAATCAAGTGCTGAAAATGAAAATATCAAGTTTCTATTAGTTCAATGATATTTTAATTAGATCACTATAATGTAGACTAATCATACAGTGATAAGTGTAGATAAATTGAGTTCAGCGCCTCCTTGAAAAATTTAGCATTATAATGTAAACATTTTTTAAGTAAAATGTATCTACATAGACTCTGCTATCTTTGAAATATTGCCCCACTTTATGTATCACATGATGAATACATTTGGTAGGTTTTGGACTCTGTCCACCCCATGTGATTTGTATGACTTTTCTATGATGTGTCATCATTCGCATCTCGCGAACCATTTGTTCTTAGGAAAGGAAAGCCCTGGCGAACGTTTGCATTCGGTATCTGCATTCTTATTTCGTGATTCTTGTCAAAACGTAATAGTATTTGAAATGTTACAACACTGCGAACTTTGTCATATAATGGAAATGTACTATACCTAGTATATGTAAATGCAACACAGCAGTTTCGTTGTAAAGGATGACAGTTGGAAAGGTTATGCTTGACAATAAACTGCTTTAACGCTTGAAGGTACTTATGTATTTTAATTATTTAAATTGTAGATAGATTTACATTGTTTTCTTATTATTTTGTTAAGGTAAAATTTTCATTGAACCAAAATTTATTAAGGTCCAATTATAATGCTATCTGTAGGTCAATTTTTATTTCTCAGAATATGTCATTTTTAGGTGTAACAAATAAAATAACAATGGAGGATAGTACAAATGTATTGGTAAATGATTATACTGAAATAGTCAGACGTCTTCCACTTAAGCTAAGGC
Organism: Calameuta idolon; assembly: GCA_030142285.1. Lineage (NCBI taxonomy): Eukaryota > Metazoa > Arthropoda > Insecta > Hymenoptera > Cephidae > Calameuta > Calameuta idolon. The sequence goes on along the minus strand of JARQSV010000335.1, from coordinate 1,201,224 downwards.
TAGCTTATGGCATAGGACATGTCTTAAATGATATTTGTGCCTCTATGTGGTTTACATATTTATTAGTATTTTTTCACTTCGTGCTGGGATTTAGTCATTTTATGTCAGGTATAATTTTACTAATTGGCCAAGTAGCTGATGCTCTTGCCACTCCATTCGTTGGTTTACATTCGGACAAGAATGATGATTTTTGGCTGTGTCGGTATGGTAAAAGGAAAACTTGGCATCTATTCGGTAAGTACCAACTATGGCAGATACCTTTAATGTGTATGATAATAATATGTAACAATGTGATCACAAATATTATGTAGTAATATTCTAATTCACATTTAGGTACAATATGCATTCTATTATCATTTCCATTTATTTTTTCACCATGCATTGGGTGTGAAGATGCCCACCAATGGGCTCAGTTAATATACTATGCAGCATTTGTAGTGATATTTCAATTTGGCTGGGCTGCTGTCCAGATATCACATTTATCTTTAATACCTGACCTAACGCCCACTGAACATGAAAGGACAGAACTCACAGCCATTAGGTAACCATTTAAAATATTCTCTAAATATTTACAAAATTAATATTTCTTTTATGCACAACAGGTATAGTTTTACTGTCTTTTCAAATGTACTTGTGTATTGTATCATGTGGGGAGTATTACATATTACTAATGAGAATATACCAGAAACTCAAATAGGGCCAAGCGATGCATATAAATTTCAACACATTGTATTTCTTGGAATAGCCATTGGCTTTATAACATCGGTCATATTCCATATTTACGTAAAAGAAGGTGCTGCTAGTGATTCTGCAGGTGAGTTACAATAAACTTAGTAGGTAATCCGAACATTTACATATCTGATTTTAATCCTGGATCAACTTCTCAGGTCCACTACGACGAAATACACGAACGGCATCGACTTTATTAAAAGATAGTCGACTGTATCAAGTGGCATGTGTTTATATGCCGACAAGATTATTTGTAAATTTATCACAGATTTATATACCTTTATACCTGCAAGAGACATTGAACCTGGCTGCAACATCCCTAGCTATTATGCCTTTAACAATATTCCTTAGCAGCTTTGTAACGTCTTTAATTATTGAAAGACTTAATAGAAAATTAGGTAGACAGATCTCGTACTCATTTGGCGTATTGTTAGGGGTATGTGCTTGCGTATGGATATGGTTTGGTAAAGGCGATGCCTATGTTACTTACGAAATCTATCCAGTCTCTATACTGTTGGGTAAATAGACATATCATCTTATTACTAACGACTAATTCTTACACACTATAATATACATATGTTCTTTAATCAATTTCAAAATCGTTTACATGGAATATAATTATAACTTTTTGGCAATCTTGACATATGAATTTCACTGTACGTCTTTCGTGACTATTTAGATGTGTGAATGCATTTGTAAACATCCTGTTCTTGTTCATTTCTTACTCAGCGTTATGTAATTTAATGATCTTTCTACATAGGCGCTGGGGGTTCAATAATGCTAGTCACTAGCCTTGGAGTAACTGCTGATTTGATCGGACAAAGTACAGAAAGTGGTGCTTTTGTTTATGGTGTCATGAGCTTCACGGATAAGCTTTGTAACGGATTGGCTGTTATTTTAATTCAATATCTGTAAGAGTTTAGTTTGTGTTTATGTCTTATACAAAATTTATGTACCGTGTTACATTGTTTATTGCACTTTTTTAATTCCCAGGCGGTGCTCTGACGATTGCCCAAATTATTACCGAGATGTTTTGAGTTTTGCCTGTGGAGGTGCTGCTGTTGTAGGACTGTCAGTGATAGTTTTTATCAAACCATTTACGTATGACAATGGTAAATGCATTTGCAATATAAAAATATATTAATATACTTATGTCATCACTTTCTTTTTTATACTTTTTATTAAGTGGCTCAATGTACAAAATTTAGATTATAGGACCTTGGATTCAAGAGAGTCATCAGTCCATGAAAACACATCTGTGATGGCGAGATCTGTAGTGAGAGAAGACTGAGGAGGGTAGTGCTTTATCATAATCTATATATTGTACTGCTCTAATTAGTTGATGACAGATAGTAGTTAAATAATTAATTCTAATTTATACCGCTAAGTTATAGTACTGGCTGTACTATATTGATATTGTTATGCTGAAGGTAACAGAAATTCTTTGAATATAAGTGTTAGCATCAATCGTTAAAATTTTCAGAGTATAATAAGAGATCTTTTTTAAGTGCATATTTTTGCTTTGTATTTGTTACTGTTTTAATGCTATAAGAGATATACTTACAGAGTATTCGTTTATAATATATCAGTTTTCCAATCCAACCACAGTATGGATGTGCGCTTATTCGATTATTAGACTAGTAGTTATTTTTTATGGGATTGTATTTTGAAAGTATAGAAATGAAATTTGTTATATCTATAATGATGCGACCATCAAGCGCAAATGTTATTTATGTAAAATTGTAAAAAGAAAGACGAACTAGATAAATTTTAATCTATCATTTTAATGACCTATTGTAATATAAAATATGTAATCTACATTTATAATGTAGAAAAATGCTAATCACGGAACCTTCTGTTCCCATTTCTTATATTGGATTCTAAATATATTTATTCAATGAAAAATACAGACCTGGTAATAATTAAATAAAACTAATACAGGTTCACAATAATAAAACATTGTTAAAGAGTAACGGAAGAATTTTTATTGACGTGTACATACAACAATCGCTTTAATGTATACAAGATAGTATACCTGTAATTTCCTAATTGCAGCCTATACAGAATAAGTCAAAATATTCTTGATACACATAATACATCACTCACTGTATTCAATTAAAAACTAACAGACAGTCTGAAACAATTAATTATACAAATTTTATAGATGTTCCAAAGACTAGGAAGACGTTTATCAGATATTTTCGCTATCTCGGGTATCTATCATCTATAGCTGTAAACGAGCTTTGTAAACTGTAAGACTGAATCCTAATATATTAACAGACAATAGAAGGCAGAGAAAAGGACATTCAAAATTATCAGGGCATATTTGACGATGCAAAAGTAAAGATTTTTCGTATGCGAAGGAATCGTTGGGAGTCACGAATATAGAAAACGATGGTACGGTGCCTGTCCCCTTCGAAGGAACGGATGGCTTCTCTGCACGCGATTCACCACCAGGCTCCACTTACATCCCGTTAAGCCAAAGTTCGATTTCCTTGTGGAAGTCGGGCGTCGAGGGACGAAACTGTTTCGTGATTAACGTAGGCACGAGCGAGTGTACTCTGCTGCAATCGATTGGTATACCTGGCTTATATGTAGCCCCGGGACACCCATTCGAGGGTCAGAGTGGATTGAGAATGCTAGGAACGAACTTCTCGCGTCGAAGTCGTCTCGGCGGAGGTTCGATGAGCGCCACAACAACAACTGGAAATTCAGCGACGTATCTGGCTCGTCCAAGACTTCCTCTTCGATCCTATTTAAAACCAAAGTCTACAACCAATTTGCTGAATTTCGATCCAACCGGTTATGGCCGTTCAAGACGCTTCAAACCAAGGTGAGTAAACAGTTGGCATCAATTGGTAACTGGTGCTATTAATGATATATAACCAATTGAGGTTTTGTTCTGAGTTCTTTGTTAGATTACTAAATCATTTATTTTCATTTATACTATGGATAGCTCATAATACGATTTAATTTTTATTGCAGAAAATTAAATGGATTTCAAAAAATGGATACGACTAAAAAGAAATCGACTGATTATACGGAAATGGCTTATAGAGAAGCTGTTTCAAAGTTAAAGTATTTGTTGGCAGAATCTTACACTCCAAGGATTCTGCCAAGGTATATGCTTTATGTTGATGTATTTATGGTTAATACGTTAATTATATTATTGATTAGTTATTTATCTTTAGCATCGATTTTTGACATATAGGAAGTTTGGTCGCAGCAGGGATAATTACCAAGACAGTAATCCAAGGATTAACGAATCCGAAGAAGACACTGACGATAGAAGTGTTTTAAGCAACAATTCTCGGACGAAAGAATTCAATGGGAATTTGCCTCCCAGGGCAAGTCCTTATTTGCCCCGGCCAAAAAATATACATTTGGCAAAGGCATGCAGTAACCTTGTTCTATCAGCGGGAGATCCGCAAGGTAGTGCTCCACCTGAATTAGCAGCATTTATCGAACGGCAAGAAGAGTACATAGAACAATTAGAGAGAGAATCGCAATACTGCAGAGACGAACTTACGAACTTACTTGGTAAAGTGAGAGAGGTACGTATTAAAAATGAATATGGATTATAAAAATATTTGATGCATTAAAGAAATTGTTATGAACGTATTAGAACGTATTGAAGGAATTCTTGAAATGTTAGGTGGTCGCAGAAAACGATGCGCTGCACGATAAAAATAAAAATGGCTTCCTCAAATCCGTGCTGGACGAGTATAGAAATTCCGAAGAGGAGAATAAAGATCCGGAGGAATACAAATCCCACGGGAATACTTTGGATTCAAAAGGGAAGCGCGTTAAGCTGCAAAAGGTCTTAGAAGGTCCCAGTATCATGTTCGAATCGCGTATCAGTGAGTTAGAGGCTCAATTAACTCAAGCAAAAGTGGAGTTGCGTAAATCTCAGGAAGAGAATCAGTCGAATATTAAGAGATTAGCCGAGAGCGGCGCGACTCCTGGAAGTTCTGAAATGAAGTCCCAATTGGAACAGGCTTTAAGGGATAAGCGTGAGATTGAAGGGAAACTTGAGGATTTACAGAGGAGCTTAACTCTTGCGAGAGAGAAGGAATTGGATACGGCTCAAAAAGCAAAACGCGCACTCGACATAGTGGAACAAGCACAATTCGAGAAGACTCAAGCAGAGGCAGAGATCAGGAGACTTCGTGATGAATTGGATAGGCAGCATGAAAAATTAAGGGAAGCTGCACAGGAGGCGAGTAGACGAGTCGCTGATGAGAGACATCAGGTTGAGCGTAGATACAGTCAGCAGGTAGAGCAACTATCGGCGGATATAGCATCTCATTGGGATGCTGCAAGTAAATCTCAACTGGAGTCAGAAAAGCAACGTAGAGAATTGGCTGATTTGAGAAGAGATCTAGCTCAGAAACAAGCATTGATCGATGATCTGAAGAAGGAGTTACAAAATAAAATATGTAAGTATTCAACACGATTGGAAATTTGCAACAATTATGAGATAATAAAATAAAATAAAATATATATCCTTTTTTTTTATATTTATTTATTTAGCAAGCTTGCAAAGTGATCTAAGCCAAGCTATTGCTGAGAAGGATGCAGCGGAACAGGAAGTGTCTGCTGCAAAATTATCAGCAGAGCGTAGCGAACGACAAGCGCGTCATGATCAGAGTAGATTGCAAGCCGAAATAAATTCTTACAAACAGAGATTAGAAAGAGCGGATGCTGACTTGGTCCATTGCCGTAGAGAAAATTTACGTTTATCCGAACAGATAGCGTCATTGGAAAAAGAGGTGGATTTTATTCCTATCAATCGATAGGACATTAAACAAAATTTGACGAAAAATTTGGATTTCAGATTGGCATGAACAAAATGATCAATTCCGAAGCTGTACCCTCGACAGGTGGTTCATCAGCAAGACCAGAAAATGAAAAGGAACTGACGTCAATGATCATGAACATGGAATCAAAGCATGGTAAGGTATCATTCTAGGTATGCCTGTGTTAGGTATATTGTCTCTAAGGTTAGGCTCTCGTGGAGAAGATCGAATTAAATTGCGAAGAACAATGAACAAAATTAATTATTCAGTGCGATTAAATAGTTATCGGTAATCTGTGTGGGAAATCGGCATGCTGACATTATGCCTAGCATGGGCTGAGATGAAATTAGTCAATTTATTTGAAATTGACTTATGGGATGAAATTTCCTAGCTGCTACAGTGGCCAATCTAGAAGATGCTTTGGCCAATCAGGCTTCGCTCGTCTCTCAACTGACCGCCGAATGTCAATCTCTCACACATCGCTTGGAAGCTAACAGCCAGAGACACAAGTATTCTCTCGCTTTTCATTTTGTTTAGTCTAACAGACTAATTATTTATCGGTGAACAAAATATTTGTATATAATGTACAAGGCACGGGTCTTAGAACTGAGGATACGATTTACATCGGCTTATAGCTTTACAGAAAGACTTACTTAATGATCATGCTCGTACTATTTGTTCAAACTGTTTTGCAAACTTTTCCCTCATGCGAAATTCATCTGGGGCTGTTCTGTGTTGACAGAGGGGATCAGTCAGGGAGATGTGGGGGCAATCAGCATGACCGCATCGCCTTCGAACAAGAGACGCACCGTTAAGGTTGATCTCAAAGTAAAAGTTGTTCCAAAAAAGAAGTCGGGTCGCGCAGAGACCATCAAAGTGCCTCTATCAACACAGTAATAGCATGTATGATCGTTTATACGAAATACAGAAATGGGTAGTTACTTGGCAATGAGGATATAAAATACGAGAGTGGATAAATGATTAATTAATATTCGATTAATTATTAAATTATTGGTATTTAGGTATAATTTAGGTACGCATCACGATTTCTCTTAGTATTTCTTTGAAATGTGATTTGGATTTATGATTTACAAATTAAACTACATGTATGTTTGTTTAGGGAAGAAATGGACAGCCTACAAACCAACATAATGTATTTATCGAGCAAGATACAAGACAAGCTTAATAATGATAAAGGTATAATATTATGTTATTATGTATATTCCAATCTTTTGTATCTATATAAATTCCATTTTTTGTTATATAGGAGTATCCGAAAAACCAGTGCAAGAAGCACAAACGTACAATAAAGGTATAGCAAACTTGTCTGAAAGAACGTCTGAGCCAGAAGAAGTACAATCAATCATTTCGAAAAAGGATCTTACAAAAGAAGACGCACAAAGGTTTAATGAAAGACTTGAAAATCCGGAAAACGAACAATATACCGTAAGTAGAAATCAAGAAGGACTCGATTCAGGAAATGACGTACAAAGCGGCCATGTCCAACAAGAACAGTGTGGATCAGAAAATCAACAGCAGGAACTCTATGATTCTCAAAATGTGATGCAATATAATCAGCAGGAAGATCAAAATATCGATCCTGCGTACAATGAACAAATGTATCAATATGATCAATGCGACCCGAGTCAGTACGAGGGACAACAATATGTTGAAGATGATCAATATAAGGCTGAGGTTGGTTATCAAGATGGGCAATATAATGAGCAAGAATATCAAAATTATCCTAATAATTATGTGGAGGAACAGAGCACTGAGTTAGGCGAAACCGAACAATCATCTGAGGAACCGGTACCGGCTGAAGTTCCAACGACGAATTAGTCTGGATGATAAAGTTTCGTAATTTATTTAAAAATAAAGGTGCAAGGCTTGCGATAATGATTCTTAACTGTGTGCAATATACTTCACGGTGATTATTTGTTGCATAGTGCAAGAACAATATAATATTTATTTATGCGAGTTCATAGTTACTTTAAGAATGATTTTTTCGATATTAAATGGAGAGTCCATATTATGTAGGTTTGTAAGGGAAGAGCAACAATTGACCTTTATACATGGTATAAAAAGTAATTAAAGGAATTAATAAAGTCCTCGACGCTTATGAGGATTCGATTATTTATTAATTTCATGTATACAGTTTTCGTCATTCATAAAAACAAACAAACATTAGATACATTTTATACAGCATTATGTAATTCTATAGTTTTTATCTTTTAACCTTTAATTCTTAACGTCAGTTTACAAGATATACGCAGAAAACTTTGTCCGCCTATTCGGGCACGTGATAGCGTAGACTATTTGTCATGTAAATTGACGTATAAAATTAGATTGTAAAGGTCAAACTGATCCAAGTGACGTGAGAGTCATGATTAACATAGTTTTGACTCGGCCAGCACGTGTCTCTAGGACCAGTACGAATATCACACTCTATAATCATTTCCTTGTCTAGTGCTATCCACATGTGGATAGTTTATTAAAAGAGAAAAAAAGGAATGATATTAAAGTTAAATGAACTAAGATACTAAATAATGTTTCACAAAATTTTCAAACGTCATTAAACCCTCCACCGTTTGGCACAGCTGATATGGGACACTGATTTATTAATTTCGATAAAACGCGTCATTTAATTGTTATACAAGCCTTATAGAAAATCTCGGCGCTTCAAAGTACATCTCTCATTGCAATACAATAATCCGATATAATCATATTTTTTAATATGTATATTCAATGTCGTAATACCATCGTGTTATAAGCATGTAAGTAGGCACACGAGAGAGAGGTATTTTCTGTCTTTTATTACATCTTAGTTTTGAAAGCTTCTTCTACGATAACAAATATTCGATATCGATTACATCATTAATTCACTGTACTGTTCATTGGCGTGTCCGAGATGGCGCAGAGGCGTAAAAAAATAATTTGTTTAAAAGTTTAACAGGCCTACAGCGAAGGTTTTCAGACGTTTAACTGACGACGCGTTGAAAAATCATTAACTCTCTTTTAACTGTTTACACAATTTTTTAATATATTCAGTGTCATACTGCATATCCTTTACAGTAGAAAGAAACGTAACAAAGGGTCGAGCAGGATTAAATTAATAATTAGCAACATGTCTATAGAGGCATTTTTGGCAATAGAAAAAGGTTTGTTACAAATGTTTTGTCGTTTTCAGCAATATTTTAACAGTGCTATAGAAAATTGTCTACTGCTTCGGATAAATCCTTATACAGGAATCTGTTTCGGTTGATACATTAATGCGTAAGACATTTTGACAATGAATAAATTAACGCTCGCTCTTAAACAATAGAACTCACGAGTAATCTAGCATGTGTTATTTAAACTCTATCAAATACTAGGTAACAATAAAGAGTAAAACAAATGGGTCCCTTTAACTTAGCGTGTAATTATCGTTACCCTAATTACGAATGGCACAAGACCTTAGGAAAAGAAAAGTTAACGATTAGAACGTGCACATAATTGTATTTCGCATAGTGTTACTGTGTATATAAAGGGTGAATTGAGAATTTTTTATCAAATTTAAAATCATTGGACTTTGACCGCAGAGTTTCAACACTTTCATTTTAATACAGAATTTGTCAAAAAACATATGTGATATCAGAAAATCTGATTGCCACCATTTTACAGACGGGGAAAATAGTCTTATAGGTTAAGTTGGTTGCGCAGTACTTAGTACTTGGTCACTGTGTTGCCCCAATCTCTATACCTCTAGATCTTTAACTCTTATTCACCTTGTATATACAGAACATCGATCGATTCAATAAGAAGAATCAGTGTTGTCATGGCCGTTTTGCATGGAATCTTCGAGAAAACGCTGGGAACGATTATTCTTGGGGCGGTACCGTTCATCGATTGTCGTTTTCCCGCTTTTTTATACAGCAGTGCGTTACGTCATTAGTGTATTGTCCCTGGTTACGGAAGTCTTGCTCTAACACGGACAAGATGTGGAAAATCTCATTGGTGCATTATTATCAAGAACAAGTCGGATACCGAAATTTTACAATCATTGGAAAATTAAAAAGAAATTCATTAAGCGTTTCATCGATTTTAATACGCTTATAACTGTATTGGTCCGCCATTTACGGACATACAATCTGTCACGGAGACTCCTAATTGAATCAGTATTTATTTTCTTAATCGATAGTTATTTAACATAAGTGTGTCTTTCTTTCATAAGTGTGTCTTTCGCATCTGGTTTTTATTAAAAAAAAATGACTTTATTTCAATCAATTTATAATACATGGCAGGGAAAAGGTCATAGACCAGTAAAGTATTCACCATAGTTCTCTTAGGATAAGCTAAGTCGAATAGAACGTAATTACAATGGCAGCGAATCTTCAAGGATATTTACCAAAAGATTCAGCGTTGAGCCACTTGTTTCGTACTCAATAGGACATTACGCAATTGTTCTGTACAAAAATTAATGCGATACATCTATTGGTACGATATTAATTATTTTAATTTAAGACTGTAAGCGATGATCCCACATTGGCTTTGGAATTTGGAATTATTACAGTCGGTCCACGAATAGAAAGTGATGTCTGAGGGACTCTTATACTTTGAAAGTCATAAAAAGATGGCTCCTCCATTAGCTCTATTACTCGTGAAAAGACTATATATAATATATATTTTGGAATTATAATATAAATATTACAGTTCCATTAGAATTTACTTCACTTGTTATCTTCAAGTTTTCATGAATATACTGTATTGATTTAATGTATTGGATGTAGAATCTGGGTATTTTGCCAACGTGTGAAATTCGAACGGAAATTATAACCTCTAAAGTTTACAAAATTACCTTAAGATTTAAGAACGTTTGATTTCTAAACAATAATGAAGGAAATCGATCGATTCTCGTACCAAGTATTATAACTGTGGAACGAAGATCAACTCATAATATATCTATAGGGATCAATCGCAAGACGACAACAAAATATTATCGTTTCGGCTGTCGCGATTTCGGTTTATCCTTATAATTTATAATCAATATACAGTTATCCCCTAGACTTACGTGATTACGCACTAACGTCTTTTAACGTAATTTAATTTTCGTTCTCCTCATCCGTTCAATGTTAATGTATCCTCGACCTACGTCATTTTGACTAACGTCGTCTATGGCGAAACCAATTATAACATAATTTCGAGGTTATGACTGTACCGTAAGTGTTAATTTAAATTCACAGGTTTCGTACGCACAGGAAGAATTATTCAAATTCTAAAAAAACGTGGGTGTTATTTGCCTGGAAATATTATCTGACAAATTTCATCCTAAAAGTATTGAAAAGTCCATTTGTGAAATTGATTTTCGTGCATGGCTGGAATATTTACGAAAATGAATGTAATTTTTACTGTGCGTGTGTCAGTATGTAATAACGCAAGATTCTTACGTGGGAATTCGATTAAAAAATTAAATCCTAGTATCGCTTAAAAATCGTGTGTTCGATTCATTGGATTTTACACTTCAAGTGCGGCAACGATTGATCAATAGTAACATTTTTTTTCTCTTTTTCTCTTTATCTGTTTTTCATTTCTTCTCTTTATTATTTACACTCCTTTTTATCTTTATAACCGTATATTAGATTTATAACGTAATGTTCAATATTTATACTCGTTGAAAACGTCCTATCGTGTTTCACGTTTTTTATTTCTTTTTTAATGTCTTTAAGATATGGCGTTCCATGCTCCACACGATTTGAATCTAAGAAAATACGCGCTGCGCATAAATTAATTACTTTCACGCACCATAGAATTGATAATCTTTATATGTGCTATACGAAATTCATAAGAGCTGTCCAAGTACAATGATTTTCAAAAAAGAAATTAGGTATCTTTGAGGTAACGCAATAACAAAAAGAATGCGCTTAACAATAATATTGCAAGCACAACATGTATATAAGAAGCACTGTGTACCTCGTACTATAGGAAAATCTTAAAACATAATTCTACGGAAAAATTCATTGTACACTTTTCTCTTTTAAAGTCATACTTCACTCGATAGGCAGCTTCACGTTCTAGAAAGAACTTTTAAATATAAGCCTATTTAAAACTTGAAAGTCTAAAGGTATCAGTGATGCGACCCATGTCAGTCCTGACTTTTACAAACCTGAGAGTCCGACGATCGATTACATAAATAGGAGGATGGAATTCGTGGAATTTCATGAAAAGAAATTAATATCAGGATTAAAGTCAAGCTCACGTTTTGCCTTAGGACTTAAATTCCTTTCACAGTGTTTTGACGATACATGATCCTTTTTTTTCATAACGATGATCTTTATAGGTATCTCTCTCGATAACAATAGAAAATTAGCTAGAACTCAACAGCAGATCATCTGACAACAGGTAGAACTACCATAGCCATAAGTATAGATAGGTTAATTATAAAGCCTGCGGATCCGCAGTCAAGATTGTCCCTGTGATAATACGTCGCTGGCGGATGTTCATCGCCTACTTTACAGAATTGGCCCTGGGCTTTGAGTTCCGCCTAAAACAAAAATCCATTACATGATTAGTACTTGGATTTAAAGGAAAATAATAAGAAGAAAAAAAAACATTTATTAATTTCAGTAAGTTCTCAGAATAAAAAGATGCTTTAGAAATTATTCAGAAACTTACCTGACAGATGTCCTTACAGGGTGGACATATCAAAGCTCCCTTGTGCAGCCATTCGTTCTGCATTATCCTGATTGCTATTTCTTGTCCAGCATGGTAGCAAGTGTATGTATAGTTTGCGACCTATAAAGGAAGTTAATGATATTAAGATTCAGACGTATTAAGATAAAATTATATCACAACACTATGATATAAATAAATCTCAGTTAAAACTTTTCAAATTAACATGAGAGCTTCCTACTAGCGTTGGTCAGTAATTAAAATTAATATTTACATTTAGATTTAACGTTACCCACCATAATGTGGAGTCTACCAGCTTCGCATTTGTATTGATAACATCCTGAACCCCAATGCTGCCATTGTCTGGCATGCTTACACGTTCTTTCTTCCCACATTTGATTAGTGTGGTCAAAGCATCTCGAGTGGGCGCCATATTTTTCCAAGGCAAAATTCTTTTCAGGATCTGAAACGATAGGACGAAGCAATGTATTATTTTTCAGAAGGATAAGATTTGTTGACTGAAATCTAGAAGAGTAACTGTAAGACCAAGGTGGTTGTAGGAGATTTTCATTAAATTGATGAGGACATCTCTTAATGGTAAAAACGTAAATTGCATTTGAACTTACGCGGATTGTTTTCCTCGTAGAGACAATGCGAACCTCTGACGACTATATTTCGTGCCCTCCAGGTAAACTCCTGGATATAGGGACAGTAGTCAGCTAGAGAAACGGATCCTCCGTAGTATCGCTCCTTGCCAGGTGGTACATGCGGTATTGAATCGAAGTTCTACGAGCAAACATAATGGTGAATAAGTACTAGATTGTTGTTACCAGAACAAAAGAGGATGTGAAAGTTTCTTCAAAGTACCTGATATTTCTTAGGCAATGGTTGGGAGTGTTCAACCAAGTTGCATAATGCAACGGAACTCCTATCATCAGTGCATTCAGTTTGTAAGGGATCCTGTTTGACTTTGTTGCAAAAGGGATGGATCTTCTTGCCCCTAGAAAGAAGGAGAAACGATGAGAATTTTTTATTAAGAAGTCTGACAGTGGAACTAAAACATTTTTGAGGCGTGACTTTAACTTTGCTCAACTTACTTTTCATCTCTGTATCCATTGTTAGACGAGGTATAAAAGGTATTATGTTGGTTGATTAAGTTGTATCAAAGTTTAATTAGTTACAGTAAAGTAATTTTGTAACGTCAAAGTGACACAGGCTTAATAATACTAATTGGATACTCACGACAAGCGGGAAGACTTAGAAGAGATCCATTCCTTGCAGGACTTCATTGCGAAATCGCATTTCAGATTTCTACCCCAACCTAGCTCCTGGGCCATTGAGTAATTAGCGCTGTACCACCCAGTATCTTCCATAAGGGCAAGAGTTATTCTCGAGTATACTGGATTCTGTGTATGAGTCCCAGTCATGGCTTCGTTCTGAGGGAATGCAAATTAATTACAGAATTTAATTAAGTTTTTATCACATTTGCCTTGGTATACGTAATCGAGGTAATAAATTAAATTTTATAAAAGCAAGATATAAATAACAGACAGAATTATTAAATACGAACCTCGAAAACCCTTTTCTCCCAATGAGTAAGAGCTGTGCCATCCTCGCCCTGATCCTCCAATTCTGCTCCCTCGAGGGCATCGCAACCAAAGTGAGCTCGTACCTCTTCTTGGACCCTTGGAGTAACAATCATTTGCATAGTTCTCTCGATAGCTCCATCACGAACCTGCCAGTTACGTCTTGTTATCGTCATGATAGTATCGTTACTCCACTGATGAGTTTGAAGTCTAAGGATAAGAACAGATTCAATAATTAATTCTATAGAATTACTGATCAGCATCAGAGAAGTGATCAATCAAGGATTCAGTTGATTAATAGATAGATTAATCCATTGTCAGAACAATATCGGATCAATTTACGTGAATCGTTTCTCGTACGTGCAGAAAATACCCGTACGGAGACAGATGTGCCTTGCATGATTGATACAGAGGATGAGAGGGATGCTGGAAGCGCGCACGCGTGTCTACGAATCTGAACGTTGTTTTTGACAGAGCCCATCCACAGTTCAACATGATGAATGAATTCAAATAACGATTCCAGAAGGGTGTCGCATGTAGATAAATGGGAAGAGAACGAGTAGAAAATGGAATTTCAGAAAGAAGTAACAGAACTATCAAATTGTTTTGAGAAAATTTTCTTCATTTTAATTCTGTCAATAGTCAATCATAAATATTTCAACTGGATTAAAACAGTCCTAAAGGGTCTCATAAATATGTATGTACACCCCATCAGAGAAATTATTTTGAGTAGAGTACGATGATGAGAGTCAAAGGTGAAAAACGTGGAATATGGGTTCTAGAACGGTGTGACAAGAATATAATAACTTTCCGCTAGGTATAAGATTTTTCAAGATGGATGGACTCACTTCTCGTTGAGAGCTGGTTTCCCAGTATCCGATCTCCTGGGAGTCCTTGGCTCGCCATTTTCATCCCTGTAGAAGGCGTAGAGACTGACAGAGAACCCTAAGGCGTGAAGGATCTCGTGCTTCACTGTACTTAACAGGGTCTCCAGTTCTTGAGGCTTCGTGCTGATGCTCTCCGGACATAGATTGGCGTGACCAGCTATTGGCCTGTGGAGAAAATTGAATTCCATGTAGACATGTCTATAATGATGAGAATTCAAGTTGATATTAGTGAACCATATAGGAGTCATCAAAGAATATTCTATATGTATATACATATATCAAGGAAGAGCTTGTATATATAACTTCACAAATTGTATGGCTCCAGCGCTACATTGTATTGCTGCTTATTGCATGTGCCTATAGTTTGGTATTACCATGGTTGGCAAGGACTGGCAGACCTATTTAATATGGCATATCTAATGAAGGCTTCTCTCCACATCCAATCTCGAATTCCAGGATTTTGCGATATGTCCAATCGCATCGTGCGCTTTAATTAAAGTCAGCTTGACGCTACGGCATTTCGGCTTCTGATTAGAATTCTCATTAGGTAGATTCAAACGATATCGTGGCTTGATCGATAATGCAAATTTCACTTCCTACATAATTTGCCTTCAGATTGTGTTTCACGTGGGTTTGATCCTTTATTTTTGGCTTCTCGTTTGTTAGAAAAGATTAAGGGAAACGTGACGCGTCTAACAGGACTTAAACGATGTGCTGCCAATTACAAGCTGTCGTTCATAAATCTCATTGAAGGTAATGGCATCGTTCACTTTGCACCATGGAGACTTATATAAACTGCCTGAAATCATTATTCCCTGCATACGTTTTCATATACGAGAAACAAATATTAAAGTAACACCGTACAGTCGGAGGACGTCAATTAGCGTGTCTAATAATAAATGAAGATAGAGAGAAAAAAAGGACGATAACGAAACGAATTTTAACGAGAAAAACGAGCGTCGGGACGTCAGTTTATACGTCACTGGTACAAAGCGTGTGAACCTTCCTACCGCTAGAACATGGTATCCTGGGGTAAAATCGAAAGAAAAATTAATTATATAAAAAGCTTCGCGATGATCGCACGTGCTCACTTTCATAACGAAGAACGAGGAGGTGCCGTGTAAATTTTATATATATTCTCTGCGGGACACAGTGACGTTTTCGCTTGACTGCGTTTAAGGTCGCTTCGAAGGATTATTATTATTATTATTATTAACGAGCAGCAGGGATCGTTCTCGCGATCTTAGAGGAGTTTCTGTACAACTCATTGTACTTTAATCGACCTAACCTGACAATAATAAAATCATCCACCATTCTTAATGGACAAATATTACGTAACGAATCTCCAAATTGTGAAAATAAAAAAGTTGAACCGTATATACGGTATATAAACTCCTCGTTATATTAATCAAATTATTACCAACACGGGTCTTTTCGACTGAAATATATATCGTATCTTTATACTTGAAGTATATACATTTTTTTTTAATATTTATTCTTTGACGTGATTTTTCGGCTCACGGTCACAAGGCGACTTTAGCTATCGATTCAAATAACGTTCTGGCTTTCCGGTTCCCTTCGAGTCACTACTCTGTTCAGAAGCTATGCTCTCGGGTTGATTCGTACAGTTATGCCAATGCTTTCGGAAAGATTTTTTATCGTTGAGGTGAGGTCGAGGTGCTCGAATCTGCCGTGGGAGAGATAGTCTCGACGTACCGAATTGCCCGGCAGAGAAGAGGACCCGACGGAGACGTCTTCATGTACCGACAGAGCTCCGGGCGAGATACCAGCGTACCGCTGCTGAGAGACAAAGGGCTGCAGATCGGGCAGTGAAGTTTGATATGGTTAAGGACAGAGGAGGAACCTCCTGAATTGAGATAAGCATGTGGTGTCCAGCTGTTGCTCGATGCTCTGGAGGATCTCCAAGAGTCACGTATCGATTTGTTAAGGATCGCCCTTGATTTATTTTAAAGGGAAGACTCGAGGGAAATGACGTCTTGGTCTGTCTTAGGACACCCGATCGGGGTGCCTCGAGTAGATTCGCGCTCCCGTGCTAGTTGTTGACAGTTTTTCTAGCTTTGTTTTCTATATGGTATAGAAAGTTCTCGCTTGTGTAGTTCTCGCATTGCTCTTGCGATATCCATAAAATCCTATTGATTTTCTGCGTATGTTTCGGAGGTGCAATGCAGTGCCCACCTGCTGAGTGTCTCTTGGATGCAGTTCTCAGCCTTCACGGATCAGCTGAACCAGCTCCAGTGAGTACTCGCAATTTATTAATTGGTGAATGGATTTCGAATTTATAGCTCCGATTCGCTCTGTTACGTTCTCGATCAGTTGCTCTCTCTTTCCGGCACTATTTAGCTGACGCTTACTTCGACCCTCTCTAGCTCTAACGGTAGAGTAGGTCGCGTTTCTCATTTCACGGAGTTGAGACCTTTCCACCTAAACTCCCAGGTCATACCGGCTTTTCAGTTCTCGGAGAAAAAAGAATTGGCTGGCGCCCGCCTGGCATGCGGATGCATGGACGAAGGGTGGACGGCCGAAGGTGACGTAGGTTAGCTCTTTGATTTTTCGTCGTCGGTGTCGAATTAAGGAAATACATTACGATTCTTACCGATCGAGGGCAGCTTCCTGCTGACAGTGTGCAGCATATGCAACTGTGAGTCCTTTGTGACATCGTTCCGTCTGCATAGCTGAAACGTAGAATACAAAGTCGGCACCATCGATTCCAGGACCTGCTTGACTTCCTCTAGCTTCGTCACATTCGTGTCCCGTAGCATTGCACGTTCTGCATACCTAAATAGTGTGAAAATATGAAAAAAGAAAATGTAAATATCGAGCCATTTTTTTTTTAGAGAGAAACTTTCATTTCATTATCATTATAATAGAGGATCGGATTTTAATTTAATTTTAAATAATTTAATTTTCCTGGTGCTGATCGCAATAAGGTCTATACGTATACAGCGATATATCGTATTGTATAAGGGTATCGAATATCAAACAGTTCATTCGGCAATTGATTTCATTCCGGGTGGGTCAATTTCCTTCATAAAAGAGAAACACGATACTCCCCCCTAAGGCAACGAGCGAGAAATTCAGCTATGACGCAATTCCTTTATCCTGGGTTTTGTTTCTCAAGACCCTAAGAGAGAAGGGAACGAGGTCCTCTCATTCGTATCCATAAAATTTCTTGGAGTGGTGCTCTTATTAGAAGAGGACGAGCCATCTTCCAATTATAGAGGTCTGTTGCGCCGTCACGCACTTCTTCTTAGATAAAGTGCGAGGGTGGTTTCACGGTATAACCGACCATTACATAACTCAAAGTAATCCTTAGAAATAAGATGAGCGGAATAGCAAGAAAAAGGGGTGAATGAGGTTCCCATTATGGCATAAAGATGACTATCGTATTTATTTGATCCTTTTTCACTTGGATTCTAGTCAATTATCAGACTTTTGAATTGACGTATTATTTTTTGAATTAACTAGGCAAAGTTAGATATTGCTCAGTAGCATCCAATTCCTTATCCAATTATCATTTAACGACGTTAATGAAGGTGGATTAATGTTGCTTTATAAATATATATATAAATGTCGTCTAGAATCATTACTCGTTTTCTTTCAATGCCAGCATGCAATTATAGTTAAGTACGTACGTATCGTTCTTATTGAACATATGAATTTACAGACGATAATTATTTCAATGTTATATTAACATAGTACATAAAGGATGATGATTGAATGTCGTTCGATAAAAATATACTATTAATGATATCGAACGGAGCAAGCTGATGAAGTGGACACAATTTATATTACTCATTAATCTTGACAGGATAATAAGTCATCCTACGGCTATTTTTTTACCTTAGCTGTTATATATATATATATATTATATATATATGTATAGCTCCTAATGGAGAACACGGCCTTGCCTTACAACGGGGTGACTGCGTGGTTTCCGTGAGCAAATTTGATTAATAATTACGATAGCCCAATGAGCTGCTCATTGTATTTTTAACCTGGACACACAGAGTCACGTGGGCCAAGCTGCATCACGCATAGGCTACCTCGTGCTTCGGCACGCACATTCTCGAGATATATGTAACTATCGGGGACATTCCATATCGAAAATTGTGCGTGACGCTTAGGGGTTGTTAATGGGCATGACAGCCACTTTTAATTAATTCTAACTCAGTGAAAAAAAAAAACAGAAAGACACTCGGTAGTCGTGAGAGTAAATTAAAGGATGGGAGAAATATCTCAAAAATGTCTGTGATATAATAAAGGTTTGTGATTATGTATTAAATTTGATTTGGCGATTATAAGGGTTGTGAAATTTATAAATCACGCTTTTAATTAATAATAATATTACTCACGTCCAGATGTTCTTCGGGGACTATAACCTCGCCGCACATCGTAGTCTCGCGACAGGTGTCTATGCAGTAGGTGTGTTGATTTTTAACGAAGACCTGATTAGTCTCGCATTTCCTGTAACAAATTAAAACGGATAGGAGACTTGAATCGTTTGTCAATGATAATGGGTATTAGCACGGGTACCGGGATACTGGCCAATCCTGAACCATGATTTTACGATGGAAGGATTGTGGATCCGTTTTGCGTACTATTGGATCAAGGGTAGAACCTCAATTGGAATGTACCACCATCGAAACGGAGGCTTTTAATCGGATGCTCGACACTGAAATTTCAGATGCAGATCCGAAAAGCCTCGACGACACTTACACAAATTGTCCGTAACGCTTGGACGTTTAATCGAAATCCTCTTGTCATGAATGATGGTGTTGAATTAAGGATGCTTTTACGTTAGGACGATCCCATAGAGTGACGTTACAAATTTCACGGGTTTTATTTATACACGTAGATTTTGAGATTGGGGGATTTGATCGAAGGAAACAACCTATTCGTCATCAAAATGGTTTTCGTATCGTGACTACAAAGTGATGTAATATTTTATTCAATGTCAAAATTCAATTCCGATTGGCTGCCAATTGACACTATGATATTATCATATGATAATCGTATTTGAAAATTAACGATTTGGTCGAGTTGAAAAATATTTTGTTAAAAATAGATTTACGTCGGTAAAGTAGATATCGTTTAGGCGTGTCATTAAAAAGTACTCGTTCAGATCGGCCTGCATATAGCGTGTAGGTTTTTGCAACGGTGTTTACCCCGATTCGTCCATCAAACATCCATTAAGAGCGCTTGGGGTCGCGTAACGGGCTTGAACCATCGGCAAAGAGGGGGGATATTTCACATCCATGAATTAATCATATCGAAAATGTAATCCGCATTTCATTCACATCGCTCTATCACGGTTATTGCCTCCATACATGAGAACGCGTGTGAAAACACGTCGCGCAGTTCGATTGGATAGGTTGAGAGAGAGGCTCGTTTAAATTTTTGTTGTTTGGATTTGTTTTTTTTTCTGCCACCCATTTTTCTCCACTTCTTTTTTTTTTGGCTACGAAGAAGAGATTTATTTGGACGACTCGATTAAACGAGCATCGAGCGAGAAATATAAAGAGCAATTTATGGCTGAACGATTTTCTCTGACTAAGCCCACACCTGGAGGTATAGCTTTACTTCTCTCTCTTTTGCTGACTTTTAAACCCTCCGCGAAAGACTCTACGAAATTACGAAGAACCACGAGGGCGAGCAGCCCCATAGGCTTATGTCACGGCGACAGAATGGAAGCGGCGCGGTGAAAATTGAGGATATTAAAAAAAAGGAAAGGGCACGAAATTGCGAGTAAGGTGGAGTGAAGGGTAAAGGGAAAGAAAGCTGAAAAAATGGAAATGAAGGTACCATTAAGATGGCGCGTGTCGTGAAAAAAAAAAAAGAAACCCGTCTCACCCGTGGAAAGTATTCTAAGAATTTTTTTTTTTACTTGGGCAACAGGCACCTTAAGGTGAACTCACTGCAAACATAAAGCTCGCACAAGTGCATTTTTTTATGCTAAAAGTTCTAGTATCCCAGCATCCGCTGAATATTCACGTGCAATTTCGAGATCTTGAAGAGAATGTCGTTTCTAGTACGATGTGCGGTATCACATTTTTGGATGATTTTAACAATACAGTTTTTCACTTCTATCATATGTGTATATATATATATATATGTGTGTATCTTTGTTTTCTTATATTATTAGATTCATCGCTCTCATATTTTTATGATTAAACGTTCGGTACACTCTGAGGTTATATCCCATTATATTTTAATTTCAACTAAGTGAATTTCTGTTCTGCCAAATGTGTATTGACAAAAGATATTTATATCTTGTTCATATATACACTATTGATTTAAGCGAATAAATATGTTGATTGGTCCACCATTAGTTAATGGACGGATATTGGTCTCTGTACGGAGACGAAATGTTTCTTTTATGGAGCCAGAATAAGATACTGTGTACTATATATATTTATTTTACGGAGAACGAGAAATAATTGGGTGTAGATATTAGAAGGTTCAAAGGAATTTCTACACTTTGAATTAATACGATGAGAATCTGGAATGATTGTAATCAACTCTCTGGCTTGAAGGCGGCAGACTGCTTATTCAGGATTGCTGCAAGAAACGAGGGTAGTTCGTTCCTAACAGAGAGACTGAGAGAGAGGGACCGAGAGAGAGAGATAGAGAGAGATATAGAGAGAGACATAAGAACCTAGCAGGGAGAGAAAGAAGCATTCGATTTCGAAAATACGCGCAATTTCACTTAACAGCCTGGCAATAACCATTAGCTATCTATTCTGCACTAAATCTTTTGGAGAATCGTGAGATTCTATCCAGGAGCGTATAAATAGGGTGCGCGAAGGCCCCGTAGAAGAACAGCTCTCAAGATTCGAGAATTCCAACAGACCAGATTGTCTTTTGTCTCGTGTTTCAGGGAAAGTACAGAACCAAGAAGACAGTACATATAGAACGGTAAGGTAGATTGGCTTGAGCTTCGATGGTAAAAGAAGAAAATACAAAAAGAAAAAAAAAAGGGGACCGTGAGATACGAAGGTACCAAAGGAAGAGTAAAAGCGGAAACAGTAGTGCCAGGAGGAAATACTTCCGCGTTAGTAAATTGCTTGGAAAGTATTCAAGTATTCATCGGAATTGATTTTTTTGTCCAACGGACAACGGACAATGAAGCAGTTTGGTCATTTTTGTTCACCGCTTCGCAATTGTATCCAAATAAAAGAATATTAATAATACCTAACTGACATTCTACAAAGTTTCAAATACACCTATATGTATACATACACTGTCCAGTAGGTAATAATAACCTTTTGCGAAGTTAGATAAGAAGGATAAGGCAAGGACGGCAGTAAATTCGTAGGTGGAGAAGGAGATAGGCATTAAAACCGAAAATCTCGAGATTACAAAAGGCCTATTTAATGGGCCATATGTTATGGAAATGGGGATACTTAAGTACGAACCCTTTATCCGTGAAAGAGGTTAGGGGGCTGCTTATGGGATAGTCGCAATTTACGAGATGCCATAAAATAAAATTGAAATTTGACTATTACTTACTGTCATATTAACATTCCCATCTACTTTTACCGGATGAATTACTCGGAGAAGTATGAACCGCACGAAGGAAAGGAAACGAGGCTATCATGAAATTCTCGATATTCCCTTAATCTTCAACGTCTATTTTCAGCGTCCATACCTCGTCTACCTTTTCGCTTACTTATCGTACTCTGAGTACGGATTTGTCGCAGTGACACGCTTTCTGCATTACCGGGAACTTGTTGGACACCAGCCACACCCTTCATCTCGTTCCTGTCAGCAACCAGCGCCCCGATCTACCCTTAATCCATTATGAAACGTGTCATGTAACCATTAACCTACCTATACAGTGGCTGGTATGTCGTCAGTTGATATTATTAATCGACTACGAAATTTCCCCATAACCATTTGATACCTTATCAATAAAAGCTTACTACGCGTATTCACATAGATATATTAGTTTTAGAAACAATTCAGATACAATAATCAATTCAATTTAATCTATAAAAATTTTTATTTATAGCCTGAGGCAGGTTATTGAGTGACATACGAATCGATCGATTTTTTTCTGATACAGAGAAAATCAATATTTCTTTTAAATATTCACGAGTCTTGATACTCTTGCTGCATGTAGGTATTTCCTTGAGCGTAAGCAGACACGTATTATATATATGTATTTCAGTATAGTATATTACTAGTATATAAGGTACGAAGCATGCGACACATACGTATGTATAGTGTGAAGCGATATGTGACTCAGGCCAGAAGCCAAAGGCATTCATATGCGACCACGTTTCGATATATTCCTTTGAGAAAGAAATTTCGATGCGCTGTTCCTTTTGGTCTTTGCCGTCCTTTGCTAGGCTGTCGTTACTAAAGGTTATTCTACTAGGGAATAGTTAATCCTCCTGTCGAGTAGGTATGGACGTCTGTACTCGATGTACTATATACTCGTAGGTACTCAGATGTCGTCATACGAGTGAAAAAGTCACAAGATATTCCATCATATTGAATTCTACTGAGACATCACTGATTATTCTCAAAATGATGAATAGAGTTCGCTAAAAGTTTTCGATTTAGCACAGATTCATATTCGTAAAGAATAAATCTTATCTAATATTTTTAATTCCTCAGCGGTCCTGGTGACGGGAGAGACTTATCGTTTTCGCACCGAAAAGCCATTAGGAATCCACGATAATGTCAAGAGACGCTCTTACAGAATAGCTCCGAGTAATTTTCATCGCAAGCTCAGCAAAGTGATTTCAAGCTTTACGGTTAATCGAAATTACGTGATTCCTCAGGTGTCCAAACGTCAATTGGCATATCAAAAATCTATAACTGAATTCGAAGAGTACTTGAAGGATGACAGGATCCTGGAAACAAGGAAGGGTGAACAGAAAGAATAGTCAGAGGAGACCCGTGACGTAACAGGAGGATGAGTCGAGTAGTTTTGTAGCAGAGTTAACGTTCGAAATGAACCATGTGTCCGACTCTAAGTAGTATCGGTATACGTATGGTCAGACATGTGGGAGATTAAGGGCACATGGGTAAGTACTGGGTCAGGACGAGTATCAATTTAGTATCTCAATTTAGATCTATTGCAGCTATGGTGGTCTCTCGGTTCCATGCAGTGACTGAAAGCTATCGCGACTCTCGAAACAATTGGACACGATCTGACGTGTGGTTTCGGAAGCTCTGCTTGTCACGGTTGCGTAAATTAACCGCGGTTCGACTCAGGACCAGTTATGGCCGGGAATAGGGCTACGAGCGATCGTTCCTGCGAAACTTCATTTTACATTAAAGCCTGCTTGCGGGTAAACCGTTCTAATTCGATGAGCTTGTATAAGTGGTTGCGGTCGTCAATCCGACGATTTTCGTGGGTTCTGTCCGGAACGGGATCGTTAGGGGTTATTATAGCAATTACGGTTGATTCATTGGGATGCTTTGACTAGTCGCTTGGAAGATATTCAAGAGCTTTCTTATATATATATATATATATATATATATTTAAATATTTTTTAACGATTTACATATATATCTGATGTTCGTGCAAAAATGTCGAGATCGTGCACATCGCGCTTACGTTGTTTCCTGAGGCCATAAATTTTTTTTCACCCCTTTTTTTTCATCCTTGGGGTGGTTGGCGAGAGAGAGTCAGCTTTGTCTGAGTTTTCGTAGTTATTCAAAGAGGCGTAGGAAACTCAAGCGCGACAAGAGGACAAAAATAAACGGCGCAGGAACGAGGTCATCAGAGGGAAGATGAATGTAGACTTGTCGAGTATCTCTGCATCGAGGGTTGAGAAGACACGAGATTCCCTGATAACAAGGACATGAAAGAAAATCCAGGAAGGGGTGGTTTTGACTGGAGGAGGCTACGATGAGGAAAACCGAGTGAGTGAGAGAGAGAGAGAGAGAGAGAACGAGAGAGGGAATAAAAAAGGGGAAGAAAAGTGGCAGGGATATAAAAAAAAAGCAGTGACAAAACTACCATCCATCCCTTTGGAAACAGCTAAAACCTTTATATCGATAGTACCCTTACGTTTAACTGTTTTTTTATCTTGTCTGTCGAAAAACCATCATCGGTCATGGCATTTCTTTCGAATGAACGAGTATTGGTTTCTTTAGCTAGTGCATACACACATATATGTATATAGAGAGAGAGAGAGATAAAAAAAATTGGTGTACCTTTTTACTTTATCACGACGAAAAGTGTCCTCTTACTTACTTTAATAAATAAAGTTTTTCGTGGTTATGGGAAAAATTTAATGTATTGACATAAAAATGAAAGCGAATATTTAATAACCAATGAGCTAATTGAGCTACTTTTTATGTGACGGATTATCGCGTAATACGTGTCCCGAGGGGCTACGCTGCATCATGGTGAAAAATACTGGGCGAGTAAAAGTAATAAAACATACAAGTATGTTGCTTTCAAGTTTTTATTTACTTCATACGTTGCTGGATCTAACACGGCAGATTTATATTTACTCCATTATAATATTAAAAGAATAAACCGGAAGCAAGAGCAGCACCTATGAAAAATGTACATGTTTTTTTTTTAACAAAATTTTAGCCAGGCTTCCTACTGTCGTTTTCTGAGGTATCGTTGATATACGTGATCTTTAATGTATAGTCTTCTTGCAAATGAGTATTACGCCCTGTACAAGCTTTAAGTATGTTGTGAGATACTTTAATTGTTAGATGGGGCAAAAAAATATAGAACAGACAATTATGCTAAATTCCAAAGATATTTTATATCTAATTATAATATGTAGGTAATTAGCTTAAATAAAATTATCGTATATCCCCTTTATATTTTTGACATCCTCAACTCCTTTGATCATCCGTAACCTCCCATGGAGATTTTGATAACGAAATTTTTTATAAGACAGCTGATTAATAATTTTTGTGAGAGACGGAAGATAACATGTTATTACAAAGATTTTAGCAGTCAAAGCGTCTCGAGATACCTATACAAAAATAGTATCTAATATGTTCAAGAGAATTTCTCAAGCTGTTTGATTTTTTTCGAAATTTCGTGAAATTCTCATGTGGGTTGTTCCATGTTCTTTCCGTGCTGGGAAATGAGAAAAATACGGGAATCCTCACCAGAGGGAATACGTTGGATTCGTGATACTCTCTTCTATTCGTTTCGAATCCAAGTTCCGATATATCGAGGATTATCTAGTGCACTGAGCTGAATGAATGAAGTGAACCCAACTACAGTATCTACGCGTTCGTTTTCGTATAATAGATAATAAATACAACGAAAACAGTATGATAACAGTAATAACAAAATGACATATTAATGTGAGATAAATAAGAATCCACAAAGATAAACATAAAGATTGAATAGAAAAAACTACAAAAAAAAATATTATCCAATAGCATATCGATATAAGAAAGAGATATTGAATTTCTAGTAATTTATCACTAAAGTCAAAACTTGTAAATCCTTTTTTTATATCAGCCAGAAACTCAGTGCAAGACGACACGAAGAAAAATCTCGTTTACATAGCATGGGTCACTTCCCTGGATACGTAAATCCCATAAGAACATCCTTGCGTGTCCTTTTACATTGCAGAAAAGCCTTAAGCACAGAATATCAGATATGTACTGGAACGTAGTAGCGCAAACGATATTGAAATGACGAGATTCTTTGGCGAGGAAGCGTAGATTTTCACATGATTATTATTATGAATATTAATGTTACGCAAGTAAATATTATTACTGTGCCGTCATATACATAAAAGATGGATTCTTTTCAATGAGTTATTATAGCTGGAGGATATTTATAAATCGAAGAAAGAGAATCTCAGAAAATCCAGCATAAGGAAAATGCTATCTTACCCTCTTTTATACTATACTACACTATACTGTACTATACTATGCTATACTGCCGTACTATCTATATACTATTCTATCCTGGCTCCTGTAAATCCCTATTGGATTTGCCATAGTTGCTAAAGGAAAACCGCACGTTCTGGGAGTTGAGCCACTGGATTGAACCGTTGTCGTAAGTAAGACGTCTAGTCTAGATGATATGAACATTTTCTTCAACACGTCCTCTGAGACTTTCACGTGAAAACGTTAGGGCGAACCTATTCAAAATGGTTTGTTAGTTATGCCAGACAGACCAGGTTTAAACGTGGTTTAAGGGATCCCGTACGTCGGTGATGAATAGACGAAGGTCGCGTCGAGATTCACAAACCGTTTAAGGGGATTTCCGGTACCGAAGGGCAATGCAGGGACAGGATGAGATAGTAGCTGCCTATCGTATCCACAGTTCGATAAGCTTTTCAGCTTGGAAAATCCCTTATCAGTGAAGTAGGTCGCGGTAGAGCGCATAGTGATGTGAAAGCGATTTAGCATTACTGGTTTTTTATCTCTCTCTCTTTTTTTTTTTTAACGAGCATAACAATGCGATTAAAAGTTTGAGCATGTAGTTGCTCTTGCTAAGGATAGTCGGAAATGGGTGGGGGATTTATGCAGCAAAAGCCGCACTTCCGTAATGGATTTTAGAGTACCCAGTCGGAATGGACGTGTGCCCGGAGAATTTTTACAAGGACTCTCGTATCCCGTAAGCAATTTAATTTTACGCGTCCTTGATTCACGTTTTGATGCCAAGGCGACCGAATTTTCTGTAAACTGATCACGGACGTGCAATACTTCTGGTCAATTTTTAATGGCTGTAATACTAAAATATATCTTCCATAATAAAACTGAAATCTATCTCACGGTAGAGCACATTGCACAATTTTTCTATGAGTTCTATGATAATATATTATTGAATTCTGCAGAGGTAGATTAGAGGGATTTTTTTTTACGTGTGTTAATAGAATTAAATAAATCTAATAGGATTATCAGAATAAATGTTGTAGGTATGTAACGAAGGAACAATTTCATGGATAGAATGATGCATGTGCATCGAGAATATCTGTCACGTTTCATCTATAGGGATGACGTAATTCACTGTAATTAACATTATACCCTGTGTACCTACATGATGAATGGCGCATATATTAATTCGCCTAATAAAAAGCCGAACAACGTGAAAATATTGTGTCAGAGGATTTTTTATGAATTAGGCCATTATTCAGCCAGCGACGTTAATAATTATCAACCACCTTATCGGTTGACCTTCATTTTATTTCTAATGATCGTCATTAACGGTACTTTAAGCGCTTCATAATCGTTTCCATCACGATCATCGTGCCGTACAGTTTTACATAGCACAGTCTCCAATTAACGTACGTCAGCTAACATTATCATACCTTCTGATTTCGTATAATCACGATAAGTTAAATGATTTAAAATTTGTAGAAAAAAAAGCATACCGTTTAATAAAATACCATATAAGTAAATTTTGAAGAAGATCCATTCCACAAATTACATTTCACTCTAACAATTTACTTAGATTAATAAAAACTCGTTATATTAAAATGCAATTCACCGTGACGAGCTTTCAACATAATTATGTCGGAATAAAAATGTCATTTTTTTTTTCTCGCGATATAATAATTATTGACTTCTATAATTAACCTGCATAACATAATAGTAATTACGTTCAGAGTTCAATTACTTAATTTGTACACCATTACTTGATTGCTTTCAACGATTTTCTGTGTAGCCTGTATGCCTATACCTACAATTATGGTTATGCGCGTATTGTATACGTATATGTATATACCCATATGTATAGATACTGCGCTATTAACCAAGAACACGACAACAAGAGTGACACACTAATAACGGTCTTGACTCGCGAGACAAATTGTTTCATTTCGAAGCGGCTTACTTTACGAGCTCGTAAACGTTCGAGTGCTTTGGGCTTTTCCGTTGCACACACATATCCAGGAAACCTTATTTATTGTCCAGAGCGAATGGTGGCGAGGCTTTCGAATTAAAGTGCTACCATTTCTTCCTATTACCCCTTACCACCTTTTCCGGTTCTCATAGGTATAACCTACTGTACCTTCTAGCCGCACCTTACCGCCGGCTCTTTACCTTAGCGACATCACGGAAATCCCTTTAGACCCTGGTTCCGTCTACGATAGGAGGTCGTCTTGGAAGCCCTTTGGCAATGGAGGCAATAATTTTCCATGGAGGTTTCATTAAATTTTCCAGAGGTTCCCCGCTGGAATCCTTGCCTCGAGCCCGTCGTCTTCCCTACGGGGTATCTCAGGATGCCCATTTTCACTGGGACATTTATCTACCCGACGTCGCTGTCCCGTAGCCGAGAATCTTATACCAATAGTGACCTATAAAAGATTCTACAAACTCCATACGAGTCTAGTTGTATATCTACTGTAGTTGGCTGGACATCGTGGAGGACACTGTTAAAAATCACAGACGCGCGGGTGCAGCGTATTGCATATGTATCGTTCTGTATACATTGAAAATATATATATATATATTTCCTTTTGAATCTAGATTTTTCCTTCTTTTGTATCCACCCATGGCTTTGCTCCTACAGCGATTCTTCTTGTCGTTTGACGTGAAATAGGACTATCGGATGGCTTATAGGATTTTCTATACGTTTTAGGTGTCACCAGGAATCGCGAGGATTCTAACCCCAAACAACCTTAAGGCGGGTTTCCCTTTGTTGTCTCTGAGATAAATCTTTTTCAAATTTATTTCTTTTACCGCCATTTAACATCAATCTGTTTGCAATGCTATAGTATTAAATTTTACGTGTACTCGTGTATCTGTACTTGTTATACGATACCGGATTGGATTCAAAGTCATGAAATTACACAATGGGCCGGCTTCCATGAGGACCGAACCACTCTGAGTATCCGAGACTCTTTTTTATATTGCGCACCACTGAATATATCCCAACGTATACCGAACGAGTAGTACTTTTGATAATGTTAAAAAAAAAAAGAATTTTTATAAGTGAAAAAGAATATGAAAATTTTCAAAAATTCAAGCCGCCCTCTTAATGGATCTCAATACATATCAGACCCAATGGAAAGTTCAAATAACCTCACGAGGACTTTGCCAGCGACTTTATTCACGAGTACTCGTCCGTTTTCCCACTTTGCCCTAACCTCAAATTTACTCTTTCTCTCTCTCTCTTTCTCTCTTTGACTCCTAATGTAGGACTGAGACAGAGCTTTTTATAAATGTCCCAGTACAGTCAGAGACGTCTGCTAAAATATTTGCATTTAATTAGAAGAGAGAGCGTTATGCGAGTAACTACGTCACAAAGTTTGAAGCCGCGCGTCGACCCACTCAGTTGGGTTATACGTATGTAGGTATATAATATTAAAATGCATATACATACGTCCTATGAGCACGACGCAAAACTTTGCTTGCCAAAAGTTTAGCCATGATCAAGAGCACGCGAGACAGTTATCATGGGTGGTGCTTCACTTCATTTTTCTTTATTTATTTATTTTTTTCATCATTATCTAACCAAAGTTAAAGACGGCATTTTCACCAGCCTCCATTTTGAATATAACTTAGAAAGTTTACTCATCCTTAATGCTATGTTTTTTCCCTCTCCATTATTTCATTTCTTATCACGTTATCACCATTACTCAATCCCTCTCTCTCTCTCTCTCTCTCTAGTCAATTTCCATTTTACCTCATCGGTAAACACTCACCCACATTTTCTTGCTTTTCCAATCGCCCTTAAAACCCTCTTGCAGTCGCGGCAATTCAGCTTCGTTGAGCGACGCACCTTTACGCAACCCCTCACGAGAAAACAATTGTCAAACTAAGATCGATAACGCCACAAGGGACGCGGGAGGGATGAATAACTATCACAGCGAATTGTTTCGCGCTCGTCTGGCGCCACAGGGTTAATAACTGAATTTCGAGTAAAATGTCCACGAGCAGCTTGGTCGCGCTTGACATCGAAAACTAATGATTGAGACGGGACGTTAGGCAGTCATCGTCACAAAGCCCTTAGATTAATGGCAGTTCTTTCTGATGAAAAGGGACGGTCCTTTTCCAGTTGCTTAATGTAGCGAGGTTCTACGATACACGATAAACATGCTGGATCCCATAGATAGATTTTGTACTATATTTTTTTTCGTAATACTGATGTCACTCTTTTAAATGAAATTTTCAGTTCACTTTTCAAGATGCATAATGCGGTGTCCATAAAAATGTAAAAGTAATAAATTTCATATCCACTATGAATATATATATATATCGGCCTGCCTTTATGACACGACAGCGTTCATTTTTATCCAGGAAGCACGCGATATACTAAGGGAGTTTTTAGCCCGTGAATCTTTTGTTTTATGAGCAACACGGAATAACGGGAAAAACAAAAAATGGCACGGAGTGTAGGAAATGCCTTGTCGTGGGTTCGTTGTGCTTTGAAAGCTCGTTGAAAAAAAAAAAAAAATAACAACAATAAAAGCGAAAATTCATTCCACGTGCAGATCATGAGAATTTCAAAATTTGACTCAGCCATTCGGTTAAAATCTTTGTCAGTTCTCGCGAGGATACTTCGGGGGATCCTGAAAGAACTGATACGTAGATTATTGATACTGAAGATTTTTTTCTCAAGGAATATCATTCTGAAAATTTATTCCTACAGAATCGTTAGAATTGCTAAGGATCGGGTTGGGGGGTAAATAGTATGAAAATTTTGTCTCCTCCCGATAGGCCACCCTCTTCATCCCGACTATATTCCCGGTGGTCGTGTCATACCGCCTACGTAATACAAGTCTTATCGAGCGAGCTTGCGTGACGTGAGCTTTTAAGAGATAGAACGAAAAAAAGTTTCGCAGGATCAAATCTGATCTTTAGTTTTCGCTGTGATGCATAAGAGCGTGGAGCGAAAAAAATTTTTTACGCGAATTTTGCAACCACAGCATTTTAATGTTTCGTCGCACATTTCGCGCTGTTACTGTTTCATCATCCCACTTCCCCCCATATGCCTCATACTTTTCAGTTGCGTACGTGGACTTTTGGTAGCTCGTAATTCAGCCCCCCCCCCTCCCCCCCGCGCCCCCCCAATCCAGCCAGCACTTCATTGTGAACATTTCATTTTCCCACGGGTCATAAAACTGGCACTAGAGCTAAAGGCGCCTGGAGATTTCACCTCGCGTGCTTTAAGGGCGCTGCTTCACCCCTCAGAAATCAGTTTGCTTCCCTGGATACGAGCGGTCGAAAGTTGAATGTTGTTATATCATGAAATTTAATGGACTGCTTGTCACGGAGCTTACGTACAGTCGAATCGTCACCCAGTGCGGCTACGGGAAATAACTGTTTTTCATTTACAGACCGACTATCCTTCACAACCCCTAAATCCCTGGGGGATGAAAAGACAAGGTCGCCTGAACGAACGTGTGTACAGAATCGTAGAATTCTTGATGAAGCTTCTTTTGGCTTTAATTTCCAGCGATTGGGGCACGTTTGAAAAGAGAAGGGTAGGTCCATTCAAAGCTTTCTGGGAATCAGTGTACCGGGGGTGAGATTGTAGAGGTCGGCACGATGAAAGTAGAAAAAGCTCCGTCAAAAGTATTATCCTGAATTATTCGCCAAAGAGAGCCTGAATAGATCTATCGTGAAGTTTCTGGGAACTGAAGGCGTCAAATCTGTTTCGTGTTGCGGTTTCCCAATGTGGGTTATTTTAGGGTGGGATTTGCCAGTGCTTTTTCAGAAATTCTCTCGAATGCGTAACATACCGAAGCTTTGCATGAAAATTTTGTGGCCTTTATAAGAAAAGCTGCGCTTGTTTTAGGTGCTGAGTAATAAAACATAAAAGATAAGAAACTAGTGGCAACGTATACATATGACGTAAGGGTAGTAAATTAGAGTGAAAAGTATACATGTAGCAGTCGAAGAATAACTAACTAAGGCATTCCTTTACTGTTGAAAACCGTGTGAAAAAGTAGCCCTCTAGTATTCTGCTTGAATTATGGATGCGCTTCTTTTTCAGATTTACGAGAAGGTTGGTCATCAACCCTCTCGTCTTACCTCAGTGAAGGGTGCTGCCGATACCCTGACAGGGTGTTGAAGATGCGGAAGAAGGTCTGGGGAAAGATTTATATCAGAGTGGATGAACTCTATTAGTTTTTAGTACAAAATAGGCTAATGGAACAGACTATAGGATTCCATGGGTGAATTGCCTCAAACATGAAAAAAATATTTAAACGAATGAAAAAAAAAATCAACTAAATAAATTAATGATATGCCTCCCCCTAAACAATCTCTGTATAGAGATTAGATAGAGATTTCTGTAATTTCGAAAAATTTATAATAAATTTTACGATATATCGTATTATAACACATACACCAGTTAATGGGATGTAACATATTTTAATGAAGAGCATCGTTAGTTTTTATATAGAATCAGTAGGTGTGATTCAATAAAATATTCAAATCAATTATTGAGCATTCATGAGGATTTTCCTTATAAGGTACTCCTGCGAAGATTATCCTTAGATAATGTAAAACCAAGGGACTGAGGTATATGAGATGCACGTGGCGCCATCTCTTCTATCAAAACATCATTAAGGAGTCCTCGGGCCTGATAACATTGCGGTCTTGTCTGAGGGTAGCCTACTATTTGTAGGAAGGCTGCGAGCGCGCCAGTACGAGAAGGTAAATTGTTCTCGAAACATATGGAAATTGTATACACACCCTAAGTGAATATTAATCGCTTTGGCGAAGTGGTTGGCGATGAATGTCTGTGCCAGACTTAGTTCTCAGTAATATTACCAGCCCCTATAGCAGATACGAGGAACCAGGAGCAGTGACAGTAAATAGGAATGTAGATTCACACGAAAGTGAGGTTAGACAGTTGCCCGCCGAGAGAAGAGGGACGGCAAAGCGACGCCAGTTAATTTCGTATTGGAACTTCCATAAGGAGTATCAAGTGTACAATGGTAAATGAGATTTCGAAAGGCGTCATGCGGAACACGCGTTGCCTTTGAAGTCGGGAAGTACTTATTTTCGTCACACAATATTCAACCAAGTTATAATCGTAGGTGCAACTTCTATGACGTCACACAATATCACGTGCCTTCAGCCTCCTGTTACGAATCAGCAAATGTCTAGAAGCACTACCCTCCATTTTTCCCTTGAGAAAGCTCGAGTCTCTTCAGGTAAAGTATATCATCTACTTTTTCTTCCTTTTCTGCCTCGTTACCCGTCTGACTTGCTACTCTCCAGCCGTCACACTTAAACTATATATACAAGACGTTGTATGCATAGCAGGCTGTTGCGTATCCATGGAGATTATTCTACGTGTTTGTATGGATTCCATTTTCTAAGTAATACAGACTATAAGTTGCTCCAAGCTACATAATTTATAACTAAGAAATGGTGATGGGTTTTTCTCGTGTTAACTTTAACTGCGAAAGGAGGAGACTGACGGGACGGAGATCGAAATTGAAATCTTGAAGAAAAACATTTTCCAGGTACATGTCTACTACGAATTTGACTTGGCATGGATGGCAGATCCACATGTAAGCGGCGGTATCTCAACTGACGGTATTCGCTAGCTTCAGGCGAGTAGGAAAGGCTAAAGTAAAGAGTGCACTGTTTACTCGTGAAGTTGGCACTGTGCCTGTGCGGCATCTCGTTTCTTCGTCAAAGTGTGTAACGTTTTAACGTCTAGGAACGTCTGCCTGCCTTCAGAATGGCAGGCTTCGGGGTACGTACGTGTGTGCATTCCATAGCGACTCTCTGGACATTTGGCACGTTCGTTATTCTAAAGGAAGAGGATCTTGGTGGATTTAGTTTTCCTAGAGAATTTTTCATATAGAGATATTCCATTAAGAGGGACTCCCTGTATTGTTACCGAAGGTGTCTTTACGGTGGGTTCACCTTTATGGTACACCGTCATCCAATCTTGGGTCCTAACTATTTTATCCATGATTTGCAGAAAGCTCATGAAAAAGTTTTCCTATTAATTTTAATAATTAGCTCAGCGTCAGCAGGCAGTTTCGGTGCCTTAAGCAGCTTTGAGGGACCGGGAGAAGAAGAGAAAAGTCTCCCTGCGCATTCGAACACTTAAGAAAGTGACTTTTACAAAGTCCCCGGAGAGACGAAGAACGGAAGCGTACCACGTACTAAAATTCTCTGGTTAGAGGTTGCCATTCCATTATTTATTTAAACAAGGATACAAACAGTGGCGCGCCAGGACGAAAGTTTCTAATTAATTCTTGCAATTAATACTCCTTTACTGCTTGGAGTTTTAACCGAGTCTCTGGTACGCCAAGACGAAACTTCAGTTCTAGGACCAGTTCGCAGCTAATGTACTTTTACTGGGAGTAAGAATTGGTCGATAAGTAATTATAAGATCCATCTCATTTCCTACCTCGTCTCCATACTCATTAAGCTGACTTCTCGATTAGCGACTTATCGGTAATTAACTATCATCCTATTCAACTTACCAATTACTCCCACCAGCCTAGCTAACCACGAAAGATTATTCATACAAGTTCTAGATTCTAACAAGTTACGTTCTAACTGTGTTATGCAGGGTGCATATAAGTGATAGGCAGTCATGGTGTTTACGTAGTGACCTAGAAAGATTTATCTCAATCCCATGAAAATCTTTTATTCTCAAGCAATGACTTAACACTGGTAATTTCCCACAGGAAATCTACGGTTAACCTTCAAATCCTTCAAGCGGCATTCATTCCTTGGCTTGGTACTTCTTGTCTCTTTGGAGCCATCAGTGCTGCCAACGATGAACCGTATCAATTTGTCAGCTAACTTCTATATTTGTTCTTGCCAACGCCAACGCGGATTCCACTTGGAGCTCCTCGTAGGATCCGAAATGGAGAAATGCCGGGAGGAGGGTAGGTAAGCGAGAGTAAAGTAGGGAAAGGGCGAGGAAGAAAAAAAAGAGAAAGATGTAAGAATGGGAGAAGAAAGACGACGAAGAAGGATAGACGGAAACCAGACGGTGGATCCTCAGGGTCGTACCAATTTAAGGAGACACTCACCGGCCATCGTCCTCTCACTCCCTTTGGCAAAAACTTCTTCAATGTTTCCACAAGAGTCGACTTAACAACGAGGGATCCCTGAGTCATGGAAACACAGACAAAGATGGCGGCGACTCTAGATGGGATAGCAAACTAGGGAGAAAGAAGATTCACAAAATTGAAAGAGAAGAATTGAAGGTAAAGATTCGGAAAGCGAGTACAAAATGTAAATACAGTATAGATCGTTCGTAGATCTTATTTGATACCACACATGAAATACCAATATGAAAATAACATATATATAAAAAATATATGTTAAGTTTGAAAAAGATCGAATTACTTTGAAAATAAGTTAAAGAATCGAAACTTCTTATTATTATTGAAAGCTGCTAGTTAGCTTCTTCAATAAC
>JARQSV010000335.1:1143080-1165156 GCA_030142285.1 Calameuta idolon | reverse complement strand
GAATTACTTTGAAAATAAGTTAAAGAATCGAAACTTCTTATTATTATTGAAAGCTGCTAGTTAGCTTCTTCAATAACTATATCTTTATTGTACATGAGGTTCTTCTTGAGATTTTAATAATATTTCAAAATTTCTTGAAGATTAGCGAAAGATGGTTACAAACTGCAAGAGTTAATATGACTCAGGATGTTGGATTAGGTTGCGCCGAAAAATTGTTAAGTCAGTCGTATAATTTCATAAATCCTCTAGAAATATTGGCTAAAACAATTCAACGTATTTCCAATAGCGAAATCCACTATTGCTTCCTGAAAATCGGCTTCGCGGTTTCCTCTTTCCTGAATTTTCCATTAAAAACCTCCTCTTTCTTCGTCGTCTCTCTAGGTTAGCTGGTTGCTTTCTATCATAACCTCGTATCGATACGGCTACGGCAACCCTTAATTGCGTCACATGATTTACCGCATCCTCCGAGAAAATGTACTTTGAACAAACATTGGAACGTTCCAGCTATGTGAAACGAATAAGGAAAAACGTTATTATTTGTAGAAGATAAAGAGCTTCAGGCTTTTCTCACGCGCGAACAAATCATTTTCCATCTACGCATCTACCTACGTGTCCACCGCTGTTAAGAGGATTCAGAATTTTGTTGGATATCTGTGATTGTTCGTAGATGGTAATGATAAGAATAACGATTTAGAGTACAAAATAGCTTTTTTTGCAGAGAGCGAAGAGTGGTGGTAAAGAATTATGTTCAGCAATCATATACGCATTACAGTGTGGGCGGGATGGCGTCATGCTGGCCTCGAGTAGTAGGAGATTGATAAAGCGTTTTCGGTAAAAGTAAGGTCGTTAAAAGGCCATTTTGTCCGAAGAATCCGAGTCCTCTAACGATTCGCATTATCAGATACGACAAAAAAATAAATTTAGAAACATATTTAGGACAGCAAAAAAAGGTATACTTTAGTATATTTGAAAGAAATTTCACTGATGACGTACATGACGCTGTGACGTGGCACTTTGGGATGCACGGCACAAAACATGAAATTCTGCAATTTTCGGCTATATCCAGCTGGGGGGCTCTATGCGTGAGTAAGTGACTTCGTGGTGCTGGACTGTGTATTAATTTACTTCGTGGGAACGTTTTCTTCTGTGTTTTCTCATTTTGAAGTGGATCCGAAAGGACCCTCTCAAAATTTGAATACTACCGGGTCCAAGATTTCTGACTACGGTCCTGGAGGAGCACGCTGGCGAGACGGCAAAATAGCCAGAACGGAATATACACTGGGCCAATTACGCTCGGGACATTCGGCGAGCGTCTTTCCGATTCAGAGGGCATACGGAGGTCGCAGTGACGACCTGGAGCCGTCTATCGAGGTAGCAGAGGTGGATGAGGATTCTCACATCCTGAGAATAGAATTACGGCCACCGCAAGAGCAAAAGATACCACGATCTACTTTATCGAGATCGCAGCAAACCATTGAAGATCGCGAGCGTTCCGGCGAAGCCGATCCGTCCGCCCATCTGATTGGCCCAAGGATTGTATTACAGCGCGCCTATCGGGAAATTTTCCGATTTTCGAAATTCATAGCGTCACTCACGGTGTTACCGAGCTTAGGGTCAGACGTGTATTCGTCTTGTAAATTTTTTTATCTTCTAGTATCATTTTATTCTAGTCTTGTGCAGTTGTCATAGTATTCTACAGTCTACCGTACCGTATCGCGACCGCTTGAGGGTTCCAGAATCAAGGAGAGTGTCTTGTGGATATCTGGAGTGACTAGGAAGGCGGTGAGTAACGATTTTTTAAATTGGCTATATTTACAACAGCGGGAAATGAATCTTGTCGCAGTATCGTATCTTGTGCATTCTTAATCGTCATTGGATTCGTCAATTGTTAATCGGTGGCGCGCTGGAGGATCGATGCTGTCTGATATCGTTTATGGGTCATATTCTTGGGTTTCGCGTTACTTTCATACGGTCCACGACTCGTCCACTTTTATTATGTGTTTCCTTCGCGATGGATGCTACTTATTCGTAATTTCACTTGAAAATTATTGTTACAACATATATACGTATATTAGTGTCCCCATTGAGATAGTTGAATAACTGTACGTTAATTGAAAATCTCGAATAATTCCATAAAAACAAAATTGATATTACAATAAGTAGGATCCTTTCAAAATTCCATATATCTGTAATATTATAAAAATACGTAATACCTATTAAAATAGTAATCACTTGTTTTCAAGAAACGAGTAATAATATTTATAATAATTTGAAGTCAACGTTCATTGAAATTTGCTAACAGCATTCATATACGTATATTGCACAAGACACTGTGAAATTCTTCATTTTATATCTTAAATTTTCATTACGTCCTCTCTCTTTTCATTGTTACCATT
This sequence comes from Calameuta idolon, assembly GCA_030142285.1. NCBI lineage: Eukaryota > Metazoa > Arthropoda > Insecta > Hymenoptera > Cephidae > Calameuta > Calameuta idolon. The sequence continues at coordinate 1,162,760 of JARQSV010000335.1, read as the reverse complement.
CTTTCACCTTATTCTCAATCTTTCCCATTGGATACACGTGATACGTGCTCGGCCGCAATAAATTCAAAAACTCCCCAGTACCAGCGACAAAGTTTACCATGACCAAGTCATGTGCGGGGAAACTAGTATTCCCTTTGAAATTCGCACCCATGGGAATCCACCATAGGGCATTACTTTGATAGAAAGGGAAACACGTCCCACTTTGTCAACTCCCAAGTGACCTTTGGTCATTCGATTCGAAGTCCCATACACGATCGTAACAAGATCTTAATCCCTAGAATCGACTTACTTAAGAGACAAAAATCCGTTATCTAGAAATATCGTCATATTTTTCATAGCCTGGACAAAAGCCTGTCCATTTAAAAATCCTTTCGGGGGACAAGATTTACATAGTAACTTTCGTAAGGCAACTACCCACTAGGATCAGCCAACCCTTAGGTACTGTAATTCTACGACCACTACGCTCGTGGCAATAAATCAAACAGCGACAACACACATACGAATCTCTGCCATACATATTCAGGCAGTTCTGCTTTGCGTTTTCGTACATATGCAAATTAGAGAAAATTGCCGCAGGCAAATCACTATACGGGATACTCATGGTGGCCACTCCTATGACCACTCAGGGCTATTGTAACTTTCGCTTGATATTAAATTCGTGGCATAATGTTTAAGGGTGAAGATATTCCTTTCCTTTACGTATTGAAATACTTTGGCCAACGTTAGAAATTTACTATCATTCTTACCTGTTCAGTCGTATCGTATTCTTGGTCTCGCGCACCATCAGTGCACTTTGCCAAAAATGAACGGCCTCTGGCAATATTGTTTTCTGGTAACAGAAAAAAAAAGAGTTATAAAATTCATATTGTTCAAGTGTCGCTTTATACGGAGTTTATTAATAACTCTTTGTCAGTTGTTTGGGGAAAATATTGAATGAATGGGGTTTGGAGTGAAAATTTTTATAACCATTCATATAACGCCTTGCACATTTTGGAAACATGGAAAAAGCTGATGTGCAAACAATATGAAAAAAAGAAAAAATTAATATTCCACAGGATTGTAGTATTGCAACGCTGTGACGCATGGTTAATATCCATTATCCAAATGGATTGTGTTCGGCCACGTACCGGGGTACAAAAATTCGTGCGTTATCAGAGAAAAAACTGTATGAAATGAATTGGGTTGATCCGAGGTGTGTACACACGTATATATACAATACACACGCGCACGCACACATATACTTTGTTCCAAGGTAGTCAGCTGCGAATTGGACTACCACGAAAGCCCGGGAAAAATAAGTTCAACAAACAGAAACAATGGTGGATGGCTTTTACAATGTTGAAACGAAAATATCGGTTCGATTTTTGTATGTTGTAAATACAGTGTCCGCCATACGTATGAAGGTTTTATTAAAATTGGGCAGAGCATACAATTTGGTGGATTCAATATGATCGAAGATAAGGAAAAATAATTTCTTTATTTTTGTCGAGTATACTGGCTTCCGTTATCGCGAATCGAGATACTCGTAGAATCAGAAAAATATCTATCTATCTAGCACAGCTTAACAAGACGTAATCAGCTAGGAGCACTAAATTTTTTACGATTATTCACAGTCTCGTGCACTTTTTACCAAGTCCGAGCTTAGAGAACAGCTCTTTCTTTATTTTTTTTTTTTTTCGTTATTAGAGTAGAAAGATCCTTGTTGGAGGGAACAACGTGGTGACGTCATTTGATAATTAAAGGGAGATTACGGTACCTCGTGAATGTATAAAAAGAGAAACAAAAGTTTTTATCAGGGTCGGATAGAATTGAGGAAAAGAAGAAGAAACGCCAAGCGTCTCGTAGTGCCGTGAGAACAAATGATCGTTACGTGCTAGGGGGCCGTAGAGGAGCAAAATTCTCATTAATATCTGGCTAATGGGGCCTGTTGATAATTAAAACAGGTACATAGTCGGGAGGCAACGAAAACGATGGCCCGGAAGGGCGAAGGGCAGAAGTGAGGGATGAGGGTGGATTAAGGAATAAATGAGGCTTGAATGCCGAGGGCTGCAAACATTTCATTTGTCAGTCTTTTAATCGTTTTCACGAAATTATCAGAGCGAGAGAGCAATAGAAGAAGAGAGAAACGGAGAGAGAGAGAGAGAATTTTTAGGATAACTATAAGTGCTAAAACCGGTAATCAGGGGAAGTTATAGAGACAGGCGGCAGGGTTAACTTTGACATTTCAAGATGGCGCTGATAACACTCTTAAATAGCAGATAAACTCACACACGGCTAGTACCCTACTTTTTTCAAGGCGTACAAATGTGGCTTGAATATGTGGAAAATACGACCGTCCAATTCAATGGGGATGCGTGATGGATAAGGGATTGGATTCTAGCAAGGAATGAAGGATCGACTAAAAGGGATGTTTAGTAGCATTTTGTGCGCCGTTACGCACGATTTCCACGAATGAATAAATCGATGTGGTTTTCATCGTGTGAAAATACCGATTTACGTATGTATTATGTATACGATACGGGGAAAAAGAAGTAATCGTTTTCAATGTGTAAACCGACGATACTTTCATTGAGTGGTTACCACTTTTTTTTTTTTATTCTTTCCTCACTTCCCACATTGCTCTCGTCGTTCCATACTCACGTATGTACATATATAATTGATTCAGGAGTTAAATGTTAAAGTCTAGGGGACTCTCTTTAATGTTGAAACACATACGAGATACCCTCTGCGATATTTACGTATTCCTGAAAGAATTACATATATTGATATAATGAAGGCAATGATCACGTTCGAGTACCATACTGTCTGCATAAAAAAATACGTACTTACGTTATACGTTCGCTATGTAAGAATTTCTTTCCCAATTCTCATCGGACTTTGACTTGCGCGCACCCTGGACTCTACGTATATATATAACTACAGAGAATATAGGTATACAGTAAAAATGGTATCTATCAAATCGAACCTCATTGATAATTTCAAAGTTTGATTCAAAAAGAAGCCTTCTTTGAAGGACGCGCTTTAAAATTCATTATCTCATTTCATCTTATTGTTTGCGGATGGATGAAGTCAAGGGTAATATTTGGCGTCGAGAAATGAAATTTTCTTCCTTTCAAAAGTTCCTTCTTCAATTTAAGGGAAGGAATGGCAAGTCTCGTTTGACATTAAAATACAAAAAAAAAAGGCACTAGGGGTGAAAATTTAAAAACTTTTATTAAGATTTTATTTTTCACAGCTTGTGCCTGAAAAAGAAATTGCACAGGGTGGTACCCTAACAGCATCGCTATCGTTAAATTTTACGCGTACCGAAGCCACCCTGAATCTCGTGTTATTTAAAAGGGGTGGAAAGATGGCATCATAAAATATAACAATGAGCTATCGTTATCAAAATTCCAATATCGATCTGCCGGCTATACCCCTTTTTTGCATAATATAAATATGATACGCAATTACATATATAACTTGAACGGTCTGCTATTCGAGTAGATATTATAATAAGGGTGAAGGTTTGCACGTTCAAGTGGCTGAATTGTCGCTAAAAATCTTTAATAAATATTCAAAAGATTTTAGAGGCTAGAACTCCTCTCACATTTATGAAGGAGCATCAGTTCTATAATTTTAGAACCCGAAAGGAGCTCAGAACTTGTGTTTGTACGCGAGCAGATGCAACGCGATTCACTGCACCCCTTTGGAACATATTCGAAATAAGTTGATGAAAATATTTTTTCGTGCGCTTAAGAGCAGAACTATTAACGTCTACTATGTAAAACTCTAAATCCCGTTGAAATCTACGTAATCCGATGATCATTGAAAAATAATGTTCTGCTAAGTGAAGTTAACAAATCTCTATTTTTCCTATCCTCATGAAAGTACTGTTCCTACCCTGGCTTTGGCTTTGGCACATCTCGCCCGTCCAATTTTTCTTACGCGGACATGAATTTCAGCACCCCGTGTCCATTACGCCCAGCCCTTTATCCTCGTTAGCCGCTTCTTCCACCCTGGGCTTCCACTTTCCACCCTCTTCCCGAGGCAACCAATACCTACTACGTTTATCACTACTTAGGAGGGTGCCCGTCTCCTTTATCACAATACTGTGCCTAACTCCTCTAGGTAGGGCGTTATCAGGACCCCACCAACGAAGGCCGCGGGCTTACACCGGTGGCCACCTTTTTCGCCCTTCCGTGGCGTTATATCGCTTGTCGGCTTCCCGTGTCGTTCAACCCCACCGACCAGTCGACCCTCCACAGGGCAGAAGTACCAGTAGCTACCGGTAATTTTGACAAAGCGAGCGCCGTAACGAATCCCGGCGCCGTATTAAAACCCATAGTCGTATGCACAGAGGGTTGAAGCTTGCGTCCGGCAACGAGAAGGGCTTCGCCCAGAATTAAGAGGGTCGCAAAAGCCAGTCTGTATTTTCATTTAAAACATTTGGCGAACCATGTATATGTTGCGGTGAACATAAACCATTCTTGTATCTAGTCATTGCACATATACATATAACGCAAACCCTTTCCGAGCACGTCTTTACCTACGTAAATGTTTTTCTGTAAACCGTACAGTGGCTGTCAGACTACCAGACTTCCCATTTCGTTCGACTTTATAAGGACAGTTAAATGTTTTTGTATTAAATGCAAATTTTTTGTCCCATTTAAATTTCAGATGCAATTAGATTCATTTAGTCGGGGGGAGGAGGGGGAGGAGGGGGAGGGGAGGGTTAGGCAACGGCGAGGGGAACGGTGCCCTGGGGTGGCAATTAGTATTCGCTGAGCTAAAGGAATCGCATCACTGTGAAAATTTCAGAATAAATCAACTCGGCCGATGCCGCGTTATACGCGCTCGGCACACACACCCCCCTTTAACGATCTCACCCCCTGCGGATTTACGGTCTCGATAACTAGCATTTTATTCATGAAACAACCTTTATCTTTTTGTTTTGGGTTTAAGGGGAGGCTAATTTTAAACGACTTTCTACCTTTATATATCCTTATATTAATTTAGCTTATCGTTCGTCTTGAGCTTCTCGTACAATCGAAAGTCCTCTTCGTATTTATGCCCTCGCTCTAATGCTATAAGCACTCTACATATATAGGCCACCCATGGAGATAAAAGTTTTCAACGTCAATTGTTAAATTTAACACTTTTGTCATGTTTCCATTAACGTTCAATTACTTAATGATTATCGCACCTGTAATTAATTAAAATAAACTCCTATCGGCCTATGACTGCACAGCAGAGCAGAGTCTCTTTGTGGGATTAAATGATGTATGTACATCGAATACATGGAATTCTACGAATTCCTGTTTAATTAGGGTTACTAATATTTGAAGCAGCTGCCGATCAACCGTACAGAGACAACATGTTTGTTAGGCCGAGTATCCCCTCTGGAATTTTGGTGATAAGCTTGGAATTAACGAAGGGCTGTTTATCTCGTAAAATCCTACTAAAATATTATGTCAAGCGATATTCATATACAAGGTAGTGGTAAATAGAATTTTTTATTTTCTAGTCAGATTGTATATTTATAGCAGTCGTTTCTATTTTTCGAATTATATTATATTCGTTATTTATAACTATGCATATCTACACCCATTTTCACGTATGAGAAACAACGACTTTACAGGACACGATGGCATGTACTCAAAAGTACATACATACCTAGGTTACCTACCTTTACACATACTAGATGCACGACGCATGTGTGGTATGTTACGCCAGGGGTGTAACAAGGACCGCAAAGGGGTAGGGTGGTTCTTGTCCACACTGGGATACGTTCCTTATCGCAACCACCGAACACACCCCTGCTACCACCTGTACTGGCCATGTATGTTTAGCCACTAAATTCATTAGCAAGTAGTTAGAGGCTAATCGCTTTTCATCGTCAAGCATATATCGGATGGTTTTACCCTAGCAAAATTCCATTTTACGTAACCGGTTTCTGTCAAGAAGTTTCTTCAGGTCAGGTTCCCGGTGGTAAGTCGTTACAGGTAGCTGCAATAAGAAATTACTAACAGTGAAGATTTTGACGCTTAAACAAAATACATATTGAAAGAGCCTATCGACTGCAGTCCCATAGCGGTTGGTGTAGCTAGGTTACGTAAAGAGGGTGTTTGAATTTATCGATTTCGTTTTTCGTTACCCTTTAAAATTCAAGGAGCGGTTGGTCGCTCGAGACGGATAAGCAGAAATGAACGGGGAAAGAAAAAAAAGAATAATATGAAAAATTATATTTTCATTGAAAACGTACTGTAATGATATATCCGAGATTAATGACTTTTTCATTGACAGACGTATATAATTTATCTCGTCCGGTAATACAATAGTGTGTACTAATGAGATATGGCTGAGTTAAAAAATTTTTTTATCCATTTTTTCTCACAGAATATTTTTAACATTCGTAATATACATACATTACGAATTATATTGTTTTCGACTTTTTGCCGCGAGGATACATTCGTCTGTGAGGTTCATTAATTTTCATCTGTTAACATTTCATAAACTGAAGCGAGTGACGTAGATGGCTTAGGATTTCGTGGGCGCACGTGTGTCTTAGCGTAAGGGGTGACAGAGGGCAGATATCAAATACGATGAGATCATAAGCAGGCTAATTACGTGGATTTAAAAATGAATTACGTTTTCGTAAGATATCGTGAAGTTTATAAGACGACCGACGTGCTCGCCATACGAAATATTCCCGTGGGGGTTGAAAACGTGTGAGCCGAAGATGGTGCAAGCTTCGGAGCAGCCCCGTGGCAAAATGCTTCAGCCGGATTCCCATCATGCCTTTGGCCTGAAGGGGTGAGATAAAGGAGCGAGGGGGTTGTTATCTACCGCTTGGAAGACGCACTGATAATTCACTAATAAGACACCCCTGGGATTTCTGATGAGGATTCAACCCCGTCCGCGAATCCGCCGGGTGCTTTAGCCACACGTCTCTGGGTAGATTCCTATTTCCTGTCGAGAGTTGATGCCCGGAAGCGAGAACGTGCAGAGGAGTCGCCACAGTTTTCTGTGACGCTTGTAAAAAAAGACAGTCAGGGTTGAACCCAACTAAGGGTGAATCTCGGTTGTTCCTTCAAATGGAAATACTGATTCAAGATTTCATAAGTTTTTATCGCTATCCTCTATAGTGGATTAAGTGTACCCATTTACTTTTATTCTCCACACTCTGGGTATACTGAATTCTCCTTACGCGACTCACCCTTAAGATTTCCTTTTCGTATATGAAACAAGCTGGGTCCACCACATTTGATTTTTTTCAACCGGAACTATTCCATAATTTAGGGTTCATTTAGAGCTAATTCAGGATCCCATATTTGATTTTAGGGCTCACCCACTTAGGGGTGGATGTGTGGTGGACCCAGCTGGGATCCTGGCTGGGTCCACCACACTCGTTTTTTCTCGGTGGTTTTCTCAGAAAGGGTGGTCCAATTTAATTGCGACTAGGCGCATTCGACAGCCCTTAAATAGCCCAAAAATATGATGTATAATAAGTTGAGTTTACTCAACTCCAACTCCATTACAGATGGAGTGAAAACGAGCGTGATGGACCCAGCCGATGCCCAAGCTGGGTCCACCACACATCCACTCCCTGAGGGGATTCGCCCTAAAATCAAATATGGGATCTTAAATTAGCCCTTAATGAGCCCTAAATTATGCAATAGTTCCGGTTGAAAAAATCAAATGTGGTGGACTCGGCATATTTCACATCCTTTTCGTTCCCTTTTAACCCACGTGTAGGTCCGTTCAAAAAAGCCTACCATCCCTTCCTACGTATGATCGTAAATTTTAAATAACATGGAATCCACGTGAAGACAGTAGATATTTGAACAAGAATTTATTAGGGTCGTGACTATGGTGCTGGAGGGGAATATACGTACACGATATACAAACTCCGAATGGAGTATGAAAATTTGGAGATACTACAGTGGACAGAGCTTAATATAGCATTCAAGAGACTAGGAAGATTATTCAGATAAATTATCTCTTTATTAAGCATTGTCAGACTCTTGGACTCTAATTTACCTACATCCACAAAATTTACTCTTACCCATCACTAGCAAAATAATAGAAACAATGACAGCCCTAAACTTTGAGTCTATGACAATAGAATTCGCGACGTCGTGATTTTCCTACTGTCCTAAGTACCCTAGCCCACGTAATCCTAAATTTCGTCCATTTGACAAGCCAAGAATAGCTACTCAAGTAGGGATAGAGGGAGATAAAGAGAAAGTGAGAGGAAAACACTCAAAGACATCTCAGCCCTTTTTTCCAAATCTCACGACGATCCATCCGTGGAAAAAGAACCTTCGAAGCGAACCCATCTTTCATCCCATTCTTTTTCCTAACGAATGATCCACTCTAGGTGCCATAAGGGGGCAAATAAGGTCGAAAGACTTCCCACGTCCTTAATGGCTGCAGAGAGAGCCCCTTATCCTTTCCAAAATGTATGACAGCAAATGTTTGATTATTAAGTACGAGGAGGTCGCAGACGAGAAAAGCTGCCGAACGAAATTCTCCGATCGGTCTTCTTATATTACGGAGATTGGGCGAAAAAAGCCTAGGAAAGTATCACCCTCTCGAAACCCTGAATTCTATCGCACCCTCCATATTTCAATGAGGATCGACATACATATATGTATGTATAACATGGGAGCATCCAAAGCTCCAGTTAACTTGTTGGATGGAAGGTGCCATTAGGGCTTTGCAAAGAAGTCTGTAGAGAAGCTATTAGGCAAAGGGTCCAAGGGTCAAGCCATCCCTCCTTCTTCCCTTATTTCCTACGACCCTTGGTTCCCTTCCATAGAAGTTATAGTTGGTGCGCAAGGGTAGATGACTTACTCGAGGGTATGTCTGACCAACAGTAACCCCCTTCCTTGACACGATGCCTTTCTCACCCTGTTGCCTTTACTAGGGTTTCATATATTTTTTTTTCAACCCTTTTTCGGAAACCAACCCCTCCCAATGTACACAAGTCGACGAAAGTCTTATGATTGCTTCGAGCTCGGAGTGGTTAAGTAATGCCGGCGCTCCTCGAGAAACATAATTAGAGTCGACTGTGATGAAGAGGTGCCACTTGCAGGAGAAGAAGTTGGCTAATAAAACGATGATTGCGTTAATCCATTTTTCATGTAATTTTTGGTAACGGGGTCGAAATTAAAGAATTTGTTATAAAAGAATATTTTTAGAAGTTTTATTCATGGCATATTTTTTCAATTTATTTATCTTACGTACGTCCTGTAGCTGCAGTTACAATCTTCATAACGTGACTCATATTGCTTTAACTTTGCTTTACGATCGATTGCATTTCTAAATACAAGGTAGTTTCGTCCTATATCTCGAGGATCCCTTTGATTCTGAATTATCATACAGATCCATTATTATAGGGAGTTAATGACGGCCCTGAATGCGGAGTGTGCTCTGATTGAAACACGGCCGATAATTTCCGGTTGTTTGGCGCATACAGCCAGAGTTGCATGCAATGCGTTGCATTAGATGCCCATGGTGCGGACTACGTTTGATACGGTGCGGAACGCACATTACAGTTTATTGACTACGAGTTACCATTCGCGGTATTTAATCGGAAAAATGTAGGAAAATTGGGGTAATTACTTGGATGACTTAGTAAATTAAATATTCTTGTTAAAAATCATTGATACGTAATAGTTGGGATACTTACGTTTATGAGTTCGAATTTTTCTGATTTCAATCTGAAACAGAAATCATTGTCATCGTTAGTATACATATAATGAATGACTGTAATTAATGAAATTCGTTAATCGAAATATTAATGGCACAGGTATATTATACGGATATTCGGATTATACACGGTTTTGGAAATCGAGAAAGCTTATGGATATTACAATTTATAAATATAATGATCACAAGTTTGCAATAAACGTGGGCTTATCGCAGCGTAAAATTATTTTCACCGCTACCCAGCTAGCCAATTCTGGAAGTTGGTGAGCCATCGTAAAACTAATTTACCAACAAATTTTCAAAATCGGAATTCATTCTCGGGGAATAATTTACAAAGTTATTCTAGGAACAGGGACTCGTTGATTTACGTTGCGGTTTTGTCCAATGTTTTAATTCCGGGAAATATACTCCACATATTCCAATTTCGAGAGTATTAATTAAATCGATTGACTACCACAATAAATAACACTTTATAATCCAGAAACTGTAACCCTCATTTAAATACAAGATTGTACCAAAAATATATTTCAGAAAGATTTCCAGGTTAAAGTTAATCCTGATTACGATTATCAGTAAAAAAAAAAGTTTTTCAAGTAACTAGAAATTATACGAGTCAATTAAGTCAGAATATGAAAAAGGCGTCGAGATGTCTAGAACCACCACAAGTCCTGTCTGAAAGCTTAACTAATGCTTATCAATCATTGATTTAGCATGCAATTCTCTAAAGACAATTGTTTCTACAGCGAATTACCGAAGGGGTTGCAAAGTGCAGTTTAAACGTTAAAGCGAAAAGATTAGAGTCTCGTTACGGTAGCAATTACTGTACCCAGGCGTAGCGTTAATTTACGATTAATAGTTGCAGTAAGTAAAGGAGCGAGCCAAGTCCTTGCCAGTATGAATCCCATAAAGCAATCTAGTTGGATTAATCTTGGCGAAATTTTGCAAGGCGTCGAGACTAAGAGGAAATCTGGAAACGCTGTATGTAGGAATCACGCAGGAAATTACAGATCGTTTCTAAAAGACGACAACGTCTTTGAACTGCCTCCTGTTGTCTGTTTGCTGCACAGTACGGAGAGACGCGCGAGGGTTATATTATATTTACACAAATGTACCTCCATTAGCAAAACCGCAAACTATTCCGGAAACGTAATGAACTCTAAACAGAGATTTTCGTAGAATTAAATATCTCTACCTTTGATAAATTATCTCTTTGATTATGCAAGCACACGAATACCATCGCTATACAGTTTAAGGGACCAATCATCTGATGCCAGTAGTATTTAAATTTTTATTAAGTTGCGGACTTGCAGAATGCCTAAAAAAATATAATTTGCAACAGTGACGCAATTTACTGAACTGTTAATATCTGCTTAATTAAACCCGAGTTTCTCTCATTTTTTTTTTTTTCGCAAACTGCGCACGACATGTCAAAGTATTTTGTATCAGTGCCATTCGCCATTCAATTTTTTTCGCAACAATTTTTGCTTTCACTCTTTCTTCATTTCCTTTTATATATTTTTTTTTTTTTTTCGTCGCTTCCTCTTTCTCCTTCTCCACTCTCATTTCGTACCAGCTACGCAATTTGCAGTTTCGCTCCGCGGTGATTAAGATGCTTAATCTGTGCAAGCACTCCGCCCACTTTCCAACTCTCATCCTGGATAGCAGTAGCCCCACAGAGCCGTGTTTTAAAGTTGAAAAAGCGCTCGAGAGCTTAAAGAGTTCTGCTTACGAATAATCTATGTCATGTTCTCTGTGCTCTGTGTGCGCATGAGCGTATATAAAATTCTTGACTTTGTATCACTCGTCTTTGACGTAACTAAATTCCCATTAAACTTTACCCTGTGGTACATACATAGGCACAATTTCCTTTATTTGTATAACTATACGTACGTTAGTTTCAGAGGAAAAAAAATTGCCTTTGCTCCGATGAAATATTCTGGACGGATATTAAACGTTATTACCGATAGCGCGTGATTTAGCAACGTCAGTAATAAACTCCGTTTACTGCAGTGGTGCAATATTCGCGGAATATGGAGGCGCCAGATAAATTCTAGAGGCAATTAGCGGCTGGTAGCGATAAAACTCATAATGTCGTACGGGCCGGGGGCCAGAAGCTTGTGAGCCGTCCCTGCAATCTTTATGAGCCCTACGGTATATATCCGGGTCGGTAGTAACAATGGCAAATCGTTGGATCATGAAAATTTCTCATTTAACAGCAGTCCAAAAGTGTCCAAGGGATACCAGAATCCTTCCTGCCGTAAGGGCGCACCCTTATCTAAAATGACAGGCACCATTTTCCAACCCGTCAAGATGCGACGATGTAGGCTTAAAATCAAAATTACACACAGTATATACATACATGTATAACGGAATAACATTGTCAAATTATTAGACTCGAACTTTTGCCTTAGGCATATTTTCATTACATCCCTCAGAAACATCCCGGCGTTGTTTTCCCTTTTGAACGTACGACAGCACGTGATGTGGGCGCTGATGCCTAGAGGGCTGACGTCGCGACGCCGAGTCTCGTTCCTTTCAAGGCGTCGAAAATACGTACCATTGAAAGAAGCACGACGCTCACGTCTCTCAGGGAAAGTCTTCATTAGGATGCTGCTCGGAGGCGAAAGGGATATGCGGAAAGGAAGAGACCGGAAGAGGAGTCGGTCTCAAAGTGTTTGAGAATTCGAGCGCGTGCACAAGCACGACATTTTCCAAGCGAGAGATCTAGAAGCTAGACGTATATATGTATATCTGCATATATCTATATATAATGTTATATATCCAGATATATATATATATACACAATCCTATGTACCTACATTCAGTTTCTGGTTAGCTGCTATTCAACCTACGACTCCTGCTTCTTCCGGATAAACGTTGCGCAGTACATTTTTTATGTAGAAATTGAAAAAAAAAAGCATATTCCGGAAGTGACATAGTACGCGAAGCAAAGCACGGTCAGAATAAGAAAGGCTAAAGGAAAAAGGATAAACCTTAACAAGAGTATAAAGTAAGTCCAATTTTATTGTCACCATTTGCACATACGTAGGACCGATATGATAATGATTATCAGCGATAAGAATATTCAAAATGGGAACATCAAAGAATATATATGGTAGGTACATAACCGAGTACGTCGAGGCTTATAGTATAATATAGGAGTAGAGATTTCGATAATACCACGTTTGTTAGTACCTAGTATGAACAGATCTCGATCAATTATTCAAGCATTTGTGCCAGTGAAAAGCCCGTTCGGTTTACCCAGGCATAGACGTTCGAGGGGTTGGTACGAGTCTCTGGTATAAACAGAAGGGGGTGCTATGCCGGCTTTATGGAAATTTGAGGCATGTATCACCGGCTCTTGAGCCGTGGCTACGCGATTTGCATTCCGGAGTGATGCCGGCATACGGCCGGCTTAATACGACGGATAATATGAAAGCGTTATTTCATTTTAAGCGGCCATTACTCCCCACTACCATTGGTCTGCTTCTCTCTCTCTCTCTCGCTCTTATCCGTAAAACTTCGTCTCTTTATATCTTCCCACTTCCATTGTTTCTACCGGCTCTCCACTCTTTGAAACCCTAGAATCCGTGGGAAAGATTACCTTGGGGGGGGGGGAGAAGATAGCTTAAATATTTGATTTTAACGCGAATCATGTATTAAGTCCTTGGACGTGGTACCGTAAATTTATACTGGTGTATTTCTTGTATAGCCTGTTACTACGTTGGCGCATCTATTTCTGGATGACGTATTACGTATTTATATATTCACTGATTGGCCTCGGCTGAGATAGTGCCTCTTTGGGAAAAGCCTTCTTGGAGGAATAATGAACATGTTAACTCGGCTAAGCGTCCATAAAATATGCAGAACCACGTAGTGCTACCTACTATATCTTTTTTTCTTTTGAAGTTTTTTAAGCGAAAACGTAATTGAAGTTTTTAGCGTAATTACAGTTCTTTTTTTCGCAATAAAAAATTAATTTGCTAAATTAAAGATTTGTCAATTTCTCGAGAATTATTTGTGAGTAATACAACTTGTTCCGAGAATATGCTATACTTATGTGGATTATGGTTCTCAGGGTGTGGGTGGTGGGTACCGGGGTGGCAGGAGCCATAACGTAGGTCGATACTAGAATGTGAGACTGGGAAGACCTTAAGAGAATTCAACCTGTTATTTGATGGAAATAATATAATAATATCTTTATACTGTAGTATGTCGATATCATTGCATATAGAATATAGTAACTCTGAACAGTCACGCAAGGGACGTAGAGATATGCATTTTTAATACTCACTAAGTTTAATCGCTTTCCCAGGTTTTCTTAGGGGTGGGCGATTTTCTCGCATACGTATAATTTTGAGAAATGAGGTTAAACGAAATCGACGCTGACAATAGCATGTATTACATGTCGACATAATGACTGTATACATATAATATATTTATATGTATATACTTATAACTATATATATAAAGCTGAAAATTGAATAAATCAGATTTTCGGATTTGACATTCTTATATACTCATCGAAGGATGGCCTGATACACTTTGATAACCCGCAAATGCTTAAATATTGATATTGACAGAAAGTATAAACGATATTATGCTGGCTGTTTGTTTGTTTGATCGCGATGGGTTCGGAAAATACTAAACGAATTTCGATGTGTTTTTCATTACGTTATGAAATTTAGGACCAGAGTAATAAACAATAGGACACGTAGAGAACAGCTTGCCTTCGTTACTACTCTTAATTGCGTCTAATTTCTAGGGATATTTTAGGAACACTAAGTTACAATTTCTATTAGTTTCTGTTCATGAGCTTTCTTGCAGATTTAAGAACACCCCAACTTCTATTAGGGTGAAGCCTGATCGAACGACTGGTGTTTCATTTATTATATCTATTGGGTGAAATTCGCAATTATTGTCGATCGATATGTAAAAGTGTTCAAGTCGTTTGATTAATTTTTATGTTTACCAGATGTTTCCCGAAAGTCGAATCATTTGTTATTTTTTTGTGGATCGTTAAAAATTGATTAGTTGATTTATCAAATGATAGCGAAACGATTACATTGACTGATCGTACACTGGGTACATATTTCATCGCGCGTTCACTCATGTATACCAATTTGTGAGCAATATTTGTTCTCTATAATATTGTACACTTTTCTCGATTTCCCAAGTAATTTCTACTGAATCGTAGAATGAATCGGAACAAGGGGCATGAAATTAATTGTCGAAATACACAGTCGAATCGGAAGTAGTCGTGAGTTTATATATACGAGAGTGGCTAGTTTTTCGCGAGATATACTCGTGGGAAGCTTAGCCATGAGTTATGGGGTTGGATGGTAGGAAGCTGGACGGTTACCCGGTGGTTAATTATACGGTGGGATTAGCTTCAGCTGCAACACCGCAAACTGTGCACCCTCCTCCTCATCCCCTTAACCAGTAGATCGCGCGCTACTGTAATTTTCTCGAGGGTTCAAATTTCGGGAAACACGTATAGGTTGCGGGAGGGTGAAATTCTGACGTACGATATATCACTTTATGATTCTCGATCTGAATTAAAGAACCTGTTACTTGACGTCGGACAGTGTACACATATAGTTTAAACGCATTGCACTGATAAAGAGGTCTTTTACAAATATTAGAAATGATAGGAAACTTAACGTATGCGATCTTAATTTATTCGTTGTGAATTTATTTATTATAATGGTGAACTATGTCGTATCAAAGATCAATGATATGGAGATCGTATGATGTAATTAGCAACTAAGTAGAAGTTAAATTTTCATATTTTATTATTTCGCTTATCTATTCTTTTATCTTCATGTGGCTGTGATAATTTCAACTGTACTCTGGCACAGTGACCACTTTTGGGTAATTGGTTGAAGCAATAAATTAGACAGCGGAACAATTAATTAGCGATTAAAGAGAACCGAATTATTGTGATTGCTTTAAGTGATTTTACTGAAGTGGCTGTGTCGACTTTATACACGTGAGTCTAGACTATTAGCGCAGGTGGACGCAGTCACGTGACTGCGATTCATTAAATCATAATTAATTTCTGCGAAACTAAGTTCGCAAGGTGGTGAGGCTCCGTAGATACATTTGAAACAACCTTATTATAATCTTATATTTCGATTTCGAGTTGGCGTCGCGACGGCATTGACGTTCCCCACAATAAAGATGGAATAAAGTCGGGCGTCGAGGACGACGAGGGAAGTGAAAACTCCTTTCGAGCGTCCCGACGGCCCCTACGCTGGGGCTCAGGGTTCTCCCGGTGTTTTCTGAGAAAATATTAAATTGCCTGAATTTTCAATTTTCCCACCGGCACGTCGAGCACATTATTTTTCCAGGCGAGGATGTCAAAAGCCTCGAAGACATTTTTTTATTACCCGACAAACACCACGACTTACTCTGCCTAGTGATTCTTAGCAAGAGTAACGTACCAATATTGCAGGGCACCATATGCGCACTGTCACATTCATTGTATACAAAAGATATATGTGACATAAAAAAATCAAGAATAAGCCAGTAGGAAGGAAGTATACAATTTTTAAGAAATCACAATATACTTACAAAATGTCGGACATTGATTTTTCTCTTTTTTTTTTTCAACGTCTGTTTCCGACTGTTAATCGAATTCTTTCCTATCTTTCATTGCTTCCTGACGGATGCTCCAATGTTTGGGGATGAAAGATCATAGGGTGAAGAGGTATAACAAAGACGGTATACAGCCGGATGCCAACAGTGCGTGACCTGACTGTACGTATAAGATATATTGCGAGTATGTCTATGGAGGTTATGTGTAAATAAAAAAAAAAAAAAGATATTCTTTGAGCATGCTTTTCCCTCTATGCGAGGGATCAAAGTATTGTTTCGTATTCTTTGAAAAGTGCCGTGAAAGTATGCTCTGGGGGATTTGTCACGCCTACATGGAAATCGAGAATCGTCCAGTATGCATAACGTATGTCTTACTGCCTTAGGGCAGCACCTACTCTATGTTGATTACAGGCGAAAGCCTCGGTCTAACTTTTCTTTCTGAGCTTTTCTCGTATCTAGGTAGTCGCAGGAGTATCGAGGATAATCGCATTATCTTTGAGAAACTGACAAAGTCGCGAAAATCGTAGGACACACTCTATTTTGAGATTTCACTTTGAAATAATGGATTAGATGGCGAAGGAGCAAGGCACGATTCTAGAAACGTCTTGTTCCTTTTTACTTTTCTCTTTGAGAAGGGTAAAATTTCCTTGTATTAAATTTTATAAAGACTTTAAGCATATCTGTCATTTTAGACACGACAAGATACCTTGACCAATTAGATACAATAAAATTGAGTGTATTGCGTTGGATTGAAGAAGAAATGAAAAAAAAAAAAAAAATGAAATATTCATATCTTTTCTCGATACAGACAAAAAAATAAAAAGATAAGATACAAGAAAGGAATAATAAATCTATTTGAATTCTATTTGAATTGCATGAATCGTCGGTATTCAAAATTGTAATATTATATATGTAGGTTAGGTTAGTTTATGTATTTTTATGGTAAGAGGCACACCTTCGTTATAGGATTTTAGATAAGAATAAACTAAGTAAATGGGCAAAAGCTTATGTAACGAGCAAATGCGAAAAATTACACGGCACATTGCGAAACTGTACAATCGTTAGAACAGATGATTACATTTCCTTTGTAATATCCAAGCAAACAGATAGCACGAAGGGCTGCGGACCACAGATCAAAAGAATCGACTCTGTGAGCCCCTTTTCATCGGCTTCAAAGTCGATTGCGAGTAATTTATAGAAACTGCTGTCGCGCATGTTTTTTTCGTAATTTATTGGGATCCGTGTATTATAAGGTTGCTTTAAAAAAAATTTAATCAAATACGATTTTCTTTCATACTAAAAAATAAATCGTTCTTTTCGCCTCTCTCTTTGAACCAAATAATAAAGTCGAAGAACAGAAGAATGATGTTCATATCGATTTCTAAAAATCATCAATATAATTACGTCAACCTTCTTTACTTTTTCCATAAATTTTTAATTCCATACTTCCGATTTTCATATTTAGGGATACTGTAGAAAAAAATACAAATTATTTGGTGTTTTTAGGTGGAAATATATTTTTTGATAATAAAAAAATTATATCACGAATCAAATATTACAATAAAGTTCAGTATATTAAGATGGATGAAGATATTTTATTAAATCGAAAAATTGTAATGGTCGAATCGCGTATATCATTGACGATATTAAACTTCCTCTTGATAGAGAACTGAACAGTGTGAATTCGTTTCCCAGTATGCCTTTTGTGACGAGAACAAATAATCGAAGAGATTGCAAGCTGCGAGTGTCGACGGCTGCAAGCTCGTGCTGACAGATATTGCTTTTCCAGTGTTCAATTCCCTAAACGGATCTCGGACTTGGTTTATACGTGAAGGATTCTATGTGTCGGCGAAAGTCTTCAATCACGTTTTATTACACGTAATTGCCCCAGTGGAACGTAATTTTTTTCAATATATATGAAATCAAGGTTTAACGCATCAACCAAAGTTAGCTACGTTCGTTCAAATGCCTCTAACAAAAAATTAACTTTGGTTGATTAAAAAAATAACGATTTACCCTGTATATAGGAGAGTTTGTATGTAACTAAAACTTTTAAATTTCTTTGGAAATTATCGTCACGTAAAGTACAGTTTTATTTGTCAATATACTCAAAATATGAAACTAAAGTAAAAAAATAGTCACTCGGTATATGACGAATTTTTTATACTGTACTATGAACATGTACTATGTACGTGTACTATATATATACATATGTATATATAGTTTAATCCTACAAAGCAATATAACCCTCCCCGAATGCCTCAATACTTTTCTACCCTTATTCCTCGACCTTCTACCTCTCATCCCTTACATACGTGGCATGTGGCACGAGCAATAAAAAAAATTCCAAAGGGATCAGAGATCCTTTCTCTGTTTCCCTATATTAAACGTTTTCCGCTGTTTCTGAATCGATCTAGTAAATGTCCGTAGCCCTAGGGTTGTTCGATGTCCTCGAGCAACAGTGGGCGTGGTTAATTTAAAAAAGATTTAGGTTATTGTAAAAATTGTCTCCACTGACAAAAAATAATAAAATAAAGTACAATCAGCAGAAAGCTCCTCCGCGTAAAAGTCGTGCGCATAAAAGCATCCTGAAATCCTCGACTAGATATGAAAATAAGGAAACACAAAAATAAGAAAGAATAGCGAGAGTAGATGAACGTAGATGGTACTCATGGGGATGCTGGAAGGATGAAACTTTCCGTGAGAATTTTCGTAAGCAAAAAAGAAGAAATGTTGCACAAGTGAAAAGCATTCGAAGCACGTGTCGGAGATTTTAAAATTCTTATGTCATTATAGTATAGCGCGTTTCAACTATATATACACGGATACATAAGTATCTAGTATCTAGTGCCTACTATGGTAAATACTAGGCCTGCTCACTGCTAGGTCAATACCTACCGTTGCTATACGGAGCTATCTTTATAAAATCACCATTGCTCTCGTTTCCAGTCTATACGAATACGAGCATTACGTGACAAAGAAGCTTACGTTTTTTTTTATCTAGAAAATAAACAAAAACAAAAAGTTTGATTGAGATTTATTCTTACCATTTCTCGTGAAAGCATAAAACAAAGCGCGCACTGTAAGTCGAGCAAATTCAAACGTTATAAGATCGAGGACTTGCCAGGAAAATTATTACCACGCTATTGCAAAGCTTCATATCAAAAGGAAAAGTTCATACGGAGAGGAAAAGTTCCAATAAAGAATTCTTTGTCTATAACATCGAAATCGATATTCATCTTCGACTTTTAATTTTCCGATATTCGGAATTAAGAAAGCTGAACTTCTACCGATAGGTTTAATCCGTGTATATTATAAACCGGGGTACTCAATTTAATCGTCGATAATGATTCAATTATATTTTATATATCTATATACTATAGC
>JARQSV010000335.1:1119488-1134043 GCA_030142285.1 Calameuta idolon | reverse complement strand
GAATTGTCGTTCCACGCCCCCTAGCGGAATTTTCCGGAACTAACGCAGGTGCTTAACAGCGCCATCTGGCGGAATTTCCCGGAACTGACAAAACAGCTCCCCATGAAAAGGCCTCTCTTGTATTCTCGTTCCATGCCTCCTATTGGCTGCAAAGGTTATGTTCAGCAACAGTCCAAATCACAAGAACTTCCGTAGACTTGAAGATCTATGGCGAGATGCACGTACAATGCAGAATGGGATATGTAAACCTTCAACTTGTAATAAAAAAAATAGCATTGCGATAAGTTTGAGCTACCGTGTCTGACTGAATAGGTACCTCAAAACATGAACCTGCCGCACGCAGCTAAGACATTCCGCCGATATCGAAAATCTATCAAACCGTTACTAAATTTCGAACGTAAATATCCCCTTATTATGTATAATATCCCTATGAACTTTTATTTCATCACTATGTCCTACTGATATAATCCGTATGTACAGTCTGAGTGAATGCTACTAAGCATCTATATAGCATAAGAAAACAGTATCAGTAGATGTTCGGCAATAAGCGGTAAGCTAATAACGATTCCCAGGAGAATCTACCCAGACGCATGGTCTGCGGACAAGGGTTGTAAACCTTCCGGTCAAAAGTAGCACTGAATTGAAAGACCCTCTTAGGCTGAGAAATGGTAGGCTTTCTCATCCGTATAACTCAAGACCCAGAAAAGTTCCTGGGTTGTCCCTAGAGGGGGTCAAGAAAAGGGTCAGTGAATTGATTTGACTTCGGAAGCGAGACCTTCTAGGCTTTTAGTTTCCAAAAAAAAAAGAGAGACTGCCACTAAGACCATTAGAGCCACTATCAGATAATTTTAGTAAAAGCTATCCAAATTTTAAATCTTTCTAAAGTATCAAAATATCATTATATTTTCGATTGACATTTTGATAAAGGGGTTTTAGGGATGTATACAGAGTCAAGAGGGTAGTTACAAGAATGTATAAATAATAAATGTACTGGGTAACTTAGTACATAAATAATATTTTCTAAGCAATTACCGAACACCTGTATTACTATATTAGCCTGTACGACTTAGCACTACCCCTAACTACTTCAGCGTACCAATAGTAAAAACTATTTAATATCGTCGCTATACGGTTTTCGGGATCTTGCGGTTGGATCGCAGAACCTTTAGAGACCTCACGTACTCGAGTGGGGATGAAGAGGACACCGGGTAAGTGCAAGGTTCTTGCTCGTAGGTTGGTACCTTGTAAGATATATTACCTTGCGTTTTCCAGCTATTCCTGGTCTCCAGGAACCCAACCACTCATCGTCTACCACTCTTTTTTTCATATTTCCTAAAACCCACCCCTGATCCCCTAGACGAGTGAGTTAGTCCTTGTTCGCCGAACTACTCCCGTCTCTACTTGAGCTTAGCAGAATGGCTTGAGGGTAATCAAAAACGGGTAAACAAAAAAGTACACGAAGCGCAAGACCAGCAAAAGCTTTTCGAAAGCTCGAACTAACTGCCAGTGGCTATAAGACATGCTTATCACGCATAGCACCCTTAAAACTTGTGAGGTACTGCAAGCTGTCCTTCTCGGTTGCCATCTTGCACGAGAAAGTTAAGCCCTGCAAGTATCCCATTCTCTTCCATCTAGCGGCACCTTCCAGAAAGCCCAGGAGCTTCCCAATGCACGAAGAAGGTCTTTTTCCTGTGCCAGTAACAGCCTCTCCCCCTACCCCAGGTCCCTTGTCCTTTCTCAAATCCGTAAGGCTGGAAACTGTTTCTTGGTCCGCCTGAAATACGTTACGAAAACTTTTGTTAGCCTGTTCTCGCTCGCGACGTGCCGCATTCACTATGGGCGTTCACGTGAGCGAGACAGAGACACATATACGACGTTCGCGCGAAAGACAGAGACCTGGACGAAGGCCTTAGATACATCTCGTAGGAAGTTAAAGACGCTTTACCAACGTTGCCGGGCATGATTTATTCATGCACCCGGACGACGCCAGAGGTGAAATCGGACAAACCTGCCCTCAGAGTTCTTCGTATCTACAAGTATGTAGCTACCTATGAGGGTGCCTTAGCTAAAAGGTAGCTATATGTATACGAGTTACAGTTAGAAGTAGGTTACGTGCAACGACTGTACGTGGTGTTCCGTAAAATTAAAATGAAGAAAATTAACAAGATTTCTGCCTGTGGCTCTCAGAATGGATTCTTAACTTTTTCAATGCACAGGCACGTCGTGGATTTAATTTAAAAGTATCAAGTGAAGATTTCTTGGTGATTCTAATTTTCATCAGATAATAATATAATCCTTCCCCATTTTCTGGTAATCCCTCCCCCTCTCCTTACCATGCGAGAATATTTGCCTGCAAGGCGAGGACGAGACATAACTCAGTGGAATTGCGCAAGCCTGCTGTTTCTATTGTTCACGACAGAAGCCACGCGTCCTTTCGCAAGACAACTAACTATGGGGCCGGGCAGAATAGGTCGAATGGCTTTGTAATACTTGCGGAAAAGCTTTCAGTGCCTCGTTTGCTTTTACGATTACCAAAGAAGACAGCCTTTCACTCGTCGTAAATACCCACAAGCAGTTCATTTATCCACTGGATTCATTCAGTCTCATACGCCATACCGTTAGACGACCCAAATGAAAAATCTCTAGGTTTATTATATCTCTAATTTTATGTTTTAATTACTTTTTTTTTTAAATCGCCTACCCTGATAGTTACTTCAATCCCAATTAGTAAATTACATACCAATATTTTAAATAATTTTTTCTACAAGTCGATCGCACTGACGATTCGCTGTGTTAGAATTTTTGTAAAGAGAAAGGAGATCTAATGAATATCACATCGCGCGAGAGCTGGAATCCTGCACAATTTATCCTACCGAATAAAAGACAAGTAGGATTCATAAAGTATTCAAGTAGTTCGTAGAATGTTTCTAGCTTGGAAAAGTAGATAGCGAGTGTGATGTGAATCCTCATGTATATTATACTCAGTTAAGCGTAGGTATACGTGAGCGTGAAACAACATAGGTATAGGACGTACTGTGCTATACCAAAGATTGGAGTAGGTCGTGACTACCGGGCCGAGAACTTCCTATCTAGAATCATGGGAATCAGCTGGCCTTTGAACTGACACAGCGTATTGTCTAGTCTTGACTCGCAGTAGATAATTTCGATCGGTCTGAATATCTATCGTGAGAAGATATTATGCGACACATTAAACACCCCATGATATTAATCATTAAATGCAGGAAGAGTGGTCAAGATAGGTATAAAAGGATCGAAAACAGGCCAAGGTCTTTACAGTAGGTAATACACATAAATACAGTTGGTTGGCGTCGACTTGGAATTAAAGCAGAGTCGGGGGGGTCGTTAGAAACGCCGGAAGAAATCAAAGGATAAGAGTCTAATCACAGGATTAAAGTGTCGAGCTGATCCTGGATTAAGGGATAACGGAGACCGCTTCGAAGGCGAGCCAGGGAACAACCAGGTTAGGATTCTCTGGACCGCGTGATCTACTGGTAACTTTTGGATCTGATAATTCCCTCGAAGCTCCTCGACGTAAAATTTGAACTTTTCGTTGAGCAGATCCATTTGGATTTTTTGGGCAGACATTTTTTTATTTTTTTTATTCGCAACGACTGATAACGATATGAATTGCCACTATGTTGGGCCACGAATTAAATTTTTTTTTTATTAGATGCTTGGATCGTTTATGATAGACTATTGCAAGAGGTGTGATTTAATTATTCTGGTATTATTAACCTCGGAATGAATATCGAAATTATTGTACCTGACATTCAAGTGGATATTCTATTATCGATTATTGGGAAAGTATCGAAAACTGTGACGACTATGAACTTTGTATAATGATTATGCTAGGTCAGTTATGTTTCTAGGCTTTATTGTGCAACTGCTGTTTCTTTTGCCACCTGATCGTTGCGAGGTTATGCATTCGGCATGCATTTTATTCCATTTCGTAATGCATCTGTAGAATATCACAGGACAGTCGTGTTTACCATGTGTAACAGGTTTTTTTGCGCAAGTATTACAGAAACAGGTAACGCTACACTACTTATGCATTATGCTCATGCATTATCACGCGTTTTTAAATTGAATACATAAAGGAGTGTTCACACTGACTCTTTCGCAAACTGTAAATCGATTCGGTTAATGCGCCTAAAGTTTAGCAGACGAATGAAAACGATTGGCTGCATATGTAGGAAAAATTTTCTTAAAAATTCGAGACTCATTTAACGAAGTCTAGCGACTGGTCGAATTAATATATCGACCCGGTGCACTCGATCAGTCCAAGAAATAAAACTCAAGGGCGAATGAATTCAATTCATTCTTGCGTTACTAATGACATACATAATTCTATCAGTGAAAATCAATCAACAAGTGTCATTTTCCAATAATGCATTAACATTATTCCTATCGACATTTCACGTATACATATTCCTACTAATGTTAAAAACGGTCATTTGACTGGTCGCGGTAGGAATAGTGTTAAAATAATGATTTTCAATAGATCTAAACATTTATTTTGGGAATATCAAGAATTTTTATTAAGGCGAATCTCAATCAATCGGCATTACTAAATAGATGCATTTAGATGCTCCACTAGTTGAAAGCATTACGAGATATGGTAGAGGCTGAGTGAGATTGTGGGGAGATGAACAGAATCAATTCCAACTGATCTATCATCGCGTCATTTGCTGCCATATAAATCAAGCAAATCAGTAAACGTTTCCAATGCATTGTTAACGTTAATGCGTTTGATAACTTGACTCTCTATAACTACATGTCTGTGGCCTGGCGAAATAATGATAACAGCTTACTACGTATATACATATATACACACACTCAATCATGAATGACAGCTGTAGCTGCACTTCCACAGCCGCATTATCTCAGCACAATATAAGTAGATGAAATTCGCAAAATTTTTTTACGAAAAGTCACTTACATTTTCTTTTCGCGAAATGAGATTATTTGTTAAAAAAAAAAAAGGCACTGTATTTCTGAAAATGTCAAACAACCTTAATGGGATTAAATTGGTTATCAATATTCTCGCAAACAGGTGGTGGATCGATTATAAAATGTTGGATTAGTTTGAGATACCCTGATGAATCGACGGATAATCATGACGATGCTCTATTATCGCATCGTGAATACTGCCCCTTTAGGTAACAATAGGCTCGCGCGGTCCTATTGTCTTGTCGATGCTATTGTAGTGATTTCACGTCAGATCCAAGGCACGCCCGACAACAATTCCGTGTTAACGCGCAGCCATAACTCAATGCCGAGAATTATTTATCTGCCGATGCTGATCTCGGGGTTTCGGTATTAATTGAAGTCACGTCGCCAAGCACGCATGAGATGTATAGTCGTCGTAATTCACAGTTTGATCTCATATACGGGAATACGCGGGAAAGTTTAAATGGCTTTATTACGTCCATAAAGAGCTATGTGTCTTCATTAGACGACGCGAAGCCGTCGCGACGTTAAATTCAGAGAAATGGTCTTATCGTAACTTTGAATCGATGCCTGAGTATTCTATCAACCTAAAACCAGATTATGTATTAGGAATAGTGATGGAAGAATCAAAGAATCTCTATATAAGATATCAAATTCATTCTCTATATATAGGTAAACGGTATGATATCGAAGATCATCATCTTGTTATCATATAAAAGGATGGACCTCGAGCTTTCAAATTTTTCTTGATTTTCAAAATTATCCCAATCATCTTCAGCCGATCAAACTGTTTTTTTCTTTTTTAATGAAAACTTTCATCAAACTTCAGTTATTAAGTAGCTATCCGAAAGCCGTCTCGGGTCAAAAGTTCATGGGGATGTTTTCAAAGTTTCTTCCATGAGAGTTGCTGAGGTTAGCGAATACCATTGGGTATTAGGATGCCGGAAGATAAAAATGAACAGTGATAGGAGTCTGTGAATTTTTGTCTTCCGCAAGAGACGAAGTAAAAAAAAAAACATCGTTACGATACTTTTTAGTAGACACATATTCATATGATATTTATAAGGTTATTCGTGATTTTACATAATGATGTAATCAAAAGTTAAAGTTCGTTAAATCAGTACCAGCTTCAGGGTCGCCAGACTAACAATAAAGAAAAGAGAAGGACGCGGTACGCAGATAAAACAGATCTACCGGGTGGACTATAAAGTCTAGTAGTAAGGAATGTTCATGGACGTTGCGCGAGAGTTTATCACGAGAAAGAAATCCGCCTTCTTGAGATTTTTACGAGAGATCGCGAGGATGGATACTATAAATAAAATGTCTGCCTAACTCAACCTAACCTAACAGTACAGATATTTTTTCAGCCCCTGCCACTCGGGTATTCTAAGAGCGTAGGCGTTTTGAGGAGACGATTCCTTCAGGATTCACATTATATAATAACAAGTGTCTTGTATTTGAGAATCTTGCTTTTAAAAAATGGCGTCGTAACGTTTATTCTGCACCGCTACTCCAAGAGGATTGCACGGTTAGCATCGGTACTGTAGTGCATCCGGATGCAGGTGCATCTTCAGACGCTTTAATTCAAAAGAGTGCATCATTTGCATCCTGCCTTCAGATTCCTCGTTCGTGGCCGTAGGTACCTGAGTGAAGATCAAATGGACATCTAGATGCACTGTAAAAAATCGTATTCATATTTTAAATGCAGAACGAGATGCAGTCGTCTACGACGTTTTTAATAATCCACGTATTTTATGTAAATTACCAAATGTAATATCGCTAGAGTTATTTATTCCGTTACATTGAATAAAATCAGAAATGTAGATTTCCCCGAGCTACGATTCGTATAATGTATTTTCTCATTCGCGCAAGATTGCGCAATTCTTGTCTCGTTTATCCGTGACTCTGTTAAAATGTCTGGGATATATATATATATATATATATGTATGTATGTATATATGAAGAGACACTGTACGCTCAAGGCTAAGAAAAAAAAATCAAACTACATCTTTAAAGGATAAGAGGGAGGGTGACGGATGGGGGAGGGGGAAATATCGTAGGACGATAAAAGGTGGCAGGTGGTGTAAGGTGGTCGCTAGCTACTACGTTGGAAGCTTTGAATCGGCGTATGCTATTGTTGTCAGCGGAGCTTTTATTGCTGGCAGTTTAGTCGAACAATAAAGCTTCTGCTACACATTTTGCCTGTCCCTATCGCCACATTCATAATACCCTAGACACCTCATTTGTCGGTAATGGACCGACGCTAACCGTCTCTTACCATGTAGTTTCTAACAAACCTGTTATGAAGGCTGATTTTCATGACAGGTTAGTCTGTTGGTATTTTTCTTTTATACATTATATTCGTCAAAAGAAGTATAAGCAATGACCGGTTAGTCAGTTGCAGGGATTTGGTTAGGCACGTGACAGATACGTTATTTATATATTTTGGAAAAAAAATTCGCTTTTGGAAAATGTGAATATATGCCTAGAGTCGAGTCAATTGTGTTTGGGGATTGGTCGTGGGAATAATAAAGGGTTGATGATAATAAAAAAAAAGATGAAAGCCAAAAATCCCTGATACAAACGAGTACTGTTGTAGATCCAACAATGCGTTTTGATTTATTTGGCAATAAAAACTAAACCCACCCCGTACAACGAGCTTCCCCTCTTTATTATGGGAATTTGCATTTTAATATCTGGCACAACGAGGAAGCAACGTTGGACAATTTATTTGTTTAATTAACTGAATTAATCGAGATATACTACTGCGATTATTAATGTCATGTGTACCTATGTGAATATGGAGAAATTTTTAGTGATCAATTATTTTTTAACTATTTTATTGAATCTCATATTCAGCTTAAATTATTGCTTGAACACTTATAATATGGTATATCAATTTTATATTGTAGTACAATTTTTGTGTTAAAGAGAGAAAATTTTTTTTTCTTCTGAAAACAATGTATAACAGGAGTTTCTAATGGATATAAAATTGAATATCTAACACGTAAAGTAGTAGAAAATATACTTAAGCTAAATATTAATATTAAATGTGTTGTTTCCTCTATTACAACTTACATTGTAACAGTGTCAAAAATAGCTGATAATAATAAAAAATCAATACCTTTACATACGAAAGTCTAATTGAATATGTGATCAATTAAATTGAAGATGTAAAATCAATTAAATTTTTAACCGATCCTACTATCCATTCTACGCCTAGTAGAATCATATACTTTATATTAAAACCTGAAATTAAAAGAATGGCAAGTAAGTTCATTACTTATAAAATATGCCAATCACGTTCTGACATTCTTTTCTCGTTTAGCTTAAGACCGATTTTTTTTCCATAGACGGTGAGAATCCATCCCCTCGGGATAATTAAGATTCATTGGGAGCTTGGGATCGCGGAAGGGATCATGGAGGCAGAACCAAATTTCCAAAGGTAAAGCAGGAATGCGAAGGGAAAGCAGAGGATTTTAATCAGTCCCGGATCAGGACCAACTGGGGACAACGGCAGACTTCCTCGTTCCCTTCCTTCGAAATACCTCGAAAGAGGAAGTTTCGAAAATTTTACGTCTGTCGAGGATTCCGAACCCCTGTGTAACAGAAGCAGTATTCAACCCTTAATACTCCTCTACGACTTGGCAATCCACTTTCTTCGAGTCACCCGAAAAGACAGTTCGGACCCTTGAGATTTAGACCGAGAGGTACCGATGATTCAAATATATTGAAATTAAAGTGAGTTCACAGGAAAAGAAAAGAAAAATTCCCTAGGAATTGCTAAGAGCCCCGTGAATATTTTATACGAAATAATTTAATTATGATTTCAAGGGTCGATTCTAATACACCCTTGTAAAGTGTTAACGCGACACTTATCGTAGCTACTGGCTGAAAGACCTATCTATCAAGTAATATTATGTTCCAACAGAAAAATAGCCAGTACGGAAAATGTTTGGCAATTTTATATTTTTCTAAAAATATCTCATATGTTTATTTATTAAATAAATAGCATTTTTAAATGTAGTTTTACTCCTGGTAATTCCAATGACCAGTTGTGCATCCGAGTTGCAAATACATTAATGTAAATGCGAATTTAGTCTCCTGCATTGGTTTACATGGTAAAATAGAATGAGATAGAGAGTGAGGTGGGAGAGGGGGGTGGGGCTTGGAAACGGTATTATCGTTATCATAAATTTATATCTTTCCGTGTTCAAACCATGATACTCTTCGTGTTTCGCGATTGTGGCTCAGCGCCGACTGGCACGGAGCCATTGCAATCCTCGTGATTAAATAAGCAACGTTTCGATAAAACACGTGGAATATGAAATAACGTCAAAGCATGCTGAACGTACAGAGACCTCTTATATCTTACATGAGTCTTATCTCCTTTCGTTAGAGAACTCGAAAACACGTTTGTAATACTTCTCGCGAATAATGTATTGATTTTGGGATATTATTTTAAAAAATTTTCATTTACCTCAAAAACCATATATTTTTGCTTAAAACTTGCACCCTGACTTTTTAGCCGAATTATTTAAAGCGTAAAGCGCGTCGAAAATAAATCTATAACGCTGATTGAAAACCCGATGAAATTTTCATATAAATTCTTAGCAATTGAAACGACATGTAAATACAAACGGTTCTAATCAATGAAATGATCTTAAAAAGGACGCACTAATCCTCCATTAAAGTATGTGAGTAGATATTTCAAGAGATATTTTTCCCATATCAGAGTATCCCGTATGTACGAAGACATACGGGCGTACACACACGTTATAAAAAATTCGTATACGACCGTAACAATTTTTTCCATTTACATTTTTCAACTTTCTATTTTTTCCTCTCTTTCTGTCTCTTTTCCTTTCATCCAAAGTCCTCTGTTTTCGCGACCGCGACACCCGTTATAAATGGCTCGCATATTTTACGGCGAGCCCGTAAACCAGTAACCTGAGCCGCCCAAGAAGGGCCCAAGGCTTATCACGGCCCTGGTTCGCTCTACGCCGACTGACAATAAAACGTTGAAGATAATATTGCGATACGACACGTACTTCTCAGGCGCACAAGGGTAATGTGTGTACGTTCGCACCGTCATCCCCTACGCCATAATCTAGCGCCATTTTTCTTTTTATATATATATCCGAATGACAGGGACAGTCAGGCGTCCCATATAGATATAGTATGTACCATCCTATCCATACCGCATAAGAATGTGTATAGTGTGGCATATGTAGTATAAGTATATACATATATATATATATATATGATCAAGTATTCTATGTAGCACATGTATGGTATAACCAAAGGAATTCTACCCTCAGGTTTATGGGGTGTAAAATTGGCCGCTCCTGAAAACACTGGAGGTGGAAAGACGAACGGGATTGTTAGATGTTTAGCCAGCCACTGCACGCAATCCTAAAACCCAACTGAATCCTGAAGCCTACGAGGATTCATGGAGCGGAAGTGTCTTTAGCTTTAGAGATTTGCCGGGTTGTAAAGTTTTCCGTGAAACAGACAAACCGGATGGTGTTGGTCTGTGATAAAGACGTTGGGCTTGATATATCAAGGGAGGAAGATGTCAGAGAATTGATGAAAAAGAAAAAAGAAATAGAATGCTCCACACAATCAATACCCGATATTAACCTTATTTGAGAAAAAAAAAACAATCTGTTTCAAGTCTTCAACTTGATCCAAATGTACAAAGTTGAGGAATAAAATTCGAGATGACCATAATATGATGTATTAATGATTTATAAGATAAGGAAAAATAAGAGCTGAAACATAACATTATAATATTCAAGATCTGATTTCTGCCGGATGACGTATATAGGATCGAGACCGCCCTTATACCTAAGTGTAAGGTAAGTATTTTAAGCATATTATGGTACTACTCAAAATAAGCATAAGCATACTGAGGAGTATACATGTATATATTACAAATTGTAAAAGCCGATAAACACCCTAATAATTTATCGAAGGTTACAATATTTGCCAACGTTTCTAATACATTTTCACCGGAAGTGGACTGTGCGGAAATGGCGGAGGTGACTTTATATCTATAGGCATAGCATAATTGTGTATGGTACGTACGGGGCAAACTATTGCTACACGAGGATGTCAGGACCGGTCTACCGTACAATCGCATTGTACGAATCGTTTCTTTGTCATTTGTCAGACTCGTTTAACCGGAAAACGTCGAGTCCGTCGTCCAAGCTAACCGCACAGGACCGATTCGAGCATTTCAACCCCATCCGTCGGTGGGAGGAAACGGGCGTGTGGTCGGCCTTGTTGTTCATTTTTTTTGCTTTCTTCTGCCCGTCGTGTTTTTTTCCCTCCCTCTTTTGTACCCTCCCCTGTATATTTTTTTTTCAATGCTGCCCATAGCTCTTCCATACATACGGGTACTCCGACTGGCTTGCAGGGCGGTGGCCGTAATTAAACGAAAAACCACTTAACGAGAACGTCAGCGAGGCGAGAAATCACGATAACGTGGAAAACCGAAGCCGAGCGTGCATAGGGAAAACGTTGGGGTTGGAATCGATTAATGAGAAATCTGGCCCTTAAAAAATTCTGAATAGTCGTAGCACAGATATCATTATGCAAGCAAGATAAAGAATTCATTTAGTGAAAATTAGTAGAGGAGAAAAAAAAGGATAGCAGAAGCAGTTGAGAGCTGAACTCTGCGACCTCCTGAACTTTAGGACGAAGAAATTGTGAATTAACGTTGAATGAGAACTGCAGTAAGAAAAGATAAATTGTACGGGCGGAAACCGTTAATTCTAAAAATGGTAAAACAAAGACGATCCTCCGTAAGAGAGAAAGAGAGAAAAAAGAGAAGGAGAGAGAGAGAGAAGAGTAGTGAGAGTCTATCCATAAAACAGAAAGAGGAAGAAAATAAATGAATTCGAGTTTTCAGGAAGTTGAAGCATAATAAATATATTAAAAAAGAAAAGCTACAAGTGGTACAGGCATTTATCCGCAACTTCTTCGTAAATAAGCTTACGTTGTTATGTCCTTAGTAGATCTAGTGGCCAATCGGAAAGAAGATGAATGCTGTACAGCCTTAAAGTATCCCGGTTCAAGGCAATGTAAAGTAGGTTGATATAACTAGGATGGCACTCTAGCAATATTGGAGATGAGATACGGAGGAAAAACGAGAGAGGAGAGACATTTTTTCGAGTCAAGTGGCCAGGAGCGGCTGAAAGTGTCGCGAGGAGAGGAAAAGACTGTATAAAAGGGGTTGGGAAGGGGCGAAGGAAAAAGGAGCCAAAAGACGTCAAGCCTCAGAATGCAATGTCGACCAGAGAAGACCAAGTGAGAAATAATGGTCCACAGCCACGTTTTTTTTCTACGGCAGCTCTCTCCATTCGTCATCTCGGAGAAAGACGAGAGGACGAGAAGTGGAGATTGTTACAGTAATAAGGAAGAGACGACGTCTTTTATACGTTTACTTTAAAGAGCACCGATTGAAAATTTTAAGAAAAAAATATTTTTCATTAAAGACAAATTCAAATTGGTACTTCCTCAAATAAATAACATACACATTCTTGCAACCAAACGACATTTAATTTAGGAGGTAAAAGATTTTGAAGATTAAGATTGAAAAGCTCAAAAGGTTGCTCTTATACTGAATCCTTGAGTCCGTGGCAACTACGACTCCGAGGGTTCTGCTATATATTATATATATTTACGTGTTGCGAAGGAATAGAAGCTGCGATGAGTTGTAGATGTGCCTCGAATAAAGCGATGCCATGTAGGTATATGTATATGTATGTACATAGTAACTTTAGACCAGAACGTCACAATGACAATTTCTACGGTCCGAAGATGTTCCCGACGTTTCACTGGTTGGAATACTTGGGACGATGAATTCCGGTATGACGTCTACTCGAGCGAAGAAATGAGAACGACGATTAATATCAGTAATTTTCTATTACGTTCTTTGGTCGTGTGGTGACATTTTATTGCTGATTTCAGATTCTTGGTTTTATTGTAAAGCGTATAGATAAGTGGCACATTTTAGAAAAGACGATTATAGTGTACTGTATATTGAATTTGCAATTTTCAATATAACACAAGAGCATTAATTAAAGGCGCGTTTGCAAGCGCACTGTCGCAGATTCATCGGAAGCTGATTGTCTTCCGGTTGCATTTGATAATTCGGACAAACGTCTTTTTCGGCCATTTATATTTTTTGTTGACTAGCGATGGAGAAAGAAAGTTTGATATGGTCCTGAGAAACACATTATGTATATATATACATACGACCTCTAAGTGGGAGTAAAGTAGCATGCATAAGTCGACGATAAAGGAAATCTTGCGGTTTGTCGGGGGAAACGTGACGGAAAAGCAGAA
Organism: Calameuta idolon; assembly: GCA_030142285.1. Taxonomy (NCBI): domain Eukaryota; kingdom Metazoa; phylum Arthropoda; class Insecta; order Hymenoptera; family Cephidae; genus Calameuta; species Calameuta idolon. The sequence goes on along the minus strand of JARQSV010000335.1, from coordinate 1,120,717 downwards.
AAATGGGTAAAGAAGAAAAGAAAAAAAAGGAAAGGATCGCACAGAGAGAAACTCGGTGAAACCATTTGAAAGTTTGAGAATCCATAGATTGCAATAAAGACTTTACGAGATTTGTTTGACCCAGTTTTACGCGTCGGTGCATACGTATGTATATACATATATAGTTGACCGACTGTCGGTTTAGGGCTGTATTATAATCACCCTTGATTAATTACTCGTGATTAATTAATTATATGAGGGATTCAATCTGGACTGAATTGCTATTGGAGAATCTACATATACGCATATATATACAGTTCATGCACGTATCACGTATTGCCTGTTGCCTATCTACCGTATGATTTTCCATATTCAATTAGTACAGACACTGAAAATGTATAATTTTCTATACTGTATATTTTACATTCTAGGTTAGCGCGATGTACTTTATGGCATGTAGTACCCACCATAGAGGTTAAATATTTGCAAGTCTACTCGTCCGGAATTCCACAATGATTTTGTAGCCATGTAATTTTCCAGTAAATTCCTACAAAACCAGAGATATGCACCGTTTTGGTATAACGTAAAATTGCGGACATGATGTTAAGTGATACGTGAACCTGACATTAACTTCTAGTGTACTTTGTAAATTTACACGAAAATTATTTACAGGCTGACAAATACGCATCGCGTCGAGCGAATAAAATACGTTGCTACGGTCATAAAACATTTTTCAACACGATCCACGTCACTAACGGTAGTTTTACCGACCGCGTGAAGTAAACGAAAAAAAAAAAAAAAAAAACTGTGAAAAGAGAGATAAGAGTCAGCAGCATCGCAAAACGCGAGAACGTTGAGAACGAAGAGATTTTTTTATATCCCAAGTTTCATCTTTTCTTCTACTTCTTTCTATCCCTTTTTCTCCCTTTCTTTCTGTTGCACCTTTTTTTTTCGCAAGTCCCTACGGTTCTTTCTCCTTCTCAGACAAAACTAACTCAACGGAGAATTAAACCCAGTCACTGTATATTGCCTTACAGAATCTTCACTTCAACTGGCTTCTTCTTGTAGACGGAAGTCTTATGCAAATTTTTTTTTAGATCAACTCGCGAGCTTACGACATTCATAAGGGTGAATTTAATATCCACCTTATCTGACTAACGTTTTAAAATAGAATATACAGGGTGTCCCAAAAGTTATAGTCCTCCGAGTGTAGGGAGGTAGCTGGTGCCCCTCCGAACGCACCTGCGAAG
>JARQSV010000335.1:1058444-1110241 GCA_030142285.1 Calameuta idolon | reverse complement strand
CCCAGGTAATATCGCTAAGTGGTATATTCTTCTACTGATCTGCATTTGACATCGCGAATACGATAGATCGCTCGAAAACTATTGTAGAATAGGTGTTTAAAGGGAATACGTATATTTCGGAGAAAAGGGTAATAGCGTGACGTAACAATGTATGGGATTATAGAGTGACGGAGTAATAATATTTTTCTTGAATAATATGAAAAATTACGATATTTCGTGACTGAGTATACCGGGTGAAAGGAAACTATTTATACGATCGATACGGCCGAATAGAACGCGTACGAACGATATTTGCGATGGTAAAAAGAGCGAGAGAGGAAGATAGGTAGACATGCAAGAGTACGAAGGGAGAGGAAATTCCCTCGTCGAAGGTATCCAAGTATTTGTGGAATATCGAGAACCGAGGGCGACGGCGACGATTCTTATCAGATACGTAGGAAAGACGTAGCTCTCAAGACGGAATTGAAATTCAAATTTCACGAAATGCAAGCGATTCCAGTACGACGAACCTTTCGAAAAATTTTGAGGCTTTATCGAGAGGCTTCGGTAACAGGAGTTACGTACATATAGCGCGAAGTTTGCGAAACAGGAAGATTTCAAAGCTCGCGACGATTTCTAAAAGATTTCTAGTCGTCGTTGACGAGATACATTTGGGTAAACTGAAGAAAGCTTTCTTTTACAACTTTCTTTTTCTTTCTCCTTTAGTTACCCCTAGAGACATCGTTCGACTATCAAACTCGTCCTCCCCCCCCCCCCCCCCCCGTCACTCCCCACCCTATTTCTGCCATGTTCGACCGATTTTATCCTTATTCGACGTGAAGTTGTTTAGAGACGTAGAATCTTGTTTACAAGTAAGTATACGAGGCGAATCTTGCGAAATCTCATGCAGAAACTTGTGGACGCGCCTTAAAGTTTATCCGGGGAGCTGCAAAGGCGTTTAGCAACTGCTAAACTTCCGGCTAGTGAAAAGTTTTGGTATATGCTGAGACGCGCGGTTTATAACGCGCCTTGCAAATTGGGTGCTGAGAGGCCCGTGCGAATGTCTGGTTACGTATGGAACGTACCTACTGTAGGAATTTTACACGGTGTGAATGACTCGGTCGTGTTTCCGGTTAAATACGGGAAGAACATTTCTCTCTTTTGATATACGGTAATGGAAAATTTTGCACAGTCCGACTGGACTAGAGGACGAAGCAAAAATGAATTTTGGCAACCGTAATGGTCGTTCCAATTATTTCTATGATATACGTGTACAGGAAATTGTTTTTATTGCTAACAAAACAATACGTAGACTGGGAGACAGTGAGAGGAAGATTCAAAGTTACGTAACCGTAAATTCGGTGGAAACGATCCAAGAGTCAAGAGACAACATCGTACCAGTCGACAAAACACTGATATCCAGTTGCGGCAAACTTCAGCCAAGTCAATGGACTTTATTAGTGCTGAGGTAGATTCTACAGTATAATTAGTGCAACTGTTATGTCAAACTTGTACCTAGTGCAGTTGATTTCCTACTAGTACCTACAGCAATCTAACGAAGGTATCATTCAACTATCAGTCCTTAGAGCATCCTTCGAGGTATAAAGACTCATGTTCCATACGTCATGATTAATAATATAAGGGATAAACTTCAAGCAATGGCAAGCCATTGTTTTATTTAGATTTACTGATCAATATCGCAAATTTTGTCAATACAATAAAATTGCTAGACGGTAAAGAAATAGTGACACGTTTATTTGCCTTTGATCGTTCTACTTAGATTGTACTGTTCGAAACGTATAGAAGGGACAGTTTTTTGTTTGTCTATCACGCAAGAGATAAGGCCATTCATATTTTTGATAAATGAATTTACGGAAAGTTATGATTGGAAGGAAGGAACGAGGTATGAAATGGGAGCTGTGCTAATTTTATGAAATTTTTATATTTCAGTACTTACCGATAAACACTCTCGTCGTACCACAAGAGAATTCTGAGGGGTTGACTGACACTGCGTTTCTTGACCTCGTGAGCAGGTTCTATGTGAACCCCGTGTATGACCTAGGGCAAATAAGAGAAATATATTTATTGAAAAAAAAATCAAGTTTTTTAAAAGAGTTATCGATCAAGGGTGAAAAATAGGTACCCCTGGTATCGAGTAAATCCTCGATCTCGACTAAGATTGAGTTGCATGAAGTAATTCAGACTGAAATGGCGAAAAACGAGTAAAATCGTAAGTTTCACGAAATTTCGTTTTACGCGAGTAAGGATACTTCTTGGTAAATTGAATGTTTTGTAAACTCAATAAGCGAGTTACGAGGGTCCTTTCTCTGAGGAAGTGGAAACAATATCGAGCCGTGTCTGACGAAAGGACTACGATACGAATGTAAGTACAGGATGTACCAAAAATCACACACTCGGAGAGAGCGTTGCGGTATTTGAGAAACAATACGGGTGCTGGAAATGACTTTTTTCAGTTTTCAAATAAGAGCCGATTATAGATAACGAATGACAGCGCGGCGGTGACGAAAATAATGGGTACCCGCGAGTTCTGAGTTTGCTCTCTTTGCTTTTGTATCGCCCTGTATATAGGTTACGGAACGTGGTGAAAGGCTAAGGGGTGATTCCTGAGAAAACGATCAGAGAACAAAAACTTATATATAGATATAAATGTGACCTGCGTATAGTTTGAGGACAGGGTAACATAAAGCGACGTTCACAATAGGGAGCTGATGCATTTATATATACGTACATATATATATAAAGCTAAACCTAAATATATATACATGTACGGGATATAGGAAAGATCCTTATTCCTGGATCTTATCTTTCTTGATCCCGCCACTCCTTCCCACATCCCTCATAACAGTATCATTAAACGAGAATTTACTTTACCATCCCTTAGACCCTGCCAAGTACTAAGGGCGATATTCCTAAGGGCGCGCTGAGAAGGATCTCGCAAGGATATTGCCAAGAGTACACAGGGCAGATGATCCCTGATGACTCCACATGGTAAACAAGGGGAAAAAACTTATTAACCAACGACACCAAATTTGCCAAGGATCGCAGGTTTATGTGCGGACTCCTGGGAACCTTCGTTATTACGCTAATGAATACCTTTTGAAAAAGAAGAATCCCCTCCGTGTCCAACTATCACTTGTCCATCCCGTTACTGGAGGAGAAATTGTGTCATCGCAGCTATCGTCGTAACCCGAATAGAAATAAACTTGACGTAGAGTCTGGATATAATACGAAATTTCATAAACGATATAAATCTGCAAACTTTATCCTAATCTATTACCTAATCATCTATAACGTCAAGTGTCCCTTCACACTACATGCTTACCTACAGATGTTAGAACGTTCTCGATCGAGTCCCAAACACTAATAATAACACGGTCAAGATTGGGCCTCTATCGGACGATATCAAAAGTGGAAGGGGGAAAAGGGCCTTTCTAGGAGATAGTAGTGGTGTCCTTGCGCGTGCGCTAATTTCCGCGCCAATATACAAACACACACACACATATGTATATATATAAGAGACGTCTCAAGAATTGGTATGCTTTAAACACGAATACAGGTGCTTTTATTGTTGATTTTTTAGAGAAACAGAGACTGTACAAATTTGACGCAATACTTGAGGACTCTTAACGGCGTTGGAAGTTGCATCCTAAGTGCAATCCCGTGCTCGCCGGTAATCGGAGCTTGCGGGACTCTAGTAGCCAGAGTGCAACTTCCGGGAAAGTTTAATCCCAACGTGACGGCCTTCGCCGGGGAGAGTTTCAAGTGTCGGTAAGCTTTTCATAAAACCGGTGGCCAAGATAGCGCTGGAGCATCGTCCGTAAGAATATTACTGTTGAAGTAAACCGGAAGCCTCTTAGAATCTACGACCGAGTACTTTCTAGTACATCATAAGAGATATACAGGGTGAGAAAGAAAATGTCGTCGAGCTAAATCATCAGATATAATAATTAACGAGGAACGTGAAAGGGGAGTCGGAGTCGAAAAATTATCATGACGTAAATGAACTGGATAACTAAGGGACGACGGGGGCTGAAGAAGTGACTTAAAACTTTAAGTGAAAGGGTTGTTAATTGAAAGCATGACTTTGATCGCGCTCTTAACGTACTCGGATCTTCATTTGTAATGCAATTACGAATACTTGGATAAGTTTTAATCTCGCCTAGTTTTCGTCTTGAGGATCGTTACCGGCATGGAAAGCAAGGGGTGGGTAGATACTTTGAATTTTGTAAGGGGCTTTAGAGGTAAAGTGATATCGTGTAAGAGGATACTTCCGGTATTGAGAGAATAACTTTCAGGAAGTCGAAGCTGAACTGCTCTGGGAATGTGATCGGACGGTGGAGAAGCCATTCCGCAAGTAAGGCTAGGTTAACGTTTAGAGGGATCAAAGGTTGAAGATTAGGAGACAATAGGATTTACGCCTACTTAAACTAAAACACCCGAATCTCAAGACGCCTTGTCGTACCCATCTTAATTACCGAAGTTTACATAAATTATACGAGTTGCTCGAAATTTCAAGAAGCTCTCGCTTATACTTCGCCGCCATCTTACTATTCCTCTCTCTTTTTACTTTTTAATCATTATCTTAAATTGCATTCCGGTGAGAAAGGGGTGGCCCCAGCTCATCGTGCCTATATTATCCCTTAATAGTAGTTCTCCTATGATACCCATCAATAGTCAAAAGAGCTCATCAACTCTTATTCGGTTTTAACAGACCCGAAGATGTATCTTAAAATTCACACAACCTCTTCCCATGACAAGTAGGTATCATGCCTGTATTAGTATGTATGGATAATAATTATAAAAAAAACCATAGATTATTTGAAAAAAATTAATAAAGTAAATAAGATATAATCCAATATACTATAATTAAATCTCATTGATAACTGTAGAGACACCTTGTATACGTTACATAAAGTTTCCCTTATGCATTAAATAACAGGGGATAGTAACATCCAAAATATATTAGTGAAATGGGATTAAGGGTATGTATAGCAGGCTTAGTATGAAACTGACCATTACTGTTTTATTCAGAAAAAAACTCTAGGCTATTATTGGTTACAAAAGCAAGCAGTCAGGAATACGGGAGACTACGTTTGAAGAGAGGGCTATTTTTACAGAAAGGGAGAAAATCTTATTTCTGACTTCGTTAACCCCTTTGCAATGGTGCTGGACCACAATGGCCATCCAGCCCGTTTCGTAATTCACTTTCAGAAAATTGTCCACCTGCTTTCATAGTTCGAGCCAGCACAAAGGGTCGCGTTGGACCCTTAACGTTCTTCCCGTTGATGCTCCACATATGGACGCTTTTTTCATCTTATTCTTACAGTACAGGATGAAAAAAAAGGGGGAGGATGATGACGAGTACCATTCAAGGACAGAAAAGAGACCAATAACAGTGGCTGTTATTAAAGAAATGAAATCGACTGTATATAATCATAATGTCTTCATAAAAGTCGTTTTTCTTATTCCTAAGGGATGATAAACCGAAATACACTCTGCCAATTGAATGGAATACAGCTGGATAGTGAAAAGGAACCGTCTGTATTCCACTTGTCACGCTGTCGATCCAAAAAAGCAATAAAGGCTGTTCATAGGAAGTATCTTACTTTTATATAACGACCGAGATTTGGAGGACAGAGATGCTGTGAACGGTACAGAATTTCGAGTGCGTCATTACAGACTCTGTCGGAGTGTATCGCCAAAAAGAATTTTGAATAGGTATAATTTCAAAATAAAAAATTATTACCATAGTCTCTTTTTAAATCTTTAATTCTATTGCATACTTTGCTGCAATGATAATTCAATTAAAATTTTTATCTTTATGCATTACGTAATGGTAATCAAGCAGATTATTGAAGATGTCAATAGACATGAATTCTCAATATATTTGCGCCATACAGCTGCCTACGTTGCCATTGACTTCTGTCTGAATAAAAATCTCTTTACGTAACAGTGACTCGAATGGTATTGTCGTGTAGTTTTTATTGATCGTATAATAATAATAGTCGAAGAGTAAATGGACTTAATGTCGACTTCCGTCAGAACAAGGATTCTTAGCAGAAACATGCTTGACGTAATAGATGGTCACGAGTGGTGAGTAAACGCAGCATAGACCAGAGGATGGCTTTGCTAAATGGCAAAAAAAGGGGTAAAGGAGGAAGTAGCTAAGATGGTATTACTATAGAGAGCCAAGACATACCATTGATTTATTAGTCATTATACCTTTATATAATAGAATGACTGACAGAAGACAAATGATGAGTTTTACCTATTTTCAACAATAAATATAATTACTTCTATCTGTATTCATTTTGTGTAAATAAATAAAAGAGAAAACTCACGCTCGAAACTTGCCAGCTGAAACCCAGTAATCTTTAGTAAAAATTTTTATGAAAATTCTTTAAAAAATTTTCTTTCTAATCTCCGCAAAATTGCTCATACAATTTTTCAACGGCAAATTTTGGTATTATTAAAAAATTTACTAATGTAAAAATCCATCGTTTTACGAGCAAAGTTCTTGAAAAATTTGAATGGGTTAGCATTACGGCGTTTCTACGAGATTGATCTACGTAGTAAGTTCGTCCTGAGGATTTGAGGACATTATCTCGCCCGCTTCAAGGAAGTAATTTATGAGAATAGTTTCCGAAAGGAATATTTCATTCAGCAGCGAAATGAAAAATGATACGGAAACGCCGAACCCTCCCTACCGGAAGTGCTAGACGTGAAAATAATATACATAATATTTAACGAATATTGAATAAGTCAATTCTTAGCTATACCAGTATAGCTAAGAACCTAGAATTTCGAGTACCACGTTCTAACATTAACAATACCTTGAAGAGAATAAATATATATTTTAAGATCGCATGTTTCTCTATCCGAAGATCGTGGCCGCATAGGTAAGGGAGCCGCTCACCACTTTGCCAAAGTATAGTAAAATGGGTGAGGCTCTTGCGAAAATTGCCAATTTAATTTTCCCCCGTGTAAAAGCGATGCTGTTTATCTTTCTCGTCTGGATGGGTAAACCTATACCAACCTTACCACTGAGAAACGTTAAAGGGAAAACTGTTGAAGTTTACCTACCAACAAACAATGCCCGCTACCGTAATTAGAAATGCGCGCAGAAGGTAGACAGTATAGGACTATAAGTAAGTGGATGAAAATGGTTTCAGCATAAGATATATATATATATATATATATATATGTTTGTCTGTGTATATATATTTCTTACCACCCTATGTTTATCCCTATCTCTTTCTCAAGTCTCGAGAACCTGATACTCCAACTCGTAAACGAGCCTTGTTATTTTATCATTTGCGAGTAGCGATTCTGCGAAATCCTCGCGGTCCCGGAATTGCCAGCTTTTATATTCCACGCGGCTCAACGTTGGGCGCCTCACTTAAATGGAACGTTGGCGGTGAGCACAATGCGCGAACGTGCTCTGTGTGCCTTCTGTACAGTATTTCAAGAGTGAGAACTTCGGGCTACTACCTGGAAATATACCAAATCTTCTAGATCGTCCCGGACACTTTTCAAGAATTCTTTTTCTCGTACCTCTCTCTCTCTCACTCTCTCGCCTTTTTTCCGCTTATCTTAGATAACGAGCTAGACACGATGAGAAAGGCCAACTTTTTTTTTCGCGAGATCCGTCCACTGCTTTCGCATGGCATAGAAACTGGGGGTTGAAAATGTTTTTACTCTTGGATAAAAGGAAAACAAGTTTAAACTCCTGGTGAAAAGGACTCCCGGGGTACACTGGCTAAGTATCAAACTTCCTCGTAGGACGTGTACAAACGAAAGCGGAGACTGCCGGAAGCTGAGAACGAGTGAGCACGCTATCTCTCTTGAAGGATAAGGGGAGAGAAAGTAAAAAAAAATAGAAAGGGGATGAAAAAGAAAGCGAGCAAACCCACCAGCCTTGTTCTACGAGACAGAATAAAGGGCTAGTCAAGGGGGGGGGGGGGGGCGGTGGAATTTGTATTGCTCAGCTAATTGGCTACCTGGACAACACAGCATAGACCCTTATATCCTTACACGAAGGGATAGATAAAGGAATAACGACCAAAAATGCCCATCCTCAAACCCGTTAAAAAAAATCGATGCAAGCAATACAGGAAATCATATGACAATGCAAGATTTTTCATGAGATAACCTCCGTTCTAGTATTGGACACTGTTAGCTATGTCACGCGTTACGCGTTCGAGGATTCGTACTTCTTGAAAACTAAGGCCACGGGTTCGCCTTGTGCACTGTGACTCCATCTTGAAATAACATATGCATAGGATGTGTCCTGTGGTTAATGGAAATTACGTAAAATATAGTTGGCTGCGAATCGACGTACTGCTCTGTTCCATATATACGCTTGAAGTTTAACGTTCAACAATATTTGCATTAGGTATATACGTCAAGGGTAAGATGCAACCGAGATGCAACTGCGCTCTATGTGCATCTTGCACATACGTTTATACTCACGTGTGACGATCAAAGCCACTTGTCTGAAAGCTTTGTCTCCTAGCTATCTACTCTGCTGCAAATGCGCCAGTCTTGTCTGACTATATACGTACCTATACCTACTGTCTACTGCGTTTACCTGGTGGCCTCTACTGGCTGCACTAATGCCGTGCATTAGAGGCAAATGCATTTCGAGCACAAAGCGATCATACGCGGACTCACATTTCTAGCTATAGTATAGATCGTACAGTGTAAGTGCGTAGAGCATAAGATAAGCCGAAGCCGTCTTTATGGATGAAATATTACGTTTTTGGCTGTGAGAAAGTAAATCAAAGCGAGCAAGCTCGATTAGGGCGATTCTCCGAAGATTAGTGAGCTTATTACGATTTCGCGTTAATAAAACGAGTGAAGCTTTGTTGCACGATGAGGTAAGGCAGGGTTGGCTACTTTTCAGCGTCCTTCGATAGAAGGGAAAGGAGGGCGCCACTCGCGGTTGGTGCGAGTTATAATGCTATGAAAGGAAACGAGGAAAAGAAAGGATAACAAGGGAGAAGGGTAGCCAGAGAAAAAGTGCCGTCTTTCAATGCAGTCCACGTAGCGACTTCAGACTGAAAGGAAAGTTTAAGAATGAAGAACCTCTCTCGGCCGTTCGCGGATTTCGTATTTCATTTAATTCACCCAATTCCCAGTTTCTTTTTGTATTTTCTTGGAAATACGGGGGGTTACGTATTTCTTGAAATTATTATACGTAAGAGCTCCAGCTTGCTAATTAACCTTTGCTGATTATTATTATTATGTCAATGAAAGGTAATTAAAGAGAAAAGAAAATTGTCGCCATGGCTGTTTGCTTATAATTAAATAAACAATATGACAACGGCAATTAATTTGTTCCTGGCTAATTAGTGATATCGAATAATTAAATCAATCGTTAAGAAGCGAAGAGCGAGTCTTTAGTGAAAATAGCTATAAAAAAATTGAAATCGTTCGATAACGTTAAAAGGGTTACAATTTCTTACGAATTATTTCACTTTGTTCGAAGGGTGAAACCAGCCGCTTAACGCTGACGTAGGAAATAACGTGTATCCGACAGACGGATGCAAAGCGCCCATGGTCATTTCCGTCGAGGGCCGTCGCGATGCCCCTTTTTTCTCTAACCCTTCCTACGCTACTATCCAACGAGAAAATTCATTTAACGTACCGACGGTTTAACTCGATTTTCTCCCAATTCACCAAACGAACCAATGGTTACGTCAGGTAGACTAGTACCTGACGTAATAGTCTGAACTCGTCACTAAAAATTTTCACGGCGTTTCCTGCCATTCTAAAAGTCCGCCAGGTCATACTTCTCTGGTAAAAAATTACCGTATCGAACTGTTATTATTAATCGCTTTTAAAATAAAATTATTACTGCCACTTTGCTCGTTTAAAATATTTCCACTTTTTTGCAGCACCTAACCTAACCTACCTGCAGTTCCTAAAAATACGAATAACGCTCTAACAGAATAACTTCAGCAAATTCAATCGAACGTCGAGCCAAATGATAAATGCACTCACGTCTTTTTTCAGTATGAGATTTTCGTAAATAAATTCTCTTCAAACATAAGTAAACGAGAACGTTTGCATAAGTGGTACAACTAATTATACATTGAAAACAGACACCATAGAGATGAGCGATATTTATCCCCGGTAACGCACGTCATAGTTTCTGGCGTCGGCAGCAGGTAGGTATTACAGCAGTCTGTACGTCACTATAGCGTTCCCGTGTGTATATGCAGACACCAAAGCCGTCCGTAGTTAATTTTAACGTCGGGACGAACTTCTCTACACTTGAATATATTCAGAATGAAGCGAGGCTTTCCGCCTGCTTGGCCCTATTATCGTTAGTTTACACAAAAGAGAGAGACACAGGGGGACGATTAAGCTCATGAAATTTAGGATCGATGTCCCGTCTCAATTGCGAAGCTTCGAGTACGGATAATCGATGAGGAGCCGCTAGGCGTCCCAAGGGCATATCGGACGACGCACTTGCAAGACGTCGATAATTTGCGCGACGGCCGCTGAAACGGAATCTAATTAAACAAATAGATATTACAGAAACGGCTGATATTAGATTGGCAGAATCTGCAGATGGTACGATAGAACGTCGCGACGCTTCTACACATGTGTGTGTGTGTGTGTGTGTGTGTATGTATGTAGGGAGAAAATTTTTTATTAAAAATTACCGTGAAACTTACGGTAAACACGGGACATCATGGCATTTCATAATATATATAGTATCTATATATTTAAGAAAAATTATCAAAAACATCCTAAAAAATAAGCATGATACTTCAGTTTTTGCTGAAGCGTACGGTAAAATTTTTGAAACTTGAAAATATGTAATGTAAAAGTATATAGCTTTTATCTTGTCGAATTTAAAAATTCATCTAAAAAACAGTCGAATTATCTCGTGCGCTATATTCAAATTTTACCATGGAGTGCATTACTTTTCATACCTTTGAAGTCAACCACAAAAAAACTATAAAATTGTGAAACGCAGTAAAAATTGCAAGTAACAATATTTAACTTGTGCACGGTAAAATTTATTTGTAGCTACTCAAATTATCGTATGCTATAAGCAATAGGTAATGAAATGGTAACGATGTCCTACGGTTACCGATTTCTACGGTAAAATTTATCGTGAATTTCGAAGGGAAAAATTAACGAAAAATTCTCTCCTTGTCACAGTGTGAGATTTGATAACAAAGTAGATAAATACAGATCCAGTCGGACACAAGTACACAAAAATAGTATACGATAGAGTAAGCTTGATATTTCAGTATAGACACAAGCGAGTAACTATATATTTATATATGGTGCAAGCAGAATATGTAAATGGTTAGCAGCATTCAACAGTGCTTTCCGTCATGGCAATGGTAGTTGTTAGTGACTTGATAGGTGTAGCTATCAGGTAGCATTGTCGACGTCATGGAGTTCTTGATAACAAGATCTAGTTGTCGTAGGCACAGCCGCCACTGTTGAGGGTGCAGGAAGCCACACAGGACGATATGATATCAAACCCGACGCCCGGCGTCGGGGTTACGCGCTTTCCATGGTTCATGACGTATATTAAATCAGCCCTCGCATAGGCGGAAACGTAGTCCCTTGCCAACTTGCCCTCCTTCCTATCTCTATCGCTCTCTCTCTCTCTCTCCCCCTCTCTCTCTCTCTCTCTGTCTCTCTCTCCCACCCGTCCAAATGTGATCTACACGTAGCAATATTGCACCGCATGCCGTGAATTCTCAGGGAGCCATTTCGCGTACCTAATCGAGATACCGCATCTTCCACCTTTGAGTAGCACACTTAAAGGGGTTCTTAAAGAGCACCGTAAGGGGTAGTCACGACACTATGAATAAGCTGTATATGTATGAATACTCGACGAGCCGGAAGAGGGTTAAGAGACATCATTAAAATGTGAATCAAGGAAAGAGAACTAGTGAAGAATCACTTGATACACAATTTTTCATAGGCTACGCGGTAAGACGTAAGTAGTAGAGCAATTCTGACTAAATATAAAAAAAAAGAACAGGTCCCCCTGTCAAGTGTATTTTTTAAGTAGTTTCAGAGCGTGAAGATCATTGCATAACCTAAAATTAAGCGAAGATATACGAGCAGAGCGAAGGTTGAATAAAATATATATAAAAGGGGTTGGAGTGTGCCGATAGTAATAGGGCTAGGTCGAGAGATCGCGATAAGAGGTGAAGCCAGTTAATTACGAGTCAATGAGCTGAATTCGTATGATACCCTCATAAATTGAAGGTCTTTAAACTCGGTGGGATCTCGGATTCCCAGAGGTCCCAGACTTGGGGTTGGCCATTCGTCTCGACTTTCAGGAACCCGAAGAAATATCGGAGAGAGCTTAGGTCATAGCATGTAGCTACCAATATATATAGCACAGCAAACCTTCTACCTCCGGATAGCTCACAAATCACGCAACCTGTAGGTAGCCCACCTACACCATGCTGAACTGCAAACTGCTCCATTCCTCTTGATTTGAAGAAGCGAAGCCGGGAACCTGGTCCTGTGGGGTCGTCCTCATGGAAAACGTTCGACGAAGCTGTTTTCGGGAAATTTTCAAACGGTTCCTGGATTTCATGTGCCTTTGGCTAAGCTCGCGTCCTCCCATGAAACCGGTGGGGGTACTATGGCGCATTTGCCACTAGCAATCCCATAATTCTACTTCATATGTAAGGGTATGATCCTCTTACCTAGTATGCATGTACCATATGATATTTATATACATATATGCGCAGTATTAAATAAGCGAGTAAACCTAGTGCGGCTATGTGGTAAAGATTACAGTATAGGTTTAACATAAGTCTATCTCACTCTATCGTATGGTACATGATACACTCGTGAGCAGCTCTCTCGCTCTTGCGCATACAAATACATATAGTAGATGTTATTATCAAGAACCCACACGAGATGGGAAACCCTTGTATGGAGTGATGGGATAATGGCGTTAATACAGTGGATTAGCTCGGAATATATATATATAGGATTATGAAAACGTCAGACATGGTCCTAATAATATAGGACCTACGTAACGAACCCATGCGATTTTATTCTCCTATCAATCTGAGGTAAGAGATAACATGACAAAATTTCAGATACCGTAAGGTAACGAGTAGACAATTTAAAATATTTAGAAAATGAATTCTTCGATTTGATTGAGAGTACAAGGGGAATTTTTAAGATAAGGCAGAGTTATATACATATATACATATGTATACATATATTTTCATATTACCAGTAGGAAATGATATAAGCTTATCTGGTAGGAACCTCGTATTTAGGTATAAGGGTGAAAATCGCCCCACGTAGCAGATGGTCATTTCATCGCTTGAAGACTCACCGAATATACTGTAGATAAGCTTAAACGGAATATCAGTAGGGGTCGGTCCAGACTTTAAATTCATAAAAGTAGCACTCTGCCCTAAGCGGGTCTGCCATAGGTTACAAATCCTCCTGTTACCCCATAGGTGCTGGACCATCCTTTATAAGGGTACCAGTGGACCTCAGAAATGTCATGCAAGTAGAGGAACATCTATTCCCTGGATTTTCTATAGATAAGGATGCTGGCCGAATATCATCGCAAAGTCTAACTTTGATTTTACGAACGTTACGTTGGACAGTTACGTCATTAATTTACATAAGAATTCCAAACCTCTAGATATTTTTGTAAAACGAGAAAGTCCCTGGACAATGTTCACTAGTTCTTTTTTTTTACATATCGATCGGTACAGCTCTGTTTAATTTACAGTACTCAAGACCTATATTACTATATATAGTCTTCTCCTTGGAGAGTTCGATCAGCCAGTAGTCTTCTGGTGCAAAATCGTTTCTGGAATCCTGGGGATTCAGAGCGCGAATAACGGATATTAGTATGTCACGGTCTTGGCAGTCCACTAACGGGGGTGGTTTGGAAGGAGTTGCCAGGATGGCAGGTATGTACTTATGTATATATGTATATATACATACATAGATCGAAACGGGGAAAACGGGTCCAGGATGGTCACGGTGGTTAACGTGGACACGAATGTTCAATGACTATAGGTTAGTACTATGTATACTTACTATATATATATATAGTCAGTACACGATACAACACGAACTCTTACAAGCCTTCATGGACAGCGTATTGTACAGTGTAGAACACACAGAGCTGAATAACCAATGCACAGGCACGTTCGTCGGCCCTATAACCACCCCAAACCAATCTGACAATCGCTAACCTGGCCAAACAATAGTTTAGAAGTCTTTCGTATAAATTAAAGCAATTTGCAAAACGTGCTACGCGTACAGCTTTAGAAACTAGTAATAGCAAAGACAGGCATTACGGAGTCGACAGTAAATCGACTCGTCGATATTCCTATTTCAAACTTCATTGCATATAACAGACTATCCAGTTATGTATGTCCCATAACTGATATTACTAAACTGCGAAATCCTTTAATAAGAATATCGATAATCGATAGGATTTATTTACATCAAAATATATTTATAATAAAATTTGGATGACGTTAGACAAAACTGTTTATATTTAAATCTTTTCTTTTTTTTTTTTTTTTGTTACCGCCACTATACCAATGAACATACACGCAGCGTATATAGTCTGAATACACTTTACAGTATTCACTACTGCAATTACACCTTTAGCATATATTGACTTTGTCCGAATCAAAGCTCTGTTTACTTACTGTACATATTTGAACAATGGATTAATAAAATTAATAGCCACGCAGCTCGATTTCGTATAGCGTTTGTTGTCCTCGACGAATATGGTAATGATGTCAATGTGTACCTTATTTTTTTTGCCTCTCTGTATGTGTATGACACGTGTGGACTTACATAGGTGCGTATATATTATACATAAATTTATAGATATATGCATGTTACTGCCTTATCTAGGAGCCTGTACTGTGTTGTGTTCCGTTCTGTACATCAGTCGATTCTACTCGAGCGATTGAACATGCATTAACTTGTAAACTTGTAGCAAACGCGTGCTCAATAATGCAACGCGTGGCAACGTGTTACGGAGTCCCGATACGTGCATGAGTATATATGTATATAGGTATGACGCTTGTCGAATTCAAATACATATTACATCGTGGCGACTCGATAAATATCAATTCTCTTGATAAAGGTTAACTGACGTGGCTGATAACCCTCTTCCAGGAAGCAGCCCGAGGAATAATTTAGGGTGCGGATAGAACTTTGAAACTACAGCCATTGCTATAAGCGAGTCAGTGGTTGAAAGTTGCATGAGGATAAAGCTAAAGGCAAAATCGAATAGTCTTGGTTGGTTAATAAATTAATACTTATTTTTTCTTCAATTTCGTTCTTTCTATTCTTCACTTATAGGGAAATATATTAATATATTAATCGAGTGTTTTCTTTAAGCTTATATACTGTTCAATAGGTCATTGTGGAAAGTCACTTGTTTTCGTTTGATTATATTGGTACAGATATTTGTGTGATTGAAAAAAAAAGAGAATTTTTATCAGATGGTAATTGGATAAACAGTGGAGGTTGCGTAGATCTTCGATTGTGACTCATCGATCTGTCGGGAAAAAAGTACCTCGTAGATAAGAAAAATCTGAATAATGGTAAATTCAAATGTTTTCCTTGGGTACGAATTCTCAGCAGTTATTCTGAATTCAGTGATAAATCGCACCGAATCGACATTGTCAAAGCGAATTCGCCAGAGAATCTCGTAGAGATGCTAAAATGCGAAGGTGAATTGTAAGTTTTACCGACGTGCAAATCAAGCGCACACGCAAAATAGACATGGGATTTAAATCAACTCGGTTTGATATCAAAGAGAGAAGCTTGTGTTATGGGCCAGTCAAAAGAGAAAAGTGAATGGGTAAAAAAAGAAAGGCTGGTCTGTATATTGAGGACCGGGAGCGTATCGTCAACATAACAGTTAATTATCGGTTTTTAAGGGTAGGGATATGTACACAGAGGGTTGTTACTTGTACTGCTGCAATGCTGGATTGACGTTTTACAAAAATTGACCCTTCAGCCATTCACACATTACGTACGCTAACGTGAGGAGAAGAGGGTAGGGATGAGAATAGATAAGCATCTCAATGGTGTATTAGAATTGTTATAAAATAAAAATGAGTCACTGACCTAGGCATAGGATAAATTTTTTGAAAATTGTAAGTTTCATGACGAAATATCTGATAATAAAAGTGGAGAAGAATGATGGGAGTAACAGAACGATAAAGATGACAATGGACATGATAGATAACAGTAGAGATGAAAATGAGAAACATAACGAGATAGCAGAGGTCGCCATGGTAATATGTGGAGGGGGGAGGCGGGAGTGCGGGAAATAATTATTACAGGAATTCATGGAAAATTGCAAAGTTTGGAAAAGTTGCGAATATTTCGCTTTGCTAGGCAGTTTGCCCGGGTTAATTGACAGGTCGGTGGAGGCTGGCGAAACAAGTACAAGTTTACGCGCCTGCGCGTATGGGAATGACCGGAAGGTACTGGCTGCCGGTGTTCAGTAATAGGGGGGTTGGGCAGTTTTGCAGTGTCAGGGGGCGGGGGGGGGGTGAGTTTTCGCTTGCATTCGTGTGTGGCTAAATTTAGATCATCCCTCATCCCATTCTGCTGGCTGGGTACGTTTCGCAACCCCCTGAATTAGCATGACGACGTCCACCGACGCCGCGCGTCGGCAACTTCGGTAGCAGCAGTATGTCTCTCGCTGAAAATCACAATGAAAACAAAGTAAAAGCGCAGCCACCCCATTGCTGGAATTTCTCGATAAAAGCGCGCTCCCGATATATCTATATATGTATATGCACAACAAGGTCCAGCCCTGTGGCAATCAGGAGTTTGGATTGATTGGTCCGATTTACTATGGAGAGTGAAGGATCTGTCTGAAACGAATGCGCAGATCTCCAATCGCCAAATCCTCGATAACGAGGGCCAATTTTATTAACGAACGTGAAGATTGTTAAGTGGCTGTTAAAAACTAGTGAAAAAGCTTTTCTCTTTCCTTTCATTCTATAATATTTTTTGTTGTTCAAGTTGAAAGTTACTGCTCGTATCTTTATTATCTAGAGATACCTGTTACACGTTAAAATAATTGTATGACTGTACGGTTGGTCATTAAGTATCCCATGGGTGTCGCTTGGGCACGTGTATACATATACGTTGAATCTACATAGGTATATATAGTTCCGGGAGCGAGGTGCGAATAATTTGTCACTGTTGGAAAAAGTGAGAGTTCATTTATTGTTGTCAAGTGTCCACCTGAATATTCATTGAGGCAGCTTTCGAAGAGGCGACTACCATAATGAATATTTCCGCACGTAGTCGCTACGACAGAGTCGAAAGTTACTGTACACATATATAGGTATAACAATAACTTCCCGTAAATAACCCACGGACCTAAAATATTAAAAATGATACGATAAAATCTTCAGGAGCCCTCTTCCGGAAGAGCGATAATAAGAAAGAAAAAGACAAAAAAAAGTGAAACGATCGATTTCAAACAGCTCCATATCCCATGATCTTCGGTAAGACTACCCTAATGCCATGAAAGTACAGATAGGCACGCCCGAATGAAACTCCTCGTAGCGCCATTTAGATTTGGGAAAGAAACCGAAAATCCTTTAACTGGCAAATCCCTACCAGTGGAGAGCAGCCTGAAAGCCGCAGAAACTATTTTCCGATAACGAGCGACACTTGCCTGGTGGGGTACATTTGTTCCGGGCTCGCGCCCTGATTGCACGGGACGCCCGTTTCCCCGGATGCATATTTTATCCCGTGGACAGATTTATCGCCGACACCGTTACCCGAGCGTGCCAGTACCTTTTTACGTTGTTTTGTTTCTCCCTCGTATTTTTTTCCCTTCCCCTGACCAACCCTCGGCAACCATAACCTCTCTCTATCTTTCTCTCTCTCTCTCCCTCTCTCCCCTCAACTGTATTTCCTCAGCCAGCCAGCCCTGCTGCTCATCCTTATTTAGGGGACACTTACGGATGTCGTGGCTGCATCGCACCGTCTGACCGTAACGCAGAAAATCGCAGGGGAAAATCACCTTCTGCTTGAGTTCCTCCACGACTTCTGATATCTCTTTAAGGATTAACAACCGAAGAAGTAAATTTATCTATTCGTACCAAACGACCCTCAACGTGACCTATCTCCACGAATAATCTGTACCCAAAAAATTGGACGCCTAAGAAAATCTTTTTTTCATGTACCCTCGGTAAATTACGTAATTCCTCTCAAAGAGGACGGAGCACGTAGATACCCAGGTAGATGGCTACTGGTAACCCAGGACCCCATCCTCTGAATTTCCAACAATTTACACCGTTATCTTAATGTGCCGATTGCACCGGTCGCCTCTCGGAAGTGTCAGTTCCACGTGACCAGGATATTCCCATTCTTTCTCAACGAGCCATCCGATATCTCTCTGGCTTCCGTTACAGTCTCTACTATACCGGTAGGTGCACCTACGTGCTGGATGTCTGAGCTGGAACCACGTAGAGATCTTACGTGGCAGCAGTAACCATGCTTTTGTCACTGGCACTTATAGGTAAGGTACCAAAACCTTCTATATTGGCGAACCGATCCATTTCTACGTGAGCGGAGATACTGTGCAGGCTGTAACGAAATGAAATTCTTTCCCTAGACGTAACATAACGTGAATGATGGATGACCAACGTCTGGGGAATTATTTGACAAAAATTTCATACTAAATATAAAATCTATACTTGTCTTTTTTTTTACACATTTTCACGAGGTTCGAATATTTTATTAGATTCGGCTTCACGGCAGCGACGTCATCGTGCAGCCTTTACAAGGTGGACCTCGATTGGTCTGAAAGTTACGACGTGAGTTCGATACAAAGTCAGGAAGTCCGCTGACTGTATCCTTCGTATGAATCATAGATACTACACCAGTTACTTTGACCTGTACATACATGGTACAATAATATCTTGGTGTAGGTTCGAGTTAAACGTTAGGTCATTTCCTGTAACAAGATCTGGGACTTTGGCACATGTTAAATTAGAGTAGCCAATAAGCGAAGACGAATCTTCCATCTCGTGATGGTAGGAAGTTGTAGCGAATCTCTAGAGCCTTCGTTCACCTTTCGATTCCAATCAAGTACATTTCCATCACTTACCTTCGAGGCAAAGCTAACTTCACACAGCTAATTAACTCCACGTGCAATAGGTCATTTGCCAAATACGTACGTATATCGGGAGCAAACTGTACTTAGTTAATAGATAAGTACATATAGGAAGGCAGGCAGATAAGACTATGTGATATCGGTTCAAGTCCTGCGAGCACGCGCGTGACTAACATAACCCAGAATTATATATGTGTAATTCGGGGTGTGCACTAGGAGGCGGGTAAAACGTTAAACTACGGCCAGTAGCTAATTGACGATCATACACGTCCCAGCTGAATGTTACAGAAATCGCACTTGGCCAATGCGCCAGTGGAATTACTGCTATTTCAAAGACTCGATTAATTGCGTAATTACATTTGCCTGGCAACGACGTTTTGTGTTATAACTTGACTATACGAAACACCTTAACGAAATTGCAATGTATACGCGGGGGCGCCTGCAGCGACGTGGTTTTCATTAAATTTACATTTCATAAAAAATTCAACCACCGTCCCGTAATTAGTTGATTGCACTTGGACTGCTCCAAAGTGTTTTCTAACCACCCCCTTCGTCATCCACGACAACCCCTATTAGTTTTTCGACGTTACTGAGAGAAATACGAGATCGTCGGAGATGCTGACCTACGAATATTTATTCGGACCAAATTTTTATTACTTGCTTGTATAGCGATATTGAGCCCGAAAACACGTAGCAAAGTTGATCTTACCTGTACTTAATGTTTTATGCATGTTAAGGGATAGTTACGATGTTGTGAGGTAACCTTTAGGATTTAGTAAGAAATATTATAGGGGAAGAACGTAATTCTTTTTATTTCGACAGGGACGAAACGGCGTATTTGCGGGCCCAGGGCATTTGGTCACAAAATCTCACATCCCAGTTGTATGGGGCAATGGATTTCCTTTTTTCTTTTCTTTTCTTTTTCTTTCTTTATCTCGTTCCTTCGTTCCTTCAAGGACACACATGAACGCGATGAGCGAAAAAGTGAGTTATGTCCTTTCGGGGGTGGAATGTTTTATCGCTCGTTGTCTGAAATTGGGTAGGTCGGTATAAATTCTCCTTCGATAAAGGCATTATTTAACGTGGGCCTAATATGTGGAAAGGACGGGTCCAGGACGACGGATGGAGGCGAGACGCAGCAGTTCAAGATGTTGGACGATGGCGAAGGAAAGGGACGAAATTGGTCTTGAAATGAAAAAGAAAATTCGAGAGGGACCAACTGACTATACCACGAGTCCATATCCAGCTCGAGTCCACAAGAAAGGGAATAACGTAAATTCTCTTGTAAAGTTGTTACGGGGGAAACGTCCGTTTTTGAAAAATGGAAAAGGACAGAGAATACGAAGAAAAGGAAAAAAAAAATTAGATACATAATTTAGCGAGGAAAAATTGATATTGAAGTCAGGCAGAATTTCACGAGAATTACCATTTCAGTTGAGCTGACATTCGTGTGACGTAAAAACAGTTCCGGAAACGTTGCGAAAAAAAAAATGCCAAATTTACCCTTAACGCTTTTACATTGAGAATTTTCCAGCGTGGACGATCCATACAATCAGGCGATGGCTTCCGACTGTCTACATGCGCCGTAGGGGTTGTAAATCGCTGCGCACCCTCTCCGCAGAAAGAAAAGAACGGAAATAGAAGCGGCAGCACGAAGAAAAAGATTAGTTATAAAAATAAAACAAAAGAGATTCCTTCCGGCAGAATATACGTTTTCGCAAAGCAAATAGTATTATACAAGAATCATATCCCGCGTGCGCGGTACGCTAGCGATTTACCAACCATTGGCAAATAATAAATAATAGAATTTCATAATTTCACGAATAAGAAGTAAAAGCGATCAAGACCATAGTCATTTCAATAAAACTCAATATACATCACAAATTATACGCACAATACCACCGAAGCATATGACGCAATACTTTAACCACCCTTAGTTTACTTGAGCCTACTTAAATATTCCTATGTATAAAAAAGAAAAGCATCGAACCCTCGAAATCGACCAGACGAGAAAATACGATTAGGCAAGGCAGCAAAACCCATAAGCTTTATCAATCATGTCAACTAAATATTTGATGTGAAAAGGGAGTGTCGCGCACCACTTAGATACTTTCCATGAGATTTAAGTAGGTTAGTAAGGATGCGCCCTGAGAGTCGGTCGCCCTTCACTTTCTTTCCGAGTAACTCAAAACCCTTAGGAAAAAGCTCCACGGACCCATTCAAATTCGCCGATCACAATATCCTATTCATGTCATAACATTCACCTATGTACCAACATATATACATATAACATAGCAGTTCCTGATGCTTTTCCTTCTTGTAAATAAATCAATTAATTCTTAGCTGGACCACTGAGGAGCGCGGGGGAGGGGAAGAATTTTCGAAAAAAAATTAGGAATTTTTATTACCGTGTCACCAAGCCTGGCTATGCTTATCTGCCTTGAACCTTTTTATTTTTTTTTTGTCTTATTTCTACTAGGTGATTCTTCTAGTGGTAACACCATGTTAGAATACATATAGAAAATATCACATTGAATGAAATGACTGTACCGTATATACGCGACTGTACCATGTGTACCTTATGATTTTGACTATTAATTAT
This sequence comes from Calameuta idolon, assembly GCA_030142285.1. NCBI lineage: Eukaryota > Metazoa > Arthropoda > Insecta > Hymenoptera > Cephidae > Calameuta > Calameuta idolon. Next base: position 1,088,492 of record JARQSV010000335.1, on the reverse strand, counting down.
CTTTCAAAATATCTACTATCAATCCATATCACTTCTATTTCATATCCCATCAAGCACAGCTTTCGTGCTCATTCATTCGGCCCAGGCAGTCAGCAAGGATATACCCCTACATAGTGGGCTGTACGTAATCTGATATTGGACCGCGCCTGGATTTTTGAAGCTCGCATTTATTACTCTACGGGCGAATGTCTGCCCGTCACTTCGTGCTTGAATTATATAGGCGCGACGACTCTCTCGTATTCTGCAATATTCATGATAAATGAGCGTACACACGACAAAGACCTTGTATACGTACACGCGCGACGAAAACGCAGGGAATACGATTTTTACGGGAATTTCCCATACATTATAAAGAACGTTGGAATCCTGTGCAGAGGCATGAAACCGTGATCGAAAGAAGCAATGGTGGATGTGACGACATAGAAAAATTTGAGAAAAAAATATGGTAAAATATGATAACGAATAAACGTAAATGAAAGCATATATTTAGGATACGTGACACGACCTAAAAATAAAATATCTGCATCGTATTTATTTGCCCAGGGATTGTATTGGATGTTGCCAGGAGTTAAGGCGAACGTGGTATTTTTCAAACGAAGAGAGCATTTGTACGTGTAATTGATTTATACGTGGATGCTGGAAAGTAACGAGGGATGAATATGGAACAATGTTTCAATGCGAAATTCATTAATTTTCAATCGATCAGGTATACAGGAGGGAGGATAATTAGTGGTAGAGAAGCATTTTTGACAATTGAAAAAAAACTTGAAAAAATTGCATAAAACGAGACGAAACGTCAATTCGGTTCACTGTGTATTCTTGAATTTCCATAAAGTAGTGGAGATTGTATTTTTTTTATCGATTCCTCATGAATCAACCATACATGAATATTCGGAAGAATAATCGAATGCCATTGTCACGAAAATATGATAAATAGGTTACCATCAATTTTCAAGCAACCATTTCGATTACGCGCTTGTTTGTCGTTCGATCATTTCTCTCTATCGGAATTTCTATCTATCCTTCTCTTTCTCTTCCCTACTGTCTCCATTTCGCTATCACGTATACCAGTCTTACCGAGAGCCAGATACTAATTCGTTTAGTATCGAAGAAAGGCGAATGCGCCTCCTGACTGGGCGGTGGAATCGTTAGCTGTTATTAAAAAATGGCTTTTATCATCGTTTACGAATGGATGAACAAAGTCGTCCCTTCCGAGCGTCGTCAGCAATATCAATTATCCCACCGCAGTGAAGCTGAATGAAAATATTTTAACTCGATTAAACGAGAGAACAATAAAGCAAATAGCCGTGTACGAAAGATTACCCTTTTTTTTCCTTTTTTAATACACGGGTCAATTTGTTATAAAAATTGGGTAATTACAAAGAAAAATTACCTGGTTGAATAATTAATGAAAATATACCGAACGATTTAGCTTTATTGCCAAGGGTCAACCATATATTTCAAGTAAGAGATGCCTTTAGGGGATGACGATAATACTTCGAGCATGGGGTCAATCTTCGTGACAATCAATGCGCATCCCCGTGAAATTTCATGTGCTTAAAAAAAATCTATTTCTCGACTATTCCAAGTCCTGAAGCACGACCACGGTCAAGTATATATAAAAGTACGACCCTCGAGGGTAAATTTTTTTACGAGCATCTCAGAAACGACCGCTGTCGCCACAGCTACGGAAAACTCCCTTAAAGGGCTGAAAAATTGTAGGGATAATAGGGATCTCACGTTTTTACAATAGACCCGCGGAGAGCAGCGTTGGCGAATTTGCCTGGCGGGGATGGAATAAACGATAAATAATAAAAAAAAAAGTCAAGGGGTAAATTGCTTGGCTCACTGGTCGGCCGGTATCATCAAGTTGTGGTTTGGGGTTGATCTCTAAGGGTAGAAGGCGATAGGTATCTAAGGAAACCTAAATGGAGGATCCGACAAGTTACGTTATATCTACGATAAACTTTTATAGAGGAATCGATAGGACCCGTATTCATGCAGCAGAAAACTGGCTTCTTGCTTTCTTTTCTCTTTTTTTCCTCCCCCGATAGCTATATAATGTCGCATTGAAATTTCACTACTAACTGTAGTTAATGCGAGACACTGAAGTCCCATGACGATATGAAATTCTCGAGAATTGTTTATCCATACAGAAAGGGACTAACCATACAAAGGAGGGGCTAGGGGGTCCATCGCATTAGAATTCATGAACTGCATTGGCTTCCCATGTAATACAGGTTCGACATGTTCCATTACGTAAACAGCTCCCATTCGCAAAACCGTTAACAGTAAATGCGCGTAAATATTCCAGTTTAGGATTATGGTAAGTACGCAGATATACCGTGTCATTATAGTATGGGATTTCCCAAATTTCCAAAATAGCACTATAAAATTTCAATTTTCCCATAGAACAAAATAATTTCCTTCCACGCTCGAATACTATATGTATGCTGGTCGAAGAGACTTTAAGGTGAATAAAATCTGAATTTTTCATGTAAAATTTTTGCATTTTTCTTTTCGTTACTTTTTACACTACTTTCGCTTGACATGCATTACGCACGTGTGTAAACTTTTGGGAGAGCTGGTGAAAGGACGGAAAGCACGTATGATGGGATTGTCACTCCGTATACTCGGAAGCTCTTCGATCCTCTAAGGGTTGAAAGGAGCACTCACGGGGAGGAAATTCGTTTTGCGTGGCGAGCCGGAAGTTCCGGAAGCGAATACTAGCGTCTTCAAAGCCTTTTAGGGTTTCAATATTTAAACGGAAACTTTGTCGTAGTAATGCGGGATCTCCATGTTAGAAAAACAAACTTCAGGTTTGTACGCTCGGTTGAATATATTTTTATCTAGTCTCAAAGGAAGTTGTAGGTACTGTAGGTAACCTTGATGATTTGCAGTTGCTCCTCGCTACCTCCCCAGGTAAAGCATCGAGGAAAGAAGACCGGAAGAAAAAGAAATTCTTTGATTCCCTGAATTTATTGTACGTCGAACAAGACTTTATTCGATGAAAGAAGGTGAATTCTGCTGAGCAACAATATGGACTTTGGAAAAGCCTAAGCCGACCGACAGCTTCCGAAAGTTGCGAGTGGAAGAGATTAGGAGTAAAATGGAAAAACCTTAATACGACAGTAAAAAATTGTACTTTCAGAGGCAAAGAATAATATAAAATATATTTTTCACGTATTTCCTACACAATATTCATACTCGATTTTATACTTTTTTTTTATATCAATTCTTTACTCCTTAACTGTCATTCAAGTCCCACTTTTTTGTATGCTCTTCATCCACTTTGATCAACTTTTAGAAACCGTTTCAACTTACCAATCGAACGCGAACTGGTCAGACTTCCTGTTTGAGGTTAGGTTACCTACGTGAGTACATATGTCTTCCAAGAGTTCGTATATCTATCGTACGTACCCACGAGACGTATCTACCGAATTCGGCTGGACGATAAATCGACGAATGGCTGGAAGCCAAATATCTAACCTAGACTGACCTCACCAATATATGACAAGATAAAGAACTCTCTATCAAGACGAAACGTGTTATTCCATTTCCAACTAGAAGTCGTTCAGACGAATTTTCATAGACGGAAACGTGCTTTGATTAAGACACGTTAACTTTTAGACTACCAAGCAAGTCCCTTTCGGGGCTCTGGATAATTTCGAGATTGTTAACCACTAATGTGTTATAATCATGCACCAATTTTTGATAAAAAAGACCACTATTTTTTTTTAAATCAAAAGTCCTTAAAATTCAAATAGAACAACTTAGATACATTCGCCATACATTTTTCACTGTACAGTGCAAAAAAGCCGTCATATAAATTATTCTGGTGCCCAAAAATGACTCCTGAATAAATGATTCGCTATTGACGAAATTCAATGTATACATGTAATACATATTACTGTAATACAAACCCATTAAACAAAATGTCTCAATTTTTCCTGGACTATTGCTACATTACGTTTACATATTATTGACGTTAATATTCGTGTTGAAGGCAGAAAACGATATAACGTCCTGCCGCTTACATTAACAAGCAACAGATGATTCTCAAATAATTTAGTGACAGGATGATGACCCTATGAACCAAATAAATTGCTGAGGAGAAATTGATAAAATTACCGGTGCTATTGATCAGTGATGTTCGACTTGTGACGTCAGACGTTCTAAGTATATTTATTATAATAGTACAAAGCTCAAGGAACCCAGGGTAGAAATTGAGTTCAACCCTTCCGGCAGTCTAACGTCTGAGATACATTCAACTTTACGACCTATTTCCGAAGCTCTTGACAGGAAGTCAGAGGCGAAGACTAGGACTGTGTTCAGAAATCCACTGCTGGTACTAAAAGGTCTGTTCTCAAATGAAGCACAGTTGACTGTAACTTCATCAACGACGTCATGAATCTCGATGACTTTCAAACTCCAGTTACAGAAGCTAGAGAGGTCAGGCTACTACGCACACGTCAACCTGTTCCATTTTTAAGGTTCTACCAACAGTAATTCAAAACTTAAACCCATTTCTAATATGACTGGGTGACGTCACAATCCGCAGTACTCGCATTAGATTTCGGAACACAGCCTAGGTCTAACTTTGAAGTGATCTAACCTAAACGCAGTGAACCTCAGTGGCTGCCTTTCCTCTCTTCTTCTTCTTCTTGTTCCTTGGTTGGCTTTATGCTCCCATAGAGGACCAAGCGCCAGACTCTTCTTCTCTTAACCTAAGGTCTACGTAGTAAATGCACACCAGACCTGACTTTCGCGTCGAAGCACATATCTTACGTATATTGCAGTCATCAGCATCGGTCGCCCTTTACGGACTTGACCTATACGTGCCTAAGGTACAGCTTATGTATACGTACTAGCTTACTAGCTACGGAGTCATAATATTTTCCCTGTGAACAAGCTTTAAGGACTAGATCCACTCCATACTATATACATAGAATGCCATTAAAGTTATACCCTTACAGCAAATATTCATGTATCTCTAAACCACCTACGAAACTACATAAATACAGGATGCCAGGTTACGTATGTACCAAAGCATCCCGTGGGATGAGTATACGCACATACAGGATCCCCGTCGATCGCGCAATTACACGTGGAACAGGCGCAGTTTACACGTCCATAAATTATGCTTCGGCAGGAAATTATTTTGCTTCGCTATAGAGAACGCAGATAATGATCGCGGCAGACGTAGCTAACGATATGGGGGGGGGGGGGGAATTACAAAATCGCGAGATTCGAATAAAATATTGAATTAAGGTATATGTATAGCGCTTTGACGATACATTAATAATTGTATGTTAATAAATTAAGGGTATATACGCTGAGCAAAATAGACTAATTCAATCTTATATGGGTATACGATATAATGCATGGAATATATCATCTGCCGGTAATGCCGGTAACGTAATGGTGGTGCCCGGGAACCCTTTATGCATTACACACTTTCCACAGGGGTTGGTTCCGCACCTGCGACACTTACGAGCCTCGAAGGTTACGACTGCACTTGTACCTTGTTGGAACGAGGAGCCTGGGGTAGTAAACCCTTGGCATTCGATATGCGATCCTAGAGCCCCTATATCGCGACCCAGCTGTAACGTTTGTATATCTGTATCTTACGGTGTATATGGAAACTACCCCTAACGTATATACAGAAGGCTGGTCCACGTTTATTCAGGATTTGCTGACCGGCGATAGTAAATTAGCTAGTAAATCATTTACGTCTCGCGTTTACGGAGTCGATAAGGATTTTGGTTCCATGTCTGACCAACCACGTGGACAACTACTGCTTGTACGGAACGTAATACCTCAAGTAGTACGACCTACTACCCCATTATTCATAACACGTCCTTGATAACCAGGTATGAGCCTTGCGTTTCAGAGATTAACAATTAGGGGATTTGCATCTGTATTGGTAGATAGCGCGAACTAAGGTGCGTTCATAACGTAATATATTGGTACTCCGATAGAATAGCGTTGGTTGGGCGTTCTTGTGGCGGAGTTGAAAAAGTTATGAGATTTTAAAGACTTGAGTCACGTTGTATCTTTAAATTTAATTTTGTGAAACAACCCTCGGTGTGGTAAACGCTTTAACTCATCATGGTGCTTTCATTTGTTTGGTAAAGTCGTATTTCAGACTCTCTTGTCAGGTATATATGCTGTTGCGTGACTTTTACTATTGGCGTAACGTGACTAAGGTAAGCTGCATCTAACGAATGACTTTGGGTTCGAGATTATGTCGCTGCTGTGACTCGAATTATTTTAACGTAGGTATAGGACCGTTTTTTGTTTGTAAGTTCGCGAAATAATTTAATTTTCGAGTGATGGTAATCTTGACAAAATATTTTTCCTGAGGTTGTTTGCAGAGAGCCGGCGGAACGTATCGTATTTCAGTTTGATCTCGTATCCGTGAGAAATTCATCACGTGGACGTTATATCTTTACGTCACTAAGTGATTCTATGCGTATAGCGGATACAAGTGGCGCCATTCTCTGCCAATTCACTCCGTGGAAGTTCGAGCTGTCGGATATTTGCCGAACTACCTGTCGAAAGTTAAACCGCGCGGTCTGAACCAGTTTGCGCATAGTTCGAGAGACGGATAGTCAATGTTACCTGACAACAGGCCTTCAACGAGGCATCCCAGCGGTTCACGTAAATTTCTCGTATGCCGCAGGGCTTAAAGTCAGTTTTGGTGGAGACAGAACGTATACCAGGTTCAGGAACGTCAGAAGAAGACATGACCGCTATGAAGTGCAGTAAACGGACGAACGAGGTCGATGCTCCCTTAAAGATGAGACATGACGTTATCTTACCTGAAAAAAAGAAAAAAAAAAATTAGATAAAAGAAAAATCTTACAGTATAATAACACACAGCAAGTTTTCCATTTCGGTTCGCGTATGTAAAGTAGATATTGGAACGTAAAAAGAGAAACTAATTTCCGGTGGAAAATTCGAAACCTTGAAGATGATGTGGCCGAATCTCAGAATAGCTCGAGGAATTGGAGCAGAAACCATCTCTCTTTCTTACGCTACCCCTGTTGACCCGTACGTCTTCACTAAGCCTTATACAGGCACGGCGTGCCCAGCTGGTGATAAATGGGATGACTCTTTGGCAGGGAGTATAAAAAGCATCCCGGAATCCTATTTCCGGTAAGGGGAGTGTCGGTTATTCCTGGTGGTAGTTGCGGTACCGAGTTACCTCCTCTGCTACGTAAACACTGTCCTATTCCAATAGCTGCGGGGGAGGGGGGGGGGGGGGGGAAGGGATCTTTATAATTCGTAGAATTTCGTTACCGCTGTAGCTTTGCGTATTTGCATAAGGTGTGTATATATATATATATATACCCAACTCCAGTATGATCTCACACTGCGTATATTCCGTTCGCGATTTCAACAAGCAAATCGAAAGGATTTCTGCGGTAAAATCTGATGAAAATAAATATGACGCTCTGAGAGTAATATCAGCTCAATTTCAGACCACTGTCGTACTGAGCAGGGCAACGTTAGGTCCCGTCCTGGGTACTGTCTTCAGACTTAAATTTTCCAGAACGAGACTCGGGGGACCCGCAAAATGGCTCGAGGCGGTTTTTCACATTGGAAGAGTGACAAGGGAACAAGAACAAGGGAGGAATTCCTAGCAGGACGAATCCTGAATTTTAAGAGTACACGAATCGACCCTCTTACGTTTTTCTCGCTTTGCGCAGGGGTGTATTAATGTATTGTCTGAATATTTTTAGGCGGATTAAAAATGAAGAATTTTTATGGCCATTATTTTCTTTTTTATTGAATATACAAACTATGCACCGATGCATACAGATAGCTGTGCTTTCGGTGTACCATCGCGGGAAGTGACGTCACGCGTTGAAGATTCGCCAAACGATAAATTTAATGACTTTATAGAAAAGTATGGCTACGTGAAACGTTATCAGTGAGGAACTATCGGTACCATGGGACAAAGCGCGTGTCGACACGAAAGAGTAAAATAAAATGGGGATCAGAGTTTATAGTTTGCTGATTATTTTCTTTAAATCATAAATCAAGGAAATCGTAAAATTTGCGTTTTGATTTATATTAAAGTCTTTTCTTGAACGGCGTGGATTACGAAAAATTTGTAGATTTTTTCGTAAGTCGTGGAACGTTCCTTTAAATTAATTATAGGCTAACATGACGCGGCTTGGGATTTACGCTGCCATACGATATCCTATACCTGACATTATAAAAGAAATGACAACGTCGTATTTGCTAGGCTCCTGGCACTTTCATTAATGAAAATGAAAGAAAAATAAATACAAGAATAATTTTGTTAAAATATCCCAATCCAGCCACAATAACTGTCATAACTTTTGATTTGACGTTAATGTACCGTTAAAAATAAATGACGATTGGAAAATGAAAAATGATAAGAAAATTGGAAAAATTCAAAATTTACGACGATTATGAAATCAACGTAAGATTTAATTTATTTTTTTTCGCTTTGTCGTAACTTCTATACGATCTCATAAAATTGTTATACACGTGTATACATATATACACGAGTGATTTTCACTGAGAATTTCCACTATGATTTCTGCATCACTTGTGCCCAATTCTTGATGAAAAGTATTTGGCGAGGAAATTGAAAAAATTTACAACTTCAATATTGATACTGGGTAAGTGTAAACAATTTATAGTGGCAGGGATAAACAGAAATTATCTACAGGCAATATATCTCTGTTACGTAATTCATATATAGATATACACAAGGATAAAAAGCGCGGTCGTATAACCAATCAGATATAACAGATATTGATGAACAGTAGAAAAATGAAGTTCTGGTCAGCCGTGTAGATGTATAAATTAATATTAACGATCAACCAGCACGAACGAAGAGTAGAGGACGTTATATCTTTTCATTTTATTATTGGCGTAAAATGGCGAAACGTGCACCGTAAAAGCAAGATCCGTAAAGGTCGAGAATGTGCATGCTAATGGGAAATCAAAAATTTACATGTGATCCGACACTTTAATAAAACTTGCATATTGCGAAGGAGCTTGGGAGCCACCCCTAACCATACAGCAGCCCCTAGCAAGAGAGTGTAATAACTTTATCGAGATCGCGTGTTACATCGTAAGACTTAAGGGCGGTAATAGCTCGATACAATACGTATCAAACGCTTCTGGTACATACATAAAAAGAAAAGATAGTGAAAAGGGAGAAACAAAAAAGACCTTCTCGCGGTATAATTGAAGTATACAAATTGAGCGAAAAATAAAAATAATTGTTATTACTTCAAACTAAATGATAATAAAAAGTTCACAGTGCACGAAACACGACGATTTCATAATCTTAATGATGATAGTCCAGTCTTACAAAGTAACCGAACGAAAGGGCAGTATAGAGCATTTTAGATTACCGACCATGATATTATTCGATCTAGATAGTGCGTAACGTTGCCGCGAGAACACAAAGGACCTGACTCCGCAGCAGCACGCCATCGACACGCTCAAATATCCCTGGATCATGCGACATTCGTTACAGTTATTTACTTAAGGTCTGCAGCGTGTCATGGCGCCATGCACGATACACCAAGAGGTCTTTAATCGGCCTCCCTAGATAGGTCAGATATGTCGATGCCTATAAACCTATAGGAAGCAAAGTATAGATATACAATATATAGCTAGAGTCCTGTTTCTTATTGTTACCTCTTAAGCACTTTGCCCCTAACTGATTACACCCTCTTGAAATAACAGACTGGGATCTCACAGTTATAGTAGTAGCCACTGCAATAGGGCAAGAAGCCACGAAGCCTTTCCCTGACGGGCTGTGTGAAGTTGGCACATCATTGTATAAAATAAAATAAAAAGTTTCATTAGCATCCGACAACGTTCTAGTTTCTGATATTTTTGAGAAATAGTTAAGGACGGTTAAAGCCAAAAAGAACGAGATTAATATTTTCGAGATGCTTTTTTAATATTTCGAATTTTTTTTTAATATTTCTTCAGTAGGCTTTTCGAATAGTTCGCGAGGAGTTCCATAGGTCCTGATAGGTTTTAACAATAGTTCTGCTACGTAACATCGTTGAAATACGTATTTTCCAAAAATTCAGGTGGAACTGTAAATTCCTAAAAAAGTTTTAAAAATCTTTCAACAATAAGCTTTTTCAATAGTTCTCGAAGAGTTCTATAGTTCCTGATAGGTTTTAACAATGGTTCTGCCACGTACCGTCGGTAAAATACCGATTAAAGATACTGGTGATAGCAGATTAAGCTTCAGCGCGAGCAGGCATGAGTTGCTGGCTTCCAGTATTGTTTAAACAATAGTTCCGACCGGAACTATGTTCGGAACTCAACGCAGAACAACATTGGACGCCAGCACCTCATGCCTGCCTGCACTGAAGCGCAAGGGTACCACCAGTATCTTTAATAGGTTTTTACCGACGTTACGTAGCAGAACTATTGTTAAAACCTATCAGGAACTATGGAACTGCTCGAGAACTATCGAAAAAGCCTATTGATAAAACGTCTTTCAAAAATTGAGGAACTACGGGAAGTTACAATCTCGGAAGTAATAATCTCTTTTTCATTTTATTTCTAAAAAGTATCAGGAACTGCAGAACTATTTCGGGTGTTACTGGAAATTACTTCGTTTTCCAAATTTTAAACAATGAGTCGTCAGCTTCACACCCGTTACCTGACTTCACTCCCATCCTACTATCATAATCTTCCGCCTTGTCCTACTTTCGTCTGGACGTTAGCAGAAGTGGCTCGAGGGTGCATTTAACGACTGGATATTGCCACCTTATTGAAGAAGAAGGACTTTCGAAAAAGACGTCAACATCCCCATATACCTGGGTCCATGAGGTTCACGTGTTGACAAGAAAACTATGTTTTCACGTAATTTATACAAAGGAGTGCATGCTATAAAAATAGATAGAAAAAAATGTCGAACAATCTCCCGTAACATTTCACACGAGTGCCCTACAGAGCTGCTAGGTATCGTTCTTTGTGCTGGATGCTGGGGAGGTGGTTTTTTATGTCCACTCTCAGGAACGGATCCCTAGTCCCGTTTGCCTGGTGGGACAGTGTGTATATGGTCTGGAAGGTTGGTATAACGGGTGGACAAATAGAGGTCAAGAATCGCCTTATAGAAGGCGCTTGGGGATGTTCTCAGGGAATAAGGATGGACAAGGGGTGTACTTAGGGTCGTGCTCGCTATCATGGAACTGAATCCGACGTTAATCCGAATATAGAACGTTCAGTTGTTTAGGATGGTTACGTGGAGGAAAATCTGGGCGAGGCAGGCTTCGTTGAACTGGAAAATACAAAGGGACAACGTCAGCTGGTGCTCGAGCCATCCCCGTAGATTTCGTCTGCGAAAACAGTGCTGGCAATTGTGCGCTTTTCGTACGACAGGCGAGCCTTGGATGCTTACACGTTATAAGCGCTAACGAATGTACAGTAAATACTCGAAAATGGCAATTGTAGAAATGATATTGGATAACGTTGTCGGTCGAGGGTAAAATTATGTTTATTGAAATAAAGACAAATTATTATAAAACAAAAAATACCCCATTCGAGCGATCAAGCATTTACATATTTATGCTTTTGAATATTTTTCTACACATAAATTTCTACCACTCTTCTATATCCATTTTATCTATATTCTACGAAATCGTGAGGCAGATTCAGTCATAGTAGAAGACTCTGATAAGGTTAGTTTGAGGCACAGAAAAATATGACAACCTGCGAGGAAGAAACCGACGTCGACATTAATGTTAATCGAATGACGGAAAGCACCGAGGATAAAGGATGGTCAGGTGGATGGTTAGACGAGAGAGAAAAATATCTCCAGCAGGTAAAACTCAACGTGGCTGACAGTTCGGTTAACGAACGCCAATGGGAAACTCGTGTAGGAATCCCGTCAGCATTTCTGAGCAAAAATCAACTCGTATTTTTCACGAGCTGTTTGAATGTCGCATCGCATTGCATAACATCACGGAAAAAGCATCGTGAAATGAATCGAAGCGCTTACCTATAACTGACAGTGACTCATTTTGAGAGCAACTGATAATCAGAGACGGAATTCCGAATGACTAAATCATCAAGTCGTTTTACAGTATTGATAATAATCGGTAATCAGTCAATTTGATAATGAACGGACAATTTAGTCTTTAAACATAAAGTGATACGAATCAGGTACCTTTAACAATTCTAATTACCTCTATCTCGACCACATGCCGATTGTGAATGCAAACCTACGACCTTTTAACACTTAAATAAACTTAATGTCATTGATCGCCAGAGAGTCGTGTCTGACGCGTATTTACTTCTACTACTAGTCCGCTGAATACTTACGCGAAGTAACTATTTATAATCGTAGGTGACATATATGCATACCACAATTGATTGAATATCATCGACCATGGTTATCAAGGTCAATCGATTTACCCAGAAAAATTATCATTAATTTCACTAAGCACAGAGGTGCATATATGTATACATATATAGATATACTATACAAATAGGTTCGTCAGACGTCACAGGGTAATAAGCGCACACAGATATACCCCGTCCATAGAAATATGTATATATAAGCCTTGACAATTTCATTCACCTTTCGAATAGATTACTTGAATTAGGTCTGACGCCTACAAACTTGCTCCCTGTTATAATCAAGCACGACGAACATCGCCATTATACATTTAACAAGAATTCATCAATCAGAGTGTGTGCTTATATAACAGCTTATATAATGTGTGTGCTTTTCCTAAAATTTCGAGGTTTTCGTTCCGCCGGAAGTACCCCTTGAAAATTTTGGGATAACACAATCCCCTGTAGGGTCGTTCTGTAGAATTCATGAAAATTGTCCAGTGTCAAATGCCAAAAGCAGAACAGACGGCACAATGCTAATTGACCAAACCTGGGATTGCATGTCCACCGTTGGGAAAACAGGATCCCCCCTCCATCATTCGAAAACACGGGCAACGTCATTTGTTTCATAATTTTAGCAATGACGTAATCATCCCCATGCTACATGTAATTCGGCATCGAATTAGTATGAAATCTTCAAGTGGACCGAGTGCTACGAAAATTTATACACGCATCTGGCTAGGTATGATCTAGAGACTCATGCATAGATGCATACTTGGTTAAATATGCATGAGTTTCGTACGGATTCGTTCGACCTAACCTAACCATCTAGGGTCATACCTTTTACAGGGTATACGATTATATGACGCGATACTTCATAGGAATGGTATTGATCGTCCGATGCATATGTGGATATGCGAATTTTTTTTTTACGGAATACATGTACTGTATTTAACTATGTAAAATACCTATGTGTCTTCGCGGTATATAAATCCGCAATATGCGGACGTGTTGCATACCTTTGAAACGTTTGGAAAATACGCCATTCGAAATACTGGGGTGCAATTAACGTTCGGAAGCACTCTCTTGCGTAGGAAGTTCTGGTGCAAACAAAACTTTTGGTATATACCGAGCGCCTGGAGACTCCCAAAAGGCCAAGAATAATTACGATAACGCGTCGATACCGCGAGTCTAATGAAAAATTTTACGAATTCAACTAATTAATAATTAAGGACATTGATAAAGTCATCACTGATTAGTCTTGAAAGTTAGCTCTATTAACTTCGAGATATGTTTCGAAAATCTACCGATCAAGAGTCTCTATGAATTGTCATAGTATATTGACCGTATACAGTTCTTGTAAATAATTATACGGTTATGCTAATATAATCAGCAGTGCAATGTTCAGGGTATGGCTGGATCAGAATTCTATGCAGACAATGGACCCATATTGCTACACTGTTTCTAAGGTGTGTACGCATGTATGTACTTATGTGCATACATATATAAGTAGCCATTATCTTGCTGATTAAACAGAACAACGAAGCGGTCAAGAGGTCCTGGCTAAAAAAATTATTAGAAAGTGATTCCATGGTTATGCATTGGTTCTATCGGCGAAAGGATGAAACATCCCTCTGAAAGGGGAGGACGATATTAAATCGCCACAGAGCGCCGGAAGCGCCGACTCAAACATACTTCACATCCCGTAGCAAACTTCATCGCGTTCCGCCCCTGTACTCGGGGATGAATTTGCGAGGATGCTTTCAGGTAGAGAAGATAGATAGGAATGTTGAGAAAAAAAATCAGAATGAGAAAAGTAAAAGAGTAACAGTATTTCTACTCTCGCTTATCTTCAATAGCCGCTCGTAACTTCCCCATAGCTTTTATTTTGCTTCCACTTTTATTAACGTTCTCGCGTCTATATATATATAATTCTTTGATTTCTCGTTTTCGAAATACCATCCTATAACAGATCGAACGAAACCGACCCTGTTTTTACGAGCGGTCTCTCGCGTGCTGTATCAAAAAGGGAAACATAGTAAATTTAACACAATATATATATATACACCCCATACACTATTCCCCATAGAGTAGCAATACTTATTGGACCTATACCTATCTGGTCTACGTATCTATACTCGTACCTATGGTATAGTAACCTATGGTACAGTAACCGGTTTCAATCTCATAACTTGAGTTGATAAGCGAGTCGCGCAGAGGCCACGTGGCATAAAGGCCTTTAAGCTAGCAACCGATTAAGTTTATCACTGGAGCAGTAGATACGTAGGTCCTAGCACTGGCTTGACCAGCGGTCAGTTCTAATCGGCCTAAGCAATGAGATTATCTGGCTAATTGGTATAGAGGCAAGGTAGTGTAAGCACACGTGTATATCGAAGCCATGTAATATATGAGTGAAGATATTGGTTACTGTTACGTATAAGAGTAAAAGGTGTAAAGTGGGCGTGGTGTGTTTATAACACACGTGAGAAAAGACATGGAACTGGAATTCTTTTTACTCGTGCGTTCAATTTCGAGAAAACTCGATAGACTTTACTTGCTATCGAAACTGATTTTCCTTCTGTATCATCTCTTCGAGCTTCTGGATTTGCTCATACCTTTCGAATAGGGGCTGATGGGACGTACGCCGAATATTTGAACTTTCCAAGAGGTTTTTCTTTTTGTCGAAAGACATGGTAAGAAAGTTCGGACTTTACGAACCGCGCCTAACGATATACCAAGTCCATCCTGCGAGCTAACTTCGAACTTCAAACTAATTTCGTCGATACTCGTTCCCGTGTGCTGGACTCATGAAACTCTGACCTTAGCCCTTTTCGCCTCTGAGACTCGGCTATGTACGTGGATGACTTTGTGGTATAGCAGACATTGGTTGTCCGAATGAGTACGGGATATCGAACTAGGAACACGGAGGGGCATTACGTTATATGGGGATGTTAAAGTTTTATCTAAAAAAAATAATAAAAAAATTAAAAAAACGAGGTTTACGAGCAAATTCCAAGTAGGATGTTAGATAGAAGAGACTATATTAAAAGATTAGAATTTTTCAGATGGCTTATGAATAAAACTGAAATCGAAGGAACCGAAGCTATTTCGTGTGTCTATATAATCCCTACGATATACGTGTATATATTATATTATGTAAAATATATTTATATATTTTTTTTTATTATACCCATTTGAATTATTAGTGCGTATGACGAAAACGTGCAATTCTGATATGTTATTCGTAAATGATTCAGCATTTGATATAAGGCGAGACAAAAATTCCTTTAGACCAATCGTACAGGCGCGAATAAATGATTCAGGCTGACTTGGGGGCCGAATGTCAAACAAAATTGGATATTAAAAATTCAACGAGGTCGAAAGGCTCGAAAGTCCTAGGGGACGTTGGCTTACTTCCGCCTGATATAAGGGAACCGTAGAAGTAGAAGAAGAACGATAAGGAAAGCCTCGAAGCAGCTTGTCAGCTACTTAAGTCCCTGGTACAGACTGAGCTGAATATGAGAATTCCTGAAGACAACCGCGTCCGGTATTCCTTCCTGGTGGAACGAAGCTAGACATTCCCCAGGATGGACGCCTAAGGGTGCAGTGGCTATCAAGCGTATATTATGCCACTGTGGACAGGAGACAAATAGATAAAGCATTCACGGACGTACTTGAACGTCTTTCCTATAAAAAGAATTTTAAAAAATTTATTAAATTTTAATGTTATCGATATTCTTTATAATCAACAACTCATTTTCTGCATAAGGACACTTATGCACACTAATCTATGGTCCTCATCCAGGAACTCTAAGAACCTCCTACGAGCTTGCGCTCATTGGTCTGTCAAATTGGATTCGCGTCTGGCTCCAGTGGCGTCGTAACTGCCGCTTAGAAATAAAGCTCACCCCCTCTACCCTTCTATTCGGACTGTGAATCCTCTTTCGTCCTGTCATTCTTTTATTTCTTTTTTTGGTATGATGTATATACAGATATATTCACTGTAAATATGTATATATAGAGGTCTGGGATATATGTATAGGCAGTCACTGCAGAATCGTGATATCAATACTAGCTCATGGACCGGTATTACTGCGAATTGCAAGCTCTTGGGAAAACGGTGCTGTATCGTACACAAAGCCCCTCTAGGCAAACGTCATCACGAATGGCGTCGCGAAAGACGCTTTTCTGGACTAGATTCTTAGCTTATGTCCAGGAGGATTGGGCGAATATATATATATATATTTACATAAGGAAGAAGTCACTTAGTAATATTGTACGTAATTTTATAGGTGGTTTTTCAGAAGTATTGGGTCATCCGGAGATGGTTCCATCTAATTGATTTAAATTAATTAACATGGTAAAACTATCTTCGGATGGTATAGCTCTGCACCGCAAAGTGCGTAGCGAAGCGTCGCCTATCACTCGTATGGTAGTCATTTTTTTCTCATTTTCACATCTGATGCTTATACGTTGTTTTTACGTCAAAATACGTGGGAGTAAAAAGACAGTTGTACACGTAAAAAAAATTACTATCATAAAAAGGACAGGCGATAACGCACTTGGCTACGCACTTGGATATTCCGTGCGAATAACCGTATGTATGTAAAATAGACTTTCGAAGTTCCACATGTTTCAGAGGACAGAACGGAGTTACACGTGTCGTGGGAATAATGTGCGATATATAATATCCAAAACCATTTAGAACTTATAGCCGCTTGAAAATATAGAAGAATAGGGTGAAGGTCCATTCGGCCATGTAAAAACATCGAATCACCACTGACGTCCCTCCCGTACAATTTTCGCGTTATATAGAAAATTCGATCTCCGCGTAAAATAATACTTTGTCAAATACATACGAGAATAATACTAACCCTGTAAAGTGGTTTTGGAAACAGTATAAAATGACAAATTTTGCCTCCACCCGTACCAACATGGACTTCTAAGTGAAAATTCGATAAAAGTAAAAAAAAATTTTTTTGAGTAATATTCGGAAGTTATTTATCCTTATCAATCAGAAATGTCAATTTTATATAATATTTATCAAGTACCATCGCACGATATAACTAATATATCCAATACCTAAATTTGGATACTTTACATATATTTTATCCTAAAATTTACACAATCAGCTGGTACAGCAACTCTAAAAATTTTCCATAAAGTGATATGTTTTTACATATGGCTCAGACGAAGTATCAGGTCCTTCGGATCTAACTGTATCTACGATACCTGCTAATCCCAGTATGGCAACGCGACCTTGTCGAAGGATCTATGGAAATAGCATTCGAAAGAGCCGGGATGAAGATCAGGATTAGCTTAAGCACGTCTACCTCAAGAAGTTATGTTCGAAGTATCTCCGACGGGGTATAGAAGTTGATCTAGGAGGTTCGGGAAGACTAGGTAGAGAACAGTAAGGTAGGGTTAGGTCGTTATCGAAGCCGTCGATCGACCAGAGCTCGGTAGCCGGAGGGTTCAATTCTCTGGTTCGAGATGGAAGCCTCGTCGGGACACTTGACTCCGCAGAATTGCAATTACGCTCAAGAAGATCCGATCAGAGCCAACATCCTCGTCATTTTGGTATCCGGTCTATCAGATCCTCGTAGATTGCACGACTTACTGACCTTTCCTTCCTAATTGGGAGTATATTGGATAACAAGTCCAAACTTTTACACACCTAAAAAAAAAGTAACTGCTAGCTAATGAGAGAGAGAGAGAAAAAAAAAGGTAGAATCAATCTGGAAGTCAGCTTAACAACGTTAGAAGAAGAGAATTAAGTCTTGTCTCAAGGACACCCTAACCCTGATCAACGTTCGTAGAATAAATCCTAACAATACGTTAGGTTAAGGTAGGGATGACGCTGAGAATCGACATAGTTCAATAAATAGATATTGGTGTGGAAAGAACTCTGAGATTTGGATAAGGGAACCCTAAGAACGTCTTTCGCAACTCGGTAGGAACGTCTGTTTCCTTTAGTTAGCTTATCTCGAGCTGCGGATTAGAGGAACGGTGAACCGTGAACCGGAAACTTGGAGCTCTGCAATTTGTTCACCGAAGTGGTCCATCAATTGAGCTTTTAGAGATGCTAGCAGGTCCTTCTGTGTTCCTGAGGTTGCTCTTGGTCTCCTCCTCCTACGCTTGTACCACTTCCACCCTATTTCCTAGATATATCCGTACTGGTAGTGACGTAAGACCAGCTAACCATGTCAGTTTGACTTGATACGAATTCTAGATGATGCTATTATCCCCTCCACGAGACTAACCCCTGGCGTACGTCTTCTCCATCCTCGACAAGACAGCGAGGTATTTATATAACCAAGCCTGACGACTATCGGTGTTCCTGTTAATTTAGCTTTTCGTATTTCCCGTCACGAAGCTTCGAGTTACCTAGCATTTGCTGAATGAGAATTCTAGGATCATTTGAATATGCTGAGTAAAGGGAACATGATCCGCACACTTACCGAAGACTCATTAGACGAGACAATAGAAAGTTTTTTGGTTGGAAAATTTCAGTCGCTATAGGGTGACTCGATAGTAATGGCCGTTATCTAGAAAGTTTGAGGTTCATAAAAAGCAGAGGTTGGCAGGACTGCTGAGGTCAAAGTGCCGATCCCAGGTATTCCGGTTATTCAGCCACCCACTCACCGAACTACCCAATCTCGCACTCTGTAGCGTAATTGGGAAAGTGGTAAAAAAATTGGACCTCGTATATTAAGTAACAGCGCCCCTTCGCGCATCCCTACCTCTCACCGATATAAGCGTATCGATCAATGAGCGCTAAAGCCGTACGAAGCTTTTAAATCCTCGCGCCTTGTTGCGGGGATTCCCCGTGGTTGAAAAACATGGGAACGCAATCCCCACTTAATCTGGACTGGGAAAACCAGAGTGGCCAATCGAAGGAGATTCCTGCCAGATGTATAACAATGCTCGTTTACTGACTGGAATAAGAAGCTGATGTACGAAGGCGATGTAGGGAAAAAGAAAGAAAAAGAAAGCGAAATGGAGAAGAATGGTGGATGCTATTGCGAAGAAAGGGTGAATGTAAAAGTGAAAGTGCGGAGTAAGGGTAAAAACTGAAAATTAAGAGTCTAGTATCGATTTCCAACGAGTGGGGAGGGGCATACTTACCCCCCCTCCATTCCCAAGCTAAACGAGGGATTTAATTAATTTTATTTAGAGATAATGCAGGAAACTTCGAAATGGCTAAGGGGGAGGTCTGTCCCCATTGAATCAAGCTTATCTACCCCCTTTGGTACACGTGCACCTGCTAATTCACTTGGAATCGAGCACGAATTTCAGCGAGCATTTTCCAACGACGGTAAAATCACGTAAGACGAGTGACGCTCCGTTGCAAAAAAAGGCCACCAAGAAAATTACATGAAATCGCTGACTCGCGATCTCGTAGGGCAGATTTCCGGACGGCGGCCATTGTCACCCTAGAAATTCTACGAGACGGAGCCGTAAAGGGTGAATCCTTAACGGACTTGGATTCTTGCCCGGTGTACCCGGACAATCCCAAGGGTGCAATGTCATCCCCCAAACAGAAGACCTATTGAGGCTGATATACTTCAAGGGATTTCCAAGTATTTTGCAAGCCCCAAAACGAGCACAAGAAACTCACCCTAAACAGAAACTTGATGCTCTGTTCTTCGTAAGAAAAAAAAAATATATTACGTAAACAAATTTCATAAATCTCCCCCCCCCCCCGCCTCCTTCGACGTCATTGTGCGAAATCCTAACAATACTTCGCAAAAAATTATCCAACTCGCGCCAAATCCAATTTAAAAATATAAACGGAAGTTGCCAAATTACAAACGGAAATGCTTACCATTGTTATTCTACGTACGTCACGCGATCTTACTGCCCTCTGGCATCGTACGACGGTGACGTAATTTTTTCAAATATATATTAGGTCTGCGTCACGCAGGTGGCTTTTCCCTATGTTGGCTTATGCCCTACTGTTATAAGACCAACTAGTTCGCTGACGCGTAAAAGCGATTAAACGCCGGATGTGTTATGGGATTGAAATTCGCTGACACAATTTTCAGCTTGAAAATGATCGATCCGAAGATAGCGCCTCCGCATGTCAAGGATCGTATAGTTTTCGTTAGCTTTGTTTACTTAGGTAGTAACAACGAAAACAATGTACGATATGCCTGTACTAATGGAGGAGTACATCGCGTGAGAATTTGAATTTTCAGTCAAACTATTGGATACGCACCCTTGCCACTGATTTTCACGTCCCAGACACAAGCAGATCGCGTTGCTCTGACTCGTACGTTAATATTTGAGAAAATAGTATCTCCTACCGTATTACCTCGTTATCGTACTGCGTGCAGTGGTATCGATCGATGCGATAACGGCTTTATAGAAGTTTTTTTCGTTGGGGATTAATTTCGCGAGATTAAAGGAGGGAAAAAGTATAAAAGCAGAAAAATCTCGTGATTATCCAGTAACGTCACTGGTCGACAGTCACTGACTACGCTAATGTACCATGGCCTCATTTCGCAGGGAGTCGTGCCACGTTAAAATATCATCCCCGTCGCGATTATCCCCCCCGAACAGACGACCCAGCTCGCGTTTATGGGAACTCGAATTTTTACCAAGTTCTCCATTTACTTTATATATATGTGTGCGCGCGTGTATGTAGTATATGTATATACCTGTGAGAAAAATTTTTCTTTCGCAATAGACCTTTCCGCCATCAGCCCCTTTCGCATTTCTCATCATCGCGAAAAGAGTTGGAAGATGAAAAGGATTGAAGCCATTTCAGGCCATAGTGCAATTAGTATTATTCTGTAATACAATTAACCTTTAGAGGACGGATGGATTTTTTCAAAAAATTTTACAGTCTTTGACTCGAAACTTTATTACGTATACCAACGTAATACTGTAGGGAAAATACGAGACTGATGATAGGAGGATCCAAAAAAATCTACTTCCGTTTTTTTACAGGTTAAAGAATATCTAATGCATCAGAGAAAAATGACAAGTTATTCTGTAAGTCAATAAAAAATATCATTCAAGCAAACTGCGAGGAACGAAATGTCTGACTTATTGAGAAGAAAATGAACAGGACGGAACATGAATAAAATAAAGACAATTCTAAATAAAGTATGAAATAACCGGCAAGCGATATAAACGCGAAGTGCAGAAAATACAAAAAGTTACATAACCTCGATTTTAATCGCGAAGCAAATACGTAGCTTGGAAAGGAAGATATATGACGCAAGTACAAAGAGTTTTTAAGGGGATTGATAAATGCGCATAAGAAATACTCGAACTGTACGAGACCAAGACGAAATATCCAAGTGAAATACGAAGCCATACGTGCAATTCGTTTATGCCATTGGCCCACTTCTTTCATTTCTGCGTTTAAATGAAATCCTCAAATATTGAGAAAATTCTATGCAAACACGCTGTACCTTAACCCGTAAAATTTGTACGAATCACCCTTCTACTATAGTCTGCTTTATCATTTCTCTTTCACAATCATCCCACGTGACACACCGTCCCTCTAACGCCTTTTGTTAAACACGAGCTGAACCGACGCCACGCGTCTCTCCATGCTTCGCAATCTGCGAAATATTCGCAATTCGAGGGTGGAACAACTGACACCGATTTTCCAGTGCGATTTAAATTGCAATAATCTCACACTATATTCTAGCCCGTTCGTTTTCACATGTATTATAGTATACATACGTACATTCATACATACATTCGTACATATATATGTATATTGATGATAATAATTTCACGTCATTTTACGTGTACACTAATTATTTTTCTATTTACTACCCCGTTAGGTTAACGTTAACAACAAAAATCCATACGCATTATCTTCTGGATAAGTTGGCCAGACGAATGCTTTTTTCTGGATAGCTTCCAGAAGGATAATATCCCGGCGTCGAAAGGTTATTTATCGAAAGGCCGTTAGGAAGGCACGCGATATCGCGTCGATACCCTGATTAACGATCGTCGGCGAACTATAAATTTGTCCCAAGTTCCTAACGAATGGCCGTGCAAATCTATAATTTCAAAGTTAAAATTACATAACCTGATCGCGCTAGTTCCGTGTGGAGAAAATGTGAAAGGGATGATACGAGGATAGCTGCAGTACGTAGTGGATGACTATACATATATATACATTTATTCTATATACGTAGAGTAGCTGTACACGCTAGGGGGATATGATAGGTATGCACCACCACCACCACCACCACCACCACCACCACCCCGGGTTACTTTGCAACCTGTACGTATCCAGTGGCAAAGTGAGATATCGCACCTCGATAAAACGGCAACTCGTGGCCGTTGCGCAATTTCGAAAAGGTCGATGAAATTCCCACGGTTTTCAGATAGCGGCAACACCACCGCCACCGTGACTATAGAACAGTAGCAGACTCGTAGTAAGGGTGGTGGGGAGCCAACACCAGTAGCAGAGCAGCATGCCACTATCGTCGAATCGCAATCACTAAATTTCGCACCCCCGTTCCACACGCTAACGAACCCTCCACACTAGTGTGGCTCTTATGCACCCACGGGAACCACCTGGTCGGGGCGGCACATTTCATATTTATGATCGGCATAACGGGTGTCCTGTATATACATATGTATTTACATTGTCGTTTCGATTAATAAACACTCGGGCAAAGAGTGATCGTACACAGAGTTCGATTAATTTTATAAATATATATAAATATATATAAAATATATAATATATAGAGAGAGAGAGAGAGAAAGAAAGAGAGAGTGGATTGATCAGAAATTAAAAATAATTTTGTATTATATAAAATCTTCAAAATAATACAGGAACCACTTACAGTGATACTTAAACTCAAAGCATGCTGAGTAAGAGTGTCCGAGATTCAACTGACAGGTTGAATGTAACCTTCTGTATACGAAGTTATACAAATCTTTCTGTATATGAATTTTCTCGAAGATACGCGAACAAGGGATGCTGAATTAATTACAAGGGTGCAAAGGAAAAAGTCATATTTGTCTTTCCTCCGTACTTTAATTCGCATTATGCATAACAACGGTGCGTCGAGGGATTCCTTATTGCTTAACGAGAAAAGGTAATATTTCGGAAAATATATATATCATCCCCTTCAAACAACCCCATCTCCTGTTGCACTTGAAATTAGAACAACAGTCGTTCTCCGATTCGCAAGATTTCCATGGTATCGCGTGCAGCTAATGCTTCTTGCTACGTAACGCGAACTGTATATAGATATAATAGGGGTGGTTTTAATTTACTACCATATACAGTAATTCCCACCTCTTTTCACTAATTCTCTACAGATATACGATAGGAGAGGAAATACAGCTTTACGTACATACATATAGAGAGACACTGATGCAAAATCAAACTATAGGTTTGGCACAATTTGAAAATCCAAGGAGTCTACCGGGGAATGAGTCTCCAGGCTAAAGGGCGTCACTCCAACATGAAATTAAAACAGCTAGTTCTCGTTTTCACTGTTTCGCCGGAGGTTAAATAATTCCCTGTCATTTCGTCCCATTTCGGGTAGATACCCAGAGCATGGAAAATTGGCGCAAAGTAAAATTCGTTCTGGCAAAGAAGCCAAGTGGGATCCATGCACGTCTCTTAAGCTCCTACGACTTTCTCGACTGATTCTCAAGTAACAACGGCAATGGAACTTGATAGTAGAATTTATAGATACACGTAGTACATTAACAGCCATACTGTACGTATATAGGAATAATCAATCCATACGTATAGATACTCGTATATAATATTTCATCGTCTTCAACTCCTGTCAAATCACTCTCCTCTTATCTCGATATTGTCCGAGATCTCTAATAAACTACCCCCTGTCGAAACTTCAGTGAAACACAATTATGACGTCATTGAAGATTTAGTACAACAGATACATTCGTCTTACGTATATTTGACGAAGCAACGATTTAAATTGGCGGGGTTAATGAAAATTAAAATAATTATTCACGCCGAGATAGAAAACGTATGGGGTGAATTCTACGAAATTTCTATGGCAATGAGTAATTTCACTCGGATAGCATACTTAGACAAAGTATTGAACCTTCTCGGTAGGAGGAAGCAGTACTATCGGACGAGCATTGTCTGTAATTGGTGGAGGTGCCAGGGATAAATCATCCTGAATAATGTGTCGAGCAGTTTCGTCGGTTCGCCAGTAGTTCGCGTTTCGCACGCAACCAGCCAGAGCCTTGCGAAACGATCACGAGGCAAGCGACCCCTAGAGGTTCTATCTGGTGGAACTGCCAGGGTAAATAAAGATTTCTTTTTCGAATAAAAGAGATTCGAATGTTTCGAGGATTCGGGGACGGGAGATGATACTCCATAAGGGTGGTTTTTTTACGGCTGTTTTTACGGTGACATTAGCCGCGGTAATTTTCGACGTCATAGTAACGTACCTGACGCTCCATAATTATAATAATTACGAGGACATTAATGTAGTTGTAATTAAAATTAAAAAAAAAATTTCCCTGGACATTGAAATATTTTCATTAAAATATTAAATTGTAGTAGATAATTAATTATTCTCTCCTCGGTATACGTTTGACCCTTCTTTTAAATAGATGTATATATTTTATCCTTATTATATATATATATGTACTATGTATGAATTATATTAGTCAATTTCTTTTAACCTGAAAGACGGGGGGGGAGGGATATACATACAGATTTGACTGGGTTTAGGTACCGCGGAGGCTGACTTAAATCGATGAATAAAATAAGGATAGAAAACTTCTTCGCAGGGGTATGTTTTCTTAAACGACATTGAGTCGAGATGAGCCAACAACCCCTAACGAATCCGCTTATGATATATCGAATACTCGTTCTATATAAACTAGCAAAGGATATCCATCACGTCTACCAACTACTCTGCATAGTAAATAGAGTACACTCGAAGATGGGATGAGGGACGGGGAGTCGGTTTACTACGTCACGAGAGTTGGGGTCTCCGCCATCTTAATAGAATCAGGACGGTGTTCAGACTACCTAAGCAGGGTACCAGCCTGCCACTTCACTTTCCGTCTAGCAGGATTTTACATCCCTCTGCTGTCAACCCCTCTCCTCAAACTCGGCAACTTCTTCTCTACGTTCTTTCCACCCCTAGCGACGTCACCGTCGCTGCAACGTCACATTCTGCATCACCCTGCATTGCACGATGGCTCTATGAACATCTCTCGGCAGCATCCGCGATCCATCTTTCCATTTAAGGGTTTCATTTCCATCCCCTATTATTTTAGATATTTCAATATTCACCCATGAAATCCTGGTAAAATATTCAGGCTGTTATCCAGCCCTCCCGCCTCCCGTCCCAACGCACCCTCATATGCTGCACCCTTCTACCCAGAATTACTTTTGACGTCCCTACAGCCCTTCGACCTCACCGTGGTAACATGCAGGTACGCAGGACGGAATAAAAAAAAGAAAAAAGAAAATCAAACGTTCGACTTCTTTCGACCAAAATTTATTACCCGTTTGACAGCGACTTTCTAGGAGTCAAGATGCAAGAGCCAAACTGATAAGGATGACGCATAGACTTTCTACGCGTACAGTAGAGGATTTGGATCAAAGGAAACTACGATAGTCTGTATAATGCTCAAATGAAAAATTGCATATTTCCGACGACGCCTACAATGTTACGTGAGATGATTACAGCTGGAAAATTCAATTTCATGTAGCGCAATTGGCTATATTCGACAATGTAAATACCACCACGGAAAGCAACGATAAATTGTCCAACATAATAAAATCTCTACCACGATAAGTAATCATGATGAAATGTAAAACAGAAAAAAATTCTCGATACATAACAAGTTTTTTATCAATAATCCATCTACTCGATGTTGCGATTTAATTCATTTCATTGAATGCAACATATTTCACGAAAGGATTTTCACAAATATTAACTCTGGATGTTCCTATCAAACCACCCCCCCCCCCCCCCCTCTTCCAACCCTCTTGACAACAGTACTGCTTCTTTCAATCAATACCAAAGGTTCTCGAAATTATTCACGAATGCTCTTTCGCGTTATCATCGAGCAATTAAAAATACGCTCAACAGCCCAAAAAAAAATAAAGTATCAGTCCTAACCTACATTCCCGATTCAATTTATCAACCCGCACTCCCACCTCCTTTCATCCCCTTTACATTCATACTTTCCATCGAAAAGTCTGCATAATCTCAAGTGACGAAATTCAAACCACAATAAGGGCTGTGGCTCGCAGTGTAAAATGAAAAAAGAAGGCACCGATGTACAAGGAAGAAAATAAAAAGAAAGAACGAATAAAAGTAAAAGGGGATGGGATGTCAAAGAAAGTGAAGAAAAGCAAATCAAACCAATCGAGTTTATCGCGAATGCGCTGCCCTCTTGTATTTCCGTTCGTAAACTTCTCGAACAAACTCACTGTTAACATTTCCCCGACATTCTACAACCCTCATCCCTCTTACGTCTGCTACTGGGTTAATAACGGGGGACGCTTTTAATTGTGACTCGACTCTGGGCGGCGACTGTTAATTAACAAATAATTCAACTGTAGTTGCCGCAACCCCCCCCCCCCCTCCGCCCCTTCACCCACTCCTTCAAAACAGCAGAGAACTGAGAGACCGTGTTACAAGTGCACCCCCCCCTCCCCACACACAAACACAGAAATATAATTCTTTAACGTCTGTAACAAGGGTGGAGGGTATGGACCTGTTTCGGATGCTGGTCTTCTTCCGGATACTGTACTCAACTTCCTCGTTGCAACATCCGCATAATTCCAGCAACCTTGGTTACTTACCAGCTATATCCAGCAACCAGCCAGTCCTCCTTTTATTTAGCCAGCCAGCAATGCATTTGCTTCCACGGTACATATATTGCGTCATTAAATTATACAAATGACTCACGGAGCACATTACCGGAAGGGTGGGGTACGACTTGCCGGAAAATAATTTCTGTATTAACATCCAGACTTTCGCAAGGCGAAGCTACCCTGGCTATTTCATCCCCTAGGGGCATTTATAATGGCGTCGAATGTTTGGAAAATATAGGAATTTGCCTCCCCCCCTCCACCGGTCTCCCACCATTCTCCTGGCCCGTAAAATAAGCTACTGCGTTCACGGGAAAAATATATAATAGAGTCAAGCGACGTGCATCCTTCCGGCTGTATGTTAATGGTAAAATGTTAATTAAATTCTTAATAAAAATGAATAATATCCCGAGAGAGATCATAAAGCAAATTGAGAAGTGTGCCGTGTGGCATGGCAGGTATATCATTAGGGAGATGCGAATAGTTCGTTTTATTCCATTTCTTTTTTTCTTTTTCATATATTTTTTTTTTAACCTCTTATTTACACTCCAGCCACTCTGTTGATTAACGCGGAGTCAAAGATTCATATAATTTTTCAAAGTATGCATTTCAACAGAAATAAAGCTTAGACAGGAATTCCCGTTGTTCGTGCGGGCGGATTAAAATCGAATCGATTAATTGAAAGAGCGATAAGCTTCGTTGGATATACTCGTATTATGTTACATAATGAATATTCAAATAAAAATTCCTAAGCGAACAACCGATGCTATCGGGTGAATAATATTACGTATATTAGAAATCCAAATTTACCTATCATAATACTGTATAAGGAGTGTATATATATATATACAATATAGTAGTAATGTATAATATAAGGAGTATATACCTTTCCAATTGAATCACCCGGTATACACAAAGACCTTGCAATAATTTTACGAGGAGACAAACGCAGTTCACCCGTATAATCATTACACATGATGAACTCGCTTGATATGAAAGTTTCATCGCTTTAAAGTATATACATATATATATATATATCCTATGTATATACAGAATATATCTAACAGAACATATCTATACAGTATATACATATACATAATATAGAACAAAACTGTATACCATAAAACATATATGGAATTTACAGGTTCCAAGATATCAAGGTAGACCAGAGCCGGTTTCTCGACAAGACATTAAACTCACAATCAGCACGAAATTGATCGCCGTCAGTGTTTATACGTCTAGCAATTAGAATAGCACGCAGGCAGGATAACTGAATAATCTCAAACACGAGCAAGTTGCACGTAAAAGGGTTCAAGAGGTATAGAACAATAAGGTAGATAGAGCCCTTATCACCGAATACGTAAATGCTCCCTTTACACCTGTTGGCATTGAGGCTACGTGAAGATGTTCTTGAGCAAGCAACGTTCCACTTTAAACGATCAAGCTAGATATTGACCCACTAACGGGCCGATAGACGATAATAGAAATTAATTAAGAAAAAAAAAAGGGAAAGAGTGCCAAACCATTTAGTTTTCTTTATCGCCGTGCCAGTTTTTGTTCTAGCGATAAAAGTGGCCAGGTAATTAGTGTGCTGGTTAATTTGGGTTCTATGAAATCGCTATAGTGCTGCCACCTTGAGAACTTCCTGTCAGATAGAATTGTCTGACTAGCTACGTGCTGCAACTACTTGTTATTAGAGATCCAAGCTTCACGTGTGTTGCGCGTGGGTTTTGTTTAAGGGGATTGATGCTTATATGAATAAAGAGGGTTGCTGAAGAATTCAATACCGTTCTTTCTTTAAACTCACCCTTACTGCATGTAATACTGCTACTGCTACTGTATAAATACTGATACTCACCCTCTCGTTTGTGTATACATAAGTACTTACATTCAAATCTTATGCTCTTTCTCTCTGTCTCTCTCTCTCTTTGTCTCTCACACAGTTCCTCCCTTCAATCTGAAGTGTAGGTATAGTTTGTTCATTCAATTTTTTCATATATAAACCATGTAACAAAGTAAATATACATTGTGTCCAAATATACGGGGTGGGCATAACACACTGTTTTCAATACTCCCTATTTACCCCTGACCAGTCAACTAACTCTTATACATTTGTATATCACAATATGGGTATTCATTGAGATACTTTCAATTGATTGATCGATGGATCGTTTGATCGTTTACGATCCATCGTTCTACTGCCCAATGGACGTCTCCTACAGATTCGTTCAGTGAATTGGCCACAATAGTTTGGATCGGTTTACACAGTAAATACTGTAAGACTATCATGCCCTGAAAACAATCATAGCCTGAAAATCTCCCTGTCAACGAGTATTAGGTTACTTAAGAAATGAAGGAAAAAGATATTCATCATATAAAATGTCTCACGTAATATAAATATTTAATGGTGTTACAAATTTGAATATGATAACTGATACCACCGATAGATCATATCACGTAGTTATCAGTTTGAATTACGATACACCCTGTATAGCGGTATCAGGATATACCAAGATCCTGACGTCACTTTACTGCTGGGTTCGAGTGCTTAAAAAGTGGATAAAAAAATGAACTGGATCTTTCGTTCTTTATTTTCTTCCGCCAGTTTCTTTCCGTTTGTAGGATTAAAGCCAGGATGCTTCGTGCAAAGATCGCCCACACCCAAGACTCGTTATGCTTGGTCAGCGTCGACTGTGACGTGTTAGAAACAACGTAATTTCAAAGTAATGAAGAATCCGAGCGGATCGCGTGCAGTTTATATGTGAAATCGATTTCGAGGTTCAAAATAATCCAGTATTGTTCGAATGTGTTCCAGTTCAGTTCGCTTCAATCTCCATTGGCGAGCATTGCGATATGCACGGGAAACAGTCAGCTGATACGCG
>JARQSV010000335.1:990628-1058344 GCA_030142285.1 Calameuta idolon | reverse complement strand
AATATAACACCGCGTGTATTTCATATCGACACCTTCAAAACGTTAGGTATAATAAAACCGGTATTTCCCATGGCAGATCTTGAACTGTGACAAATCTGATAAAACCAA
The DNA here is from genome assembly GCA_030142285.1 of Calameuta idolon. NCBI lineage: Eukaryota > Metazoa > Arthropoda > Insecta > Hymenoptera > Cephidae > Calameuta > Calameuta idolon. The sequence goes on along the minus strand of JARQSV010000335.1, from coordinate 1,058,236 downwards.
AAGCGTGAACGAAAACCGGCATCTCGAAACCGGTTTGCAGTTCCAAGTTCGTGGACAATTATCCGGTCTCTCACTTTCTTTCGATCCTTGACCGTCGTTGGAAAAGCAAGCAGGTATTCGCATTTTTTTCGTATTACAGCTATACGCGGTATATCTATATACACACACATATATCTGTAATGAGCTAATATTTAAAATATTTAATATGGACATACATATGCATAATAGAGAACCACTTGATATCTCGATTATATGGATCAGAGATGGAAAGCTAAATACATATAAACCCTAACCAGGACGCAATGTCCACAAGCTATAATCTATATGAAAAATCGACAAGTCCGCGACCGCTATCGTCGCTATCCATAGCTTCGTGTATATCATGTATAAAAGAATCATTGAAAGTCTCTTTGCGAGACGACGGTGATTGGATGACGCCCTGGACGAGCTACAAATCGATTCGATTGCGATCTCAATTCCGATAAGCCGAAACGAATTGCGAGGCGAAATTAGAAACGCTAATTCGCTACCGTATAATTGGTTCGCGCGACGTTCCTCGATACTCGATCGGGATGCACGGAGAGAAATATCAATTAGTAAGAACAAAAAGCGTATAAGAAAACGATTTGAAAAAATATAAATAGCACACAGTAAGGGAAGAGCTCGAGTTATCTGGCGCTTCGATCACGATTATCTCGGAACCTATGATAAGGTATAAAAAAGAAAGAGAATATGTATATTTTGTGATGAAAAAATTTTTTCTTCCCCATATTTGCCAAATTGCAAAACAAACTCCAAAAGTAATCATACATCTTCTCCAAAGTGCTTGTTATTTACGTCCGCGTGTAAACACGCAGAGCAACCCTCCTTTTTTCCACTCACCCTCGTCCTCCTCTCCGTCGCCCCTTTTCTTTCTTACGATCTCTCACGCATGGGTGAACCGATCCTGATATAATCGCGACTCACGTCGGTCATAATTTTCTCACGCGTCTCGTGCACGAAAGGATTTCTCTCAGCACGCAGCGCATATGGGATAGTCAAGGATTCTCAAAGAAAATTACTCACCTGAATATTCGAGGTTCTATGTATAACTTATATCGATATATAAATGTATATCAATATATATATATATATATATACATATATAGACAGAAAAAATCTACGCGTATGTTAAACATATATTTCGCAACCTTCCAGCACGTGCGAAATACCCATTCACGTGCCTGGGCTCCATGGCCACGCTATTAAGAGATTTCGCCAAGAAATTTTGGGTTCGCGAGGGCTGTATTATTAATGGCATCTCCATTTTGGTATCAGTGTGAACATTTTTTTCAGACTAGGCCAAGCAATCACTCGCGTACGAGGAAAGCGAAAATGAGCAAAAGAATAGTCGATACATACGTTTGCCATGTTGGCCTTGTTATTATATATATATATATATATACATTGGGTAAAATATGAAAAAATTAGTAGTAGCGAACTTACATTGTACGTCAGCCATATGCAAAAGTTACTTAGTGTTTTTAACGCATGCACGTTACCTACATGCATACTGTTTTGTGCGCTTTAGTCAGTCTCGCGTAAATAACGCCAAAAGCAGTAAAACGCCAGGTTTTGTCGAAAACGAAAAATAAAAATAAAAAAAATTTCAGGAGCGTCTACCCGAAAGAGATGCACACCCTCGGCTGCATGAACCTCGAGTCCAAATGAAGCCAAGCGTGAGAGCCGCGATGCATGGACAGTTCAAAGAACGCGCGGAACGGCTGAAAAAGAATAAAGAGAAAGAAAGAGAGAGAGCGAGAGAAAGAGAGAGAGACGGGAGTGCACAGAGGAGTCGAAAGAATTTTATGTGAAAGCGAGCGACGAGACCAAAGAGCGGCCCCTGCGAACGTTTGAGAAAAGTAATGGAGAAAAGGGAAGATAAATATATGTAAAGTGGCATAAGCGGGTCCATCAGCGTAAAGGGGGACAAGATAATTGCGAGAGAATAGATGTAGGAAAAAAAAAAAGAAATAATTAATTCGAAAATGCCGCTCAAAGCTTTAGACACACGTATGTGATATATTATTCGGTAGTTGCAGTAGGTACTAGCACCCTGGAGAAAGGATTGTCGGAAAACTAAATTCGCAACACGACAATGCACTCTACATGCCGTTGGGACTGCGAGGACAAAGACAAAAGAAAGTAGTTTCTTTTTTTTTTTTCTTATCTCTTAACTAACCGGAGTAACGAGCAGGACATTTGGGAGCCACGAATTTGCCATCCTTTATGAATGGCGTCAGGTGTGTGTATGCTGCTAGTGAAGTACACTGCTAGTGAATTTCCGTACTGAGGCATGCTCTGTAGCAGAGTTACAAGTAAAAACTACTCGAGTAACTTTAACATGCTAGTAGTACAGACAGAAACTATTGTTCGGTACGTTTCTCTAACTGGACATATTCGAGAAAGGGAGAATTCGCACAACCCTCTCCCGTTTTATTCCCCCTCTCACACATACACACACATATTCACACTCGTGCTCCTTCTGTATGGGATTTCTCTCAATTTGTCGGTACCAACATTACCACGCCTGTCCGTGCACCCTCTTCCTATTGCACACGTATAGCATAGTCTAAAAAATTTTTTTTAACCCTTTCAAAGAAAAAGGGGTAGATCGTTCACTCTCCTTTTCTGATATTTCATAGATGCTTGAAAAAAAAAAAAATTTATGGTCACCTGCAACAGTTCTTTGACTTTGAAAAAATTCCCTGCCCTCGAATCCTTTCTCCCACACCCCCTTCTATCGTCCCCTGCATTTCACGTATGCTTGATAATTCATCTACGCTAGTCCACATATGTCTCATATAGGAGAAAACGTATGGTTCGTGGGGATGCACTCGAAGAAATGTATATGCACTTTGAAATTTTTAATAATAACAACAATTTCATATAATCAATTAGACCAGCCTGTATTCGTACATATTGATTTTCAGTCCAAGTCTATATTTACCCCTGGAGCTTCCGAATGCACTCATAGAAATTGTCCCAGGATATACATATGCGGAGGGGATTGTAGCAAAGTGCAAGACGTTATCTCGTTAACGAAAGCCGCAATGTTTTCTAAGTCCCACGATGCGAGGAGAGAAAATTGCATTCGAAAGGGAAACGACTATACAGGGAACTAAACTCGAATAACAATCGTTTTCAGTGTAAAGGGTAAGAGAATGGACGGAGAAATTGTTACTACGGGTTTATAAGGGTAAAACGCCGGGGCTTCCAAGCAGAAACGGACAAATGCAATGCTAACGACAGATACACTAGCTGAATCCAGGGTGTCCTTTCTTTTTCTACCAGTAATTCCAATCGAAAGAGAAAAGCATTTTCCGTGCACTTGGCTTTTTCTTCTACTATAGCGCACTCGGCGAGTCTCTCGTTAGCAAAATGCAAGAAATTCGTTTTCTGGAGCGCTGTACGGCGAATGCGACGAAACTTCGTTAAACTGCATTCGAAACGACAGCATCATCGAAATATAAATAATACGTCACGTAAAACGGATGATTTTAAGGGAATATTATTTTGGCATTCAGCGAACTGCAAAATCAACTGTTTTCGTGACTAAACGTATTCGTATTTTCTCCTCTGTCATATGTATAATATGCACATATAAAAGAGTGACGAAAAATTCGCGCTCGGATAAACGTGGAATCGAGTGCAAAGTAACAGTCGGAAATAGCGCGGAACGAAGTAATAAAATGCCATCCCCCCGTTCACGAATCGGCAAAGCACATCAAACCGTAATTTCGTATTCGTTTGATTCTCGCGTGCGTTTCGCGAACAATATCGAATTTTTCTATCGCGCCAAAACGGCAAACTGCACCGCAGCAGCCACTGCTTGACCGGGAACTGCAAGAGTGAATCACGAATCGACCGTAGGTTTGGTGATGTTGCTGCAGTTCGCAGGTATGGCGGTTGATGCCCATATATCGTTGAGTAAAGCAGAAAGAATAAAAGAAATAAATGAAATCGTGGTGTGTCGGTAAATTGCACGAAATCCGTTTGACTCCGATGCACGCCACAGCGGTCACGCTATACGCGCGATGCATGGTTATGCACTTTTTCGAAAAAGCCGGAAACACTGATTCTCACATTTTTTTTTCATTCTGCAACGAGATAATACCGAGAGCCCCTACTATATATATATATATATGTGTATATATATATATATATATATACACATAGTACACCAGGCCAACCATAGACCACAGTTTATATACAATAATCAACGAAGGATTCGAACTCGACCAAAATCACGATTTTCCATTTGACCAAATGCACCTTTCATACATTTTTCAACCGGCCCGCAATGCATCGCGCGAATAAGACAAATGGCTTTATCCAGTATGCTATCGGAGTTCATCCTGAGTCAAGATATCGAAAGGAATTCAAAGCCGAAGATCGATAACGTAAATTAATGACTGTCCAAGGTTAATCAGCTGGCTCACAGTAAGAGCGATGATGAAACAAAAGGAGTCGTAAGCGAACCTAAACGAATCGTTTAGCCATGCCGGCAACCCGAAGATTTATAAGGGTACCTCAACCCGTTACCGTATCGATCGCCATAAAGCGTATTAGCTCCGTGAATGTATCCTTACTTTAACCTCGACGGGTAATAATGAACAATCTTGAAATTCACTGCGCGAGCATCGACCTTGCATAATTTACAATCTTGCCAACCGTTACGATAAATGTTACGTCGCAGATCTCCCGTGACTACTTTTCGACTCCAGTTCGAAAACTCGTCACATCGACCATCTCCAGATACTCCATTCGCTAGATTCTTCCCCACAGCATTAAAATCCATTCTTCTTGCTTTCAGTCCACAACTGACACCCACTAGTTTGTGTGTCTCTATTCTCAGTCCTTTGTTTCAAAATCCGACGTCCAGACTCTGTTCCCGCTTACGCCAGAACGAAGGGATGAGTCCGTCTAATACCGTTATAACAAGCAACACGTGTACAAGCTCCACGCGCATCAAAATACATCGTTCCTGCGATATAAACATTTTTATGCTAAAGTTACATCCAGTCTCTGAAAATTGAAATAGCTGCCGCCTTTAATTACTAGCTTTACGATTCGATAGCATTGTCCGATGCGATATTGGGAATAATAGCATAGAACAGCATGAACAATAATCGAACCTATAAATATCGACAGACATTACAGATAATTTCGAATTATTATTATATACGTGTATATCTATACCACTGTCTTTGTACTATCTAATACATAGATTCAGTAATATAATCCGTAGATAACTATCCGTCTATCTGGCAATCCTATAGCAGCCCATCTATACGTAATACCTATCCATGCCGTTTTACATAGGCAAAGTATCTGCAAAGTATCCAGGCGAATTCTTCAGTCCTTTGTTCCCCAGCAGAATGGAAGCCAATCGAGAGCGATAGTTCCGGAGGATCCGGTTCGGTCCGATCTTTTCTTCTTGAATAAGAGAATGGGTCCAAGAAGAAAATTACTTGAAATTTCATCTCGTCGTAAGAAAACTTCCAACTACTCGAGACTTGCTGGCTGTGTCTACAGTTGGCTAGGCGGTTGGATGGCCTGACTGCCTAGGTGACTGTAAAATGTGGTATATAGGTAAGTAATGCCGGGAAAAGTGGCCGGATAAAAATGCATCGAGGATTCGCGTTCGGGAAGAAAAACGCATTCAAGACTCCGAACGCTGCGGAAAATGGAAGTCGTTAGACTTGGGAGAACTTGCAGGAAAATACGTATAGATACAGCAGTGATAGGTAGTTACGTATGGCTCTATTGACCCTGATGCTTTTATCTGGTATATATGCATATATGTATTATATCTACCGAAATAAAGCTCGGCACGCCGAGTGTTATGCAATTCAAATTACGCGGGCTAATCACCGCCTCCTCCAACCCCTATGTTTATGGGAGTCACGCGACATTTTTAATTTTCCATAAGAAAAACATCAACAGAATATACTTACATAGTGATATCCAACGTGCGATAAGTGGGAGTAACGGGACACTTGCAAGTATATAGAAAGTTGCTGCCATATAAAGACATTTTCGCTAGACTAAAATTTGCAGTGCGGTATCGACTATCTACTTACCAAGCAAAAGACGAGTAGGTCAATACATAGTATAACGGTACAATGGCACTATGCAATTTCATGGGTATTTGGCTCGTGGCTATGATTTTAACGAGACACCTAACCCGACGACATGTCTTATTTCACGCTCAACGCCATTCGCCGAGTGCCTTGAGGGGTAGACGGGTAGGGTTGAGTAATCCAAACACTCATGGCATCCTGCAACCCCTTTTATTTACTCAAAGAATTACCCACCGAAAGCCTAGAGCAACTATCTCTACTGTATAAACGGTGCAAAGTTGCAGTTTGTTAATGACCATTTAAATAATAGAATTACGTGTCACGTGTACGTTTAATATGTGCAACGAAATTTCCCAAGTTCGCTCACTGCTTAACGACCTATATATATATATACAATATGTACGTATATACAGCTGAAACTCAAAACCTCACGAGTATAGCGATAAAGCATTGTGCTAATGTTGATAGCGACGGTCATACACTGTAATGGCGTTGGTGGCAGTTAATAGTAGGCCGTAACGAGCAATCGCTCACAATCATAGCCGAGCAGCAGCATCCTACCAGCTTGGTAGCATACATTTTGCGTACGAAACATATCGTAACGCGTTAACGTAGCTGGCAACACGTGCGTCAAATTACCTAGGCTACTCCCACGTTACGACGCATTGGTAATGTCTATATGCGTTCTATATGTATAACAAGTATATGTATACCCTAGACACTACACAACGTACGTAGGTATAGCGTATACCATGGATATCGTGCAGTCGGTAAGGTAGATTTATCCAAGAAAAAAAAAAATACAAAATTTAATTTAAATATACGATTTAAGCCGTCCCATTGGCTTGGATCAGATAATAAAAAAAGAAAGCAAATCATAATGTACTAAATGGACACTTGCCAGTGATGCTCGGTAAAGCATCGTGAAATTGAATTATAATTAATTCCCTGGAAAATAAGCGTATTTGCCTTAGCCAAAGTGAGCTAGTAAAATAACGAGCAGCAAGAGCCATGAAGCTCGGGGGGTTAATTGAATGTCTGTTAAAAGTCCAAAGTTCTTCGTATTCGGTCTGACGATTAGCAAGAGTGCCGTGCCGTTTTATTCGAGTTATTGCCATTATTTATTAAAGTGCCTGCGCGGATTGCCTCCCACGTGGAATACTTAATACAGAGAACCGCTACAGGGTGAGATCGTTATTAACGTTAGACACTGGACGTTTATGTCCGACCCCCCTGCATAACCAGTGACTAAAGCCATGGCATTACGTAGATGCAAAGCAGGGAGTTAGGCGCTAATACCGCGTATCTCCATAATCCGCTTGGCTAAAATTGAGATAAGACACCCTAGAGACCCTTGGTAAAAAACGACGTTCTAGGAGGAAAGCTCCGGGATACTTGACGTCTTCGCGTATCCTTATATCCTCGATAGTATCTAGATACTTTTTTCTGTAGATGAGATAATATTAAAGAGTGACAGAGAAGATTGTGAAAAGTGATCTCTACCAGTGATACGTCTCGTGTCTAACAATTTTTTACACGTAGGAGAAACCTACACCAGGCCCGTCTCCGTATAATGAATTCTTGAAACGGAGTATTTCCAAAATCTGAAGCATGACGTACTGCCGTAATAAAGCATCCCCCTGATACGCTTCACGCGTGTGCGTACGCCAGTGCCATAAGGAAAAAGTACTTTTACACCTTTTATATACAGAGGGGGGCTTTCACGCGCGAACACGAAAGAATGAGGGGCGACTAATTTATAACAAGCTAAAATAAAGATAAGTTCCCGAGCGCGGAGCGCATAATTACACGCAAAGCCCATTTTCACTAGTGTCTCGTCCCCACCTTCCCAACCCCTCATCCCACCTCTACCAGAACCGCGAACCGCGAGCTATCTTCCTACACGATCCTGCACGCGTGTAGCACGAGGGTTGCAGAGTAGTGCCGTGTGGTAAAAAAAAAAGAGGGTAAGGGATGAAAAAGTGAGTTTCGGGTGGGGTAGAAGAAAAAAAGAAGGAAATGCTTACTTTTTATAGAGCATTAACACGTCCTCTGGCAGTGGTGCTCGAACGCGACCCTGGACACTTACGTGGGTTTTTATCAAGGGTGGTTCTCTTCTAGCATGCAGTTGCCAACACATGCTGGATCTATTGTTTAACATATCGTGGCACGCGAGTCACCCCTTTTACACGGCAGGACTGGCGAGGTGCTCCGCTGCCGTCTATAGAGAAGCATTTAAATAGCGTCTTGTGGTAGTTTCGTATAACGAATCACCCCGGTAAGAGGGTGCAATTCGAGCTACCGTGTATACAGATATATACACGCGTGTATATCGCAAGGCTACAAAGTGGCCTCTTTACGTAACGCAGAGAGAGAGAAACCCTGTGCGCAAACCCATAATTTTAATGGAACACGACAAGAAATGTAGATCGCTGTAATAAATGGAGCCGAACGTCATGGACTTGCTGTCCTTTGCTACTAGAGTGAATCAATGAACGTCACGGCACGCTGCACGCTTCTATACGCGAGTAAACTAGAAACGGCAAGTTTACCCAGGGTATAATGAATTGACGTGACGGAATAGTGTTACGTGCGGTGAAGTAGGGTGATTACGAAAAACAAAAAAAGAATTCAGTAACATTGTTTACAAGGTACGTTTAATTAGCGTGTCAATATTTGATTTATTGAAAACAATAATTTAATTGGGGTTATAGTAAACTACGTGTCGTAAACAATTTTACCTGTAACTTTAGGTATCGCATATAGGCACATGTAATATGAGAGAAGTCATCTTATTATTTACGGGGAAAAATAATATTATGCCTGCAGTAGTAGGTCAAGCTAATTTCTTATGCCCGCATGGTTTATCTCGTAAGGTCGGGTAAACGACTTTATAAAAGTGCGCCGACGATCGATCCCGAGACATAAACGGTGAAAGGAAAGAAGCTACGAACGACGGTCTCTGGCTTCTGTCGTAAACCGAGCAACTTGCTCGCGCGATTGTCAATCTTCGTATCTCTGCAGAAAATGTCGTGCTTGCTGAATTCGTGAATCCGGCGAGATTTTTAAAAGGAAAGAATGCGGAAGACAAAGGCGAAGAAAGGGGGAAAAACGTTAGTCGGGAATAAGGAAAAATGATAACTAGAATTTACTATATATCAGTCAGACTGAATATTTGGATGAGCATTTTAATAGAAAAGATATAGCTTCCGGGATATAATTATCGAGTTTCATGAAAACTTATACATAAATCGGATTTACAAGATTTCTTGGGATTTTTGGGTAAAAAGAATTTTGAGAATAAGCACGACCGCGTTGTCCTTACGATGACATTTTAAAGTCCCCGTCATCTTAATTGCATTATCCCAGCTTGGTGCATCCTTTCGGGCAGAGTATCGCGGCTGGATGATCTTGGCGCTGTGCCAGGAATGGTATGAAACCGTCACTATCCTGAATTGCAAGGCGCACCCTTCGGGGTTGATTCGAGCGTGTCGACGATGGCGGCAGGGGTTGCATCGTACTCGGAAAATTTTTAATTAAAGTAACCGCCAAGAGCGGCACCTGGACAGAAATCCAATGAAAAGATAAAAAAAAAAATAGTCGCGAATCTTGAGGCCAATACTCAACGTTATAGGATTCTCATGCTCCGCGTGACTTTAGTTATGTATTTTACCCTCTATTCGTAATTCTTAGATAAATATATCAGTTATACGATACTTCCATTCAAATAATTAAAAACAAATATATGAATGGATCAGGTAATTTATTAACGATAGACCCTCATCTATATATGTATACTCCAATCGATATAAACCGAATGTCCCGCTTCCGGTGAAATCTTTACCTTCTATCCAATTAGGTCTGAAACGCGTGACAGTATGTCAGTCAGGGTTGTCAACCATTTCGCTCGCGTGCGTTTCGGTAACGTGTCTAGGGGGAATAGGGAATGAAGACGAGGGTGACGAACGGGACAAAGCGGTAAAGCTTTTGGGAGAGACCGAAAGCATCCCCGTTCCCTAGATCCAGCTAGTAAACGCGCCAAAGGGTTTATTGAGACTTCGACTTTATGTGGAATAGCGAACATTTGACATTTGGTACCAAGAAAGCATCGGAATATTGCGAGATAATTGCAAGATATGTTTCTACCGAGTAATCGAGTTGAGCTCATTTGCGTAAATCGCTTCTACGATACTCTGAAAAATCTTTGTGTTTTTTAATATCAATGAGAGACCTGTAGATCTTCAAGTAGTGAGATTTAAAAATAAATATTTCTGTAATACCTTCTTTTTTTAAATTTGATAAATAGACTGAAATTTATTCAAAATCAACGTCGAGGCTCCATACATATCGAGCCATTCAAAAGTTATGGACATTTAAAGTGTTAGTCACGCGTTCGAGGTACGTATAAGACGATTAGAACTACCAGTATACGCGTCTCTGTCTTACGCGTTTAACGTCCATAAGACCGTCTCTCTCGCACTCACGGCAGGTATAGGAAACTCGAAAAATCTTAACTGTTGGCCTTTTCCTGAACGATCGATTAAATTGGCTACTTGCCAATCTAAAGTGGGAAACGTATTTGTTCACTTTTGCCTGAACAATGCTGCCGAATTATATTTAACGGAAATCATTGAACGACAGCTGTCAAATCTGACTTATTCATTTCAACCGATTAATCCTACAGGATGGATAACGACGTATGTACATGCCTAATACAGAAGCTATATGCACTGATTAATTAGCCAATGTTCTCTTTTCGCAGTAAACAAACTATGTAAATATGTAGTATATACATAGTTCGAAGAATAGAAAAATTTGTCCATTCCGACTTATCCATAGAAAATTCCATAGGAGCAATATGTATGTACCTCCAGTGCAAAGTATATTCCCACGGGTCAGTAGATAACAGCCCACACTCTACCCATATACGATATATCCAAGGACAACACAGCGTTGGCCTGTCGTTATAATTTCACTCTATATGCAAATTAGCGAGGAAACCTCCTGGCGATCATCAACTAATCCTGACTGCCGTAACATTATATTAAGGACTAGGTCGCTAAAAGGTCACTGACGCAACCCCCCAAGAAAATACGAAGAATCCGACCGAACCTTAGAAGTTCAGACAATGAACCCAAAACGAACGTCCGAAAAATTGCAGAGTTCACGAACTCTGCCGAAAAGTCAAAAAGCTCGATTTTCCTCCCGAGCGCCAAAGAACGACGTGCGCGGGAACTTCAAATGACTCGATCGGAAGAACAAAGTCGATGTCTCGGAATTCATTGTTACGAAGTATAACGCTGTTACTCGTGACGACGATAATTAACGACATTAAAACTAATTAGACGGCATCGAAATCTTTACCGAATGTCACACAGACGTATAACACAGTCAGCGGGATAACAATGAGAATGATAAGAATGGACTACCCGTGTCTTCTGGTTAGGTCGATCAGAGCAGGGACTATGGTAACGAATGAGCAAATGCGCCGAAGAGACAAAATAAAAGGCCGAAGGACAAACATCCGATACTAATTCGATACCAGGTAACAATGTTATTTCTAACGAGATTGTCTGGTTTAATTAGACAGAGCCGTGTCTAGGGCGACCCGTAAACACCACAATACAGCTTTCCCACGATGCTTAAAACGATCGTTGATATTATTCAAAAGCAGGCATGAATGTAGCATCCACTTTAAGGCTTCTCAAGTATAATTAACAAGTGTCAATAATAGTTCATGAAAAATGAGCGTACTTCGTCGTTCCATGAATTTTCAAGATTTCACTTCACCCTCATACACACTCTCCACCCTGCCCACCAATCCGTTCGCCAAGTACTGGATTAAGCGCTGAAGCGTCTTGTGGTTAATTAAAGTGCCATTGTCAAGTCTCACGAAGCGCAGTCACGAGCGAATGTAGAATTTCCTAATTGCAGAGGCACAATGAGGCGCACGTGTGTACCGAGCGTAATGGAAGTTCAATTAAAGGAAAAAACAAGAAAAATCAACACACAGATAGCTGAGTCTTCGTGAACATACATACTTGTAATGCACGTAAATAACAGTGGTCCGCAACGCAGCTTCGATCGAAATACTAGTTACATTTCCTAGGGACATATTTTTACCATAAAAAAGCACATCTCAAGTATCCCAGCCATTGACCTGACCAAGCGTGTACATGTACACACGTATTTACGAACTTCAAGAAAACCTTACGGAAACGTAGGTGTATCACATATGGGAGTAACAGCATCCTGGCGAACGGGATCGCTCGTTTGGCAGCCGAACTGCAAACTTCCCGTGGTTGCGGTAACCCGTTAATGCTTTTTGCAGGATGAGTAAGCCCGGGTAGTACGCCAGTCATCCTTCACCTTTCCCAGGAGGAATCCAGAGGTTGTCCGTGGAAGCTACAGAGGAGCAAGAGGGGCCATAAGGCCGACTCTGCTTTTGGCAGGAGATTAATTGCTTCGAGATTAGAGTCAAAAGCTAAAACCACTGGACAAAAACACTCTAGTGGCGAGAGTAGAAATGCCTGGAACGAGTGAGACAGAGGATTAAGGCGGACGAGGATACAGAGGCGTAAGGTAACTTCTTCGGGACCATCGTGTTTCAGGACTGAGAATGCTTCGTGGACGCGATGAGCTCGGCCGGATATAAAGGAGACTTCAGGCTGGAAGTAAAGCCCCGTGTTCATTCGAAATCTCGGACATATTGATCCTGGGGAACAATAACCCTGTCAGCAAGGAGGATACACAATGAAGTGAAAGCCTTGCGGGCTTTGGAAATACTCGACTGGCGCGCCCAGAGGCGCCGTCCCGATGAGGGAGGAAACTTTTACGGAATTCTTCTCCTCTTTCTATTTAGTTTCCTGCGCCCCGACTCTGTTGGTCCTTGTTCTCCCGTCTCTTCTGGTAACATTGCCATGGGGTGTATGACGGAATGAGTAAAAAAAAAATAAATAAAAAAATTAATAAATCGATGTACAGTAAAGAACAAAGAAAGACACAAGGGTCGCTAACACGTGTACCTATTGGATGAATTGATAATGTATAAAGTGGCTTATATGAACACATGCTAACATATTTGCATACTATATATTGTTGAAACAATCATAACAATGGTCGACCTCATGATCAGTGCCATATTGTCAACGACACCTCGGAACGAGCTTCTACGAGGCTTTTAGTGCTCGTTCATTAGTTCGATTGTTCGACGTCGTTCTAAGGACCCTAGATAATTAGACCCTACGGTGCGTACTGTACTATACACTTATGATGATCAAAACTGCCAGTGGTTATCAGCTGAACACACCTGTGACTGTTCTACCGTACGGTACACTCCGTATCAGATGATACATAATCATCATGATAATTAATATACGGCTTACTTAGTTGCTAAGCATCGTTCCAGGTAATGATCTAGGATCACTTTAGAGAGTATAGTCAGCTACGTATGTAAAAGTTCCGTACTTAATATTACATAAGCACGCATATATATATATACCTGTATAGATGAATCATTAATTTCCAAAGAGTGTATATGAAGAAGTCACATATGTACCTCGTAGTATATTAACGATACAGTTAGAGATTCACGATCCAACGGCGAATGAACCGCATGGGAATCTCCGCGAACGTCAGTGACAATAGCTTAATTAACAGGATTCTAGAGACACGGCCCAGAAAGCGCGTACAGCATAAATCCGATTAATTAACCGTACCCACGAACAAACTGGCTTAGCTGTGTCTCCTGCGACGTCGGACGACACGGTACAATATTTGCTTTCAATCAGATATCCGTGTTGGATGACTTGCACGAAGTCAGGAACAAGCCGAAGGCACACGACGAGATTGAGAAGCAGAAAGAGCTCGGATACCTATTCTCATATGAGCGGAAAGTAATAGGAAGAAGACAGAGAGAAAGAAAGTGAACGAACTTTTCGTGGAAACGCACCGAGTAACAATTCGGGACAAGTTCGAAGGTCGACGAAAGTTCTCTCGTTTCTATTCTTCCCTTCGTTTCCTACTCTTATATTTTTCATCCTCTTCCTACCTTATCCCAACCTTACGTTTCAGCCAACACCACCTAACCTCTACCTAGGAGCTAACCTTTCCCAATATCCCCTCCATCCCGCCAGTAGCTAAGGACGAAGAAACAGACGTGACGGCGAAACTCGGTAGAAGTTTGCAGACGGTAAATAGCCCGTAGGGAATAGCTAAGAGGGGGCTGGTAATTGCATTGGACTGTATCAAAGGACGCTTGCCTATTGTAGATTGGCAGCAAAGTTACACGATTAGACTAGGTGTCACAGATCCCGGGCTAATTGCGAGCAGGTTACTCCGATGGTTCGATAACAGCCAACCAGTCAGTCAATCAGGAAAAGGGTTGACCAGGATGCACGGGCATGGACTACCCCCAGCAGCAACTACTTGTCCAGCGAATCTAGAGCAACGACCTCCTGCTCTAATAGCTGAAAGACTTATTAGCGGTGCACCAATGCGAGTGTCAAATATCAGGTCAACCTCAAAATTGCAAGCATGACGCAATTGGTACCAGATTTCTTGGTGTGAGACTGAGACGTATGTATACGCGTGTATGTACAGTACTGTATGTATACGAGGGTGGAGGAACGATTTAACACAGTCTCCGGGAAACCTCTGGACTCAGGAACTCTGGGACACCTACGAGATTCTCACGATATTGGATAACCCGTAAAGCCACTTGGTGAATTGCCCGAGTAACTGTCAGCCAACCCCTCTACCAATCCTCCAGACACCTCGAAGTCCCCCCTCTCAGGTACCAACTGTTATTCGTGAAATTGCACTAGACACAAGGTGTGTCCCACCTGAATACATACGAAGTTGTAGTACAGAGAAATACGGGGATAGAGGAAATCTAGGGAATTTTTTGGTGGATACTTAATATGCCTTTAATTACTAGATTTTTATGTATACCTCGAAGATGAGAATGTGTCTTGGGTGAGATTTGAGAATGAGTCGATGAAAATCATTATAACGATTTTTGAATGCGTTATTATCCATAACGTCAGGGATAACGTATGCCGATGAAAGTGACGGTCGAGTCAGCTGTGCGTTGTGTGCATTAAGTATAACTGTTCTTGTTCTAGGTGGGAAAACTACGGGCGAGTGTTTGTCGTGCCGAAAGTTAAACGGGTGTAAACTAAAACAAAGCTTATTAGTGGAGCTGAGCGTCCGGAATCTACCGAATTCGCTGTTTCTGCTTCTGGCAGCCGAGAAGACACTGGAACCAGCGGAACGTAACGGGACCCAGAACCAGAGGTAACTTCAGGGTGCTAAGTTTTGATTTATGCGACTAATGGTCGGTTGAACTCAGGAAAGACATAGCTAGGAGGCATGGGATGAATACGGGGAGAGGAGAGAAGGACGGAGCAGAGAGGATACGCGAAATTCCCTTGGCGACTGAACAGAACGGTTTGTTAACTAATTAGCTAAATTGATATTGATGCAAATCATATATCTCTTAATATTCCTGCAGCATCCCTCCGAGACTGAGATATACATATTGCTGGGTGGCCGTACGTACAGTATCTTTGGCAAAAGTGAATAAGCGACAGGAATCACGTGACTCTCGTAACTGAGTAAGAGATCAGGATTTAAAGGAGTTAGAGGGAAGAACGACAACTAAAGCATCAGCAACTGTTAATCGCTTAATGGAAAGTTGATGGAGGGAGAAAAAAGAAGAAAAAAAATTACGAACACCCAAAAACAACAGATGCAGGTTAGATCCATCAAGTTGCTTGATCTGGGGAAAACTGGAATACCGAAAAATTCGCCAAAGGTGCCGCCTTGTTCATGTATACACGCGGGTCCTCAGGTGCAACTTGGTTGTATGCTCGTTTATTTATACAATTAATCAAGAAGGACACGTCTTCATGAAATATTCGTGTCTCGACGGATTACCATCTTCGGATAGATCCTGAATTTTTTATCTCTTGAACCCATTTGACAAGATTCAAGTTCCTTTGGTAATCAGAGGTACATTTGTTACACCACGATCGATCTTATAGAGAGGTTCGCACGTAAAACGAAGCTCCGTGTATTTGATATGTATCGAATTTAATTTGCAACCGGATACTCGAGGTTAGCGATCGGTACTAATTGTGTCTCATTATAATGACTTCCATCTATACGTTCTCCGGTATCATCAGCAGTAACGATACGTACTATGTCAAAGGAGAGAACTATTATTCTTTTATGAATACTAATGGCTAAGTGCAACAATGCATCCTGCCCCATCTTGATTCGTTGCCGTGTAGAAAAAATAAAAGACAAAGCTTATAAATAAAAATGATTTGAATTAATGGAGGTGCAACTTTATGGATAGTCAAGAATAAATAATTTATCGGCATGTAGGTACGTTTTACAAAGGTTATCAACTTCTGTCGGCTGCAATCTGGATCATGTTACCGTTGGGTGTGTAAAACGAGGAATGCAGTTTCAATGCAGTATCAAATATAACGACGGTACAATACTAAAATCACGTGGGTTACGATTACAAAAGATAGACATTGCATTGGAACATTTTCAAGCATCGAAAGTCCGACCACCTACAAAGTCCTCTGAATAATTTCTCGTCGTGTAGAAGAAAATTCGCACTATAAATCAAGAAATGCAATTGCAATGCAGTATCTAATATAACGACGGCGAAGCACTAAAACCACGTGGGTTACGATTACAAAAGATAGACATCCCACTAGAAAACTTTCAAACGTCAATTATCCAACCACCCGCAAAGTCCCCTGCTCAATTTCTCGTTCTATAGAAAAAATCTGCACTTCCTCATAAACAAAAGGCTCGGAGTGCCGCATTCTTACATTAGTTTTACTAATTTATCACCCGGTGTACGAAGATTTTTTTTCAAAATAATTAATCATAACTATCAGGACAAATAACCAATATTAAAAAAATTAGATCAAGCAATCGCACGAAAGTCTTTGATTAATACAGGAAGTCTAGGGCAGCTGTCGCATGTGAAAATTAAGTGCACGCTGCCTAATCCTCAAGGCATACCATTAATTATACGTCATTATAAATCATACATATATATATTTATATATGCGAGAGCATCGTAGAATCTTACCTGACATGACTGATAGATCGATCGATAAATCATCGAAAAGATTCTCTTAGATTTTGATTCTTGAAGAAAAGTTTGCAAATTTTAACACTCCGAAATATCTTCTTCTACGTTAAAAATTTCAATGCCTGTATTTAGAATGTCCTAAACTGGATGTCGATTCTAAAGCAATGCAAAATACCTCACTATCAACTGTCTGAGCTTTTTAACATAAATACTATTGCCATTAATAACGTTTCGTTAAATATCGATAATGTCTTAAAATATGATACGATCAACCACAATAATTCAGACTACCTATATTATCCTAATATGACTATATATGGTATGTATATATATATATATTTACACACACACACACACAAGTTTAATTCGGGACTATTGAACCACCGCGTAAATGTAAGATGATTGTGTCCATTTGATTTCCATTAATTTCCACGAGAAACCCATATTCAGGTGGTTCAGTAGTCCCAAATAACTGTCTGTAGGCGAATATGTTTAGGGTAGGTGTACAATTGTCGGTCACATTAGTATCGTATGCGGCCATGAAATTGATCCATTTATAGCTCTATTAATTATGCATAAATGAGTCCAATGTCAAGAAATGGGGACAAAGCTGTTATCAGCGAAAATCAATTTTCAAGAAATTAGGTATCAAGAAATTTCGTTTAACATTTCCTTCAGAGATACTTTAACTGATACTTTCGTAAATGACAAATTTTATCTAGTAACAGTACCAGAAATAAGTATAAGATTTACGAGTGTGACCAAAAATTATACAGTGGCTGCAAACGATTCGTATGCCCAAAATAAACAGCAAAAATATCTAAATTCAAATATAAAATTATTATACTACTGACAATCTGTACAGCTTAGTTAAAATATAAAAAAAACAACTATGCGGCTATCGTTAAGAGATATAAGGAGGCATCGTTAACGAAGCCTGAGGAAGTTTATGTTTCTAAGTATGTGATGTGACGCGGCAGAATTTGAAATCACCAGACAGCGCAGTGAGGAAAGCACGAAAATCTTTAGTTGGCTTTGCTCGAGTATAGAACCGCGTTGACGTTCCCCCCACCGGCAGAAGGCAGCGACATGCGAATTTTATGAGGTCTTGACACCTTCTTCCAGCTCTACAGTCACTCTGATTATAAATTGAGTATGTGAAATTTTCATGAACGGCAGAGCCGAGTCCGCGCATGCGTATATACAGATTTCGTTGAGTTACACGCGAAAAGGATTGAAGCGGACGTGGGATGAGATAATCGAAAAAAAAAAAAATTCAGGATCAAGTCAGAGTACCATGCTATAACGAGGCTACTTTAGAAAGTTTCTAAAAAGTGTCTTATCGCCGATTACTCGTATTATGCATGTCGGCGAATTCTTTTTTATAAACGACTTCCGGTCCTCTTGACCGTATGCTAACACTTTTTGAAATTTCCCCATAAGCTTCTTAAAGAAATTTTAAAGACGATTTAAAAAAAAAATCACAACTCGACAAAGTGTATACAACATAATTTGCCACGTGACATGCACATTCGACACGTGCAATAAATTTAACAGATTGTGGTTACATTAGAAATGTAAAGGTGTGAAATAATTATCAAACCACGTATAGGACACCGGATAGTCTTCAAGTAATCGAAATTATAATCTACAATTAAATCAAGACCATAAAATTCAATGGCATATAAGAAAAAAAAGTTTCGATAAAAAATAGCCAATGAAACTTTGATGTCAAATAATTGTTTCACAGCGTTAATAGTGAATCACGTGCTATTAATATAAAAGGAATATGGGGGGGGGGGGGGACATCAAGAATACACGTCACAGCTGAAATAATTAAAAAAAATCCGACGTAAATCCCATGTGGATGATTATAAAGCAAACACCATTTATTAAACGAGCAATTAAAAAAAAATACTAAAATAGAATTCCACAAAGGATATAACAAATTACCATACCTATATAGGTGTATAAAAGTACACACAATTTCTCTTCCATGCGCCAACACACATATCCACCCATTTAAATCGCAGTTCCTCCAGGTTTAACCACAGTACGTACCTACAACGTTGTAGACTACCAAAGGCTACAGGAAACGTTAAGCTGCACCGCGAGTGTCCACACGAGACAGATGACAAGGTATTATCATAAAGCACACAAGCGATTTGCATATTACGTCGAGCCGGTTCTAGTAGCAAAAGTTAAAATCAGGGGGAAGACTCTACGGTTATAACACGGGTCTAAAAATTCGTCGTTGCCTAATATTTATATACGATGCTACTCTAAAGTATGTATACGATGTACATGCATAGCAATGTTACCAACTGACTAGAATCAAGAAAATTAATCAGTTTTACACGAATATCTACCGCTTGAGTATTTCAAGCAGTTATGGTCGTTAACGATCATCGATCAGTTTAAACAGACCGCATGGACGCGCGCGGTCAGGCTCTCGCGGTCAATTCGTTCGACCGCAAAGAGAATCTGACGTTGGTATTATTTTGAAAGCGTTGCACCGCACATGCCATTTCGATGGGACCGCCGCAGATATCACTGTGGAAGCTGGATTACGAGGTGACGAAATTATGGAAAATTCAAAATCGAAATAGCCCTTTTGGCATACGTAAGACGTCCCTTGCTGGACGTTACCTATAAAAAGGAAGTGTTGGGTCTCTTTGAAAATTTACGTCAACGTCAAATACGACACTAGAATAAAAGGAACCGTTAAAAAAAAAACATTTGTGTCTTATGGTATCGTTTAGCCGATTGTAGCCCCGCTGTAGGAATTAAAACTTTTTGAAAAATTAAAAAAAAGAACTTCGTAACCATAAATTCTAAACTTGGTAGAAGGTCGCGCATAAGTTTAGCGGTCAAAGGTTGTCGAGAGGTTGAACAGTCCGCGAGGGGCACTTTGAAGGGTGCAACTAAAAGCCCTTGAGACATTGAAGGGATCGTTACGTGAATCATTAAGGTAGCAATATACATACATATACCTATATTCAACGGGACTCAGACTTGCCCGAAGTCTCCGAGAAACTTGTATCCATTTGTGGTACGAAACGTCGAGAGATGAGTTTCAGCCACGGGATGATTGTGACGAAGGAGCTTAAAGTTCTCCAAGTATTTAAGCCCCCGGTGCAATTGACATAGTCAGTGGAATAATTTTCAACGTGACGACTATAATCATCAGTCAGCTACTTACCTAACCCAACCCAATCTAATGTACACACACACACGCACACACATACACAAACTACATCCAATCTTCTGGTTAAGAAATGGTAACTAAATTCATCCACGTTGTTATCGATAGAACGATGAATGGTATATATAGAGCAAGAGAGAGAGAAAGAGAGAGAGAGAGAGCTGGTTATATAACTTGAGCAGAAAAGTCGAGGATTTATTTATCGGTATAAAATCCATTAAATACATTTATTACTGCTATTCCAATGAGATCTTATTTTTATTATTTCAAGCACATCTTTTGAGTGCGCTTTGAGTAGAAATCAATTTTTACTATCCGACGATGTATATACATAGGTATACTCTATGTACGCGAGTACGTTACCATGGGAGGGAAGAACTCGTGCTTCGGAATGCTCCGTTGGATTTTACGTGTCTCTTTGGAATGCGCCTGCGAATTTGCGCAGGTGAATCGACGACGATGCGCGACGAGAAGGATTTGCACGATTTGCAAGATTTATGCGCATCTCGTCAGTATAGGATTCGAGACTGTGGGTAGGTGTTGCGTTATGGAGAGGGCAATGCACTTATAGCCAGTGGCACGGGGAGGCTCGTAGTACGCGTGCACATCAACGTCAGGGCCGTATAACGCGACGTTGGATGCCCTACGGGTAAAATATACATATATACAGTTAAATGAAGAGAGTAAAGGCCCGGTGTCGGATTATACGACACAATGACCGAGAAGATAATACGAAAGCTGCGGATAGAGCCGCTGTGGCAACGCAAAGCGATACAGATAGGTGTGGTAATCTAGTTTATCGGGTAGAGAAGTGCATAAGATTATGCTAACACCGGAGGCTAAGCTGCGCTGAATAAACGAGGTTACGCGTTATGACCTTCCACTTTTAACCACGTTGAACCTTGGCACTTGTAAGGACACGGGAGATTAAAAATTGTAAGTAAAGACACAATTTTTAGCGAAACAATATGACGAGTGGAAACTAGATTAATCAATAGATAAAAATTCTTTCATGACATTTTCTGGACATACCCGGTACATGTAAAGTACGTATATACGATACGGCTATGACCTTATCCTTATCTCGGTAGAACATACGCCAAGGGTGAGACGCGTAAAGGGACCAAGCGGGAAGGGGATGCCAAGATAAATATTTCCAGCCCCTCCTATATCCAAGGAATTTCAACGACGACGCCAAAAGCCTTTCTCTCCTTACTTTTCTTTTTTTATCTTTTATCACAGAATTTTGGACGCTTCGAAGCATGATATTGAAGATTGATTCGCGCGCACGTGGTACGACCATTGAAACCATCCCGGCACCTTGTACGTGAAACGTTTACTCTTACGTGCAAATTGCGAAGGCACGTGCGTCGAGCAAACTCCCAGGCGCCATATACCATATTTTCATATAAGAGAGGAACAAAAGTTGTACGTGTTCTCATACGGACTCTGGGCAGGAAGAGTGCAAAGGTACGAGTAACGTAGCCACGAACATAGATAATAGAATAGTGCAAGTTTACACAGAAACTCTCTCCTTCTCTTTCTCTCTCTCTCCAGGTGCATCCTGCATTCGCAAATCGAAATTCTTATCAAAGAATACCAGCAGAACGTGTCTCGCGAGGATTTCCTGAAGAAAGTTTACGGAGACATCCGAGTGACCGCGCCTGGAAACAGGAGCCGGTAGTCCCGTGCACCTTTATCCGGCAAGAATACGAGCGAATGAATAAACTAGAAGATACAGCGGCGTGGTTTCTCATAAAGAAGCTGCCATACAGCCAATGCACGTGTCGCTCGTTGGAAACGCGATGCGCATCGACGTATTAAGCTCAAACTGCATTCCGAGTGAATGGGATGGAAAAGACGAGATAGGTGAAAGTACGAACAATGCCGACAGAGGCCTGATGGGTAGTGGCGCACTACAGTGCCTGTAAATGCACACTCATATGTATAATATAAAGAAGAACTTCCCGTACAATACAATGCAAACACAACACGCTCTGTATAAATTATTCAGTAATTTCATAAGACATATCGAACGAAGAAAATCGATCGCTGACTGATCGGGAAATAAGTGTCTGTAGTGATGTTCGACACGTGTCAAAATGCTACGTGGCTGAGTAATTTCGATCGATGGTACTTTGGCACGTCTGATGAGAAAGCATCGTGTGCGGGAGGGTGAAAAAAATAAAAGGAATAAATGACGACCTCGCGAGAGGCAGTCGAGAGCATGCGTCTGTGAGGCACTCGTGCGTTACGAGAGAACCGGTAAGAGAGAAGTCAAGGCTTCTCGTCTCCTGGTTACGTAGGTTAGGTACAGCTTCCATGGGCTAGGTACTTCAATTAATGACCTCCCGGAGACAATCGACGCTACGTTACACGACGTACAACCTTTCGAACTGCTAGATAGAGACATATACAGGGTGCTCGATACTTGCGAAGCTACCACCTGTGACGATATATAAATATAGATTTCTTATTTGACTGATGAAAGAAGCTAAAGCGATGAGCTGCTTCATCCTCCCATGGGATAACTGGGACAGGTAGGCTCGGATACATTACCATCCGCCTGATGTGTCTCGGCGAGGAAGTAATTAGAGGCGGGAAAAAATCGTTTTTTTTTTCTCCAAGAGAGAGAGAGAGAGAGAGAGAAAGAGAGAAAGAGTCTACAGAGCGGAATTACGAGTGAGATGGAAGCACTCTCGGTAAGAAGCACACTCTTCGTACACGGTTCGTTCGAGCAGCAGCACAGTGTGCTGTCTCAGACTATGTTATATCCTAGGGTGGCTATTCGAGGAATACTTGTCTGTCCTTAGAGGGTTGGGTTTGATCGTGAAGATAAGAAAGGGTAAATTTTCAAAAGCGTAAAAGGTAACGGACCGTGCTGAAATATCAACCCTAAGACAATCCAGGGGCTGTAACACCTGGAGAACGCTCAAACTTTTCAGTGGAACTATCAAGCGGCAGGACACGTGCATGATCCCATAGGACATTAATAGTACGTATTCCTAGGCTATGGATCGCT
Organism: Calameuta idolon; assembly: GCA_030142285.1. Lineage (NCBI taxonomy): Eukaryota > Metazoa > Arthropoda > Insecta > Hymenoptera > Cephidae > Calameuta > Calameuta idolon. The sequence continues at coordinate 1,034,762 of JARQSV010000335.1, read as the reverse complement.
GAGTAGAATTGAATGGTCTGCCGTCTGGATGGAAATCGAAATTTATAGTCGCGTCGTGACGCTCTCGCTTCGGCGCCCGTCGAATTCAAAGATAGCTGCTTCTGCTGCAGGGAAATCGGGAGGGGGATGGAAATCCGTATACGAGTGGTTCAGAGGGGGTCGCGGTATGTATAGTATATAGGGGGATGCACTATAGCAGAACGGTGGACATAGGAGTAGCGTAGCGACGAGTTCGAATAAAAATAGCGTTTTTGCTGGACGTATCTCGCATATGTGGAGTTCCAGTAAGAAGTTCGGAGAATAGGATTTGAGAAAGTAAATGATACAGAGGATGCAGAAACGGAATAAACGATTTTACTGAATGTACAGAAAACAAATTTACTTTGTCCAAAAAAAAAAACAAGATAAAATTTACGGATATTCTGCTTTTCAAATTTGTATTAACGAGGAAATACTTCAACATACTACCTAACTGTATATACACCAAAATGGAAAAATAAAATTATATCTCAATGCAAAACCATGAACATGCATAATTTGTAAAAAAAAATTGTATAAAGAGCAACGTGTCCTTTGGAGTCCGATGATAATTATCGAATACGTACGTACACGTATTCGCAAGAAAAGTACAAGGACAATCGTATCATCACGTAAGCAGCGTCGCGACGCCAGGGAAAGATTCCATTACAGATAAGGAATAATACGGCCACTAACAGCATAGACAATGGTAATAATGCTCGATCCACAGTCTCCACCAAGAGGACTCATCCTTCCGGTAACATTCTCTATACGTACCTACCATACACTCACATGTGAAACAGTCAACGCACAATGAACAATACTCACGTGCTCTTGGGGTTTCACGTATAGAATAATGAGAATTCGGAAACGGCATATAGGCGCATCGGCGCCACATCCCGTCAGTCCGAATGCAACGTAACACGCGTACACATACAGTACGTGCGTTAGACATGACGTACGAGTTTACACGGCCACAGTCAGGCCCACCCGAAAGGAAAGTAACGTCTCATCAGGCACAGGACTTTCTCGCGCAAATCAAAATGCATTAATTCAACGAGCGGCTACCGGATTCTTAATCCGCAACGCATCGAAAATTCAAACACGTATCAATCGTGACCTTTGAACCTCCCATTTTTCACATTCACTTTCAAAACTCCAACAATTCATCATTTACTACACCTTTACATGCACGTCACACGGAATTTTCAGCAATGCACTCGATCGGTGCATTGTGAATCAATAGACACGGATACAGTCTGTCTGTAAAAAGTATGGACGGCTGATGAATTTATTTAGGAGAAGAGTGTGGGCTAGAAAAATTAAAAAAAAAAAAACAAGAAACTTAACGCGATCGTAACGAATCCTACATATACAGTATGTACAGTAGTTACTTGTTCAGTGTCTCGATGAATACTCATAGTATGTCGCGTGGGTGCTATTCAAGCTGAAATTTAATAGCGTCTATCTCTGACACATGTGCCATTTCGTTAAATGGGACGATACCCTCTACCACGCGACGTACGACGACGCTGGCAAAGCACGCGTTACGTGCACGTGGAGTTCGTGCAGTGACTGAGTGCGAAATCTCACGGGGCCCGAACACGAGTGAATTAAATAGAGAGCAGCGAGAGTCTCTGCAATGAAGAGGATGAAAGTGAGAGGAATAAAGCGGAAGAGGCTCTTCCTGACTTGTCCGGCGGAGAAAGGTTATAAGCACCTCGTAAAAGCCTATACGAGAACGATCGTCACGGTGGCTTTTATTCTCGCTGTTATAAAGCTAATTTACGAGGCCGAGAGTTGTTGGAAATCCCATACCAGTATGTATACAGATAGATTATATGTATGTGTATATATACCGTGTACGAGAGCTTCGCGTTATTCATGGCGAACTTTGAATGCGGATTCGCATTTGAGAAACGTTCGCGAATACGTAAGGCATGGTGAAGGAACACGCGTACAGGAAGTCAGTGTGATCCTCTTTTTTTTATAGAGAGGGTTGTGACTGACTTTCTTATGTCCCATATAACATGTACATCCCTTGGAAATGTCCTCTTCGTCTGGTTTACGTATATAGGTGTATGCTATATGGGGGAAAAAATGCCGGCTAAATCGCGCGTCATCCATTTTTTCCTCGGGAGTAATACATACACATCGATCATCCCGAAATAGCCGGCCCTTATCCCCGAGTGACCAGAGGCCAAAGACGATAGATACGTCGTTAAGATAAACCATTCAATTTCGAAAAAGGAAACTCCCGAGAGTGGAACTCGTTCGTCAAGGGTGATCCTGTTGAGAAAGTCACTGCGCGAACCAAAAGGGTTGTAAGAGGAGAGGGGACGATCCAAACAAAAAAAAACAGCAAGTCAAGCGACGATGGGGAATGACTAAAAATAAATACATTGGAAGGAATCCTGAAAAATGTCGACCACGAATGCAAGAAGGAATTGACGTGAAGAGATGAAAAAAAAAAAATATGAAAAATGATAAGGAAACAAAAAAAATAAATAACTCCAAGAAATTATGAAATATTTCAAACGTTTCGACGTTGGAAATCGAGCATAAAAATGAAATTCTTTACACATCACAGGGCAGTCAGTCACAAGAAAAGTATCAGTGGCAGGTTGCCTTTCCCAGTTTATCTTCCCTCCCTCAACCTTCTATTCCTCTTCAGTTTTTATCTCAAAATTATTTCAAATCTCCCCTTAGATCCCTGAAATTGAAGCCAGACATCGAGATTCCGCCAGACTCCGTACTGATCGATCTCACGATAATTATAAAACTGACTAAAAACAATAGATCGATTATTACATAATTACATATAAAAGCCAAGACGTTACCACTCTGCCTCCTTAATTATTTCTCCTCGATTTGCACAGATTGATAATAAATACCGGATACGTGGGAATTACGAGTGCAATAACGCGAAACCGTATCATTGTATCTCGTCGGTACTATATATCGATTTGAGGGACGATCGGAGAGAAAAAAAACAGACATAGAAACTTGATAGAAGAAGGAACCAATGAGAAATCCTCTGGGCGAGAGAATAAATGTGAATCGACTGTGAGACTCCAGGGAACATCGGATAATTCACATTTTCGCTTTGAAAAAAGTAATCTCTCTCTCGACCGCGTAGGTCGCCGAGAGATTTGTGAGTAAAATTACAGGATAGCATCGATGAAATTGGCGAATCGATGATCTGTGCGCTTTCTAGTGAGGATTCCTATCAAGGCGATATCTCGGATCAATTTCCCACGCTCGCCATGATACCCACCACTATAGGCGCACCGATTACAAGGAAACCGATTAAGCCGATTAAGTGACCCGCAAGCATCCATTTCACCAAATGGATTCTACCTCGAGATAAATCTCCGACTAAAAAGAAATTCACTCCTGATATCCCTATGTTGAAAATCCACATATAAAGAGCTCGTTAAATTCTTCGAGTCTTGGCCCGTACACGTTATAGTCACTACTTCTATCCCGCGCAGCACATGGCCCTCTAACCAGACAAACGCCCCAGTGTCCTGCTATAAGTACTCCCACGATACGTTGGCGTAATTGCTTTATCACGACCCATGTAAAGAAAAAAACAAATTCACGATAGTCACACGTGTCGGACGATACGTGTAAAACCCTTTAATTTCTTTTTTCCCCACAGGAATAAATCGCACATGAGCCTCTTTCAAAAATGCTTTTTTACGTCATCCCAACTGTATACTTATAAGACGATTCTATTTCTTCAGCCATTACACATGCAGTATAAGTAAAAAAAAAAGCCAATCGAGGGGTCTTCGGCTTACGATTTACAATGCAAAAGAGTCCCCCGGAACCTTTACAGCTGACTTTATGACAATGACCAGCAATGCAATGATTAAAAGTCAAGGTCTACGAATTTAACGTCAGGTACAGTCCCAACCTACCAAAGAGTACAATCGGCTACGTCCAGATACAGATTCACTTTCAAATCACTCAACGGTACAAAATTCGAAGGTTATCATATACCTTAAGAATGAACCGTTCCGTCAACTCGAGATACGCCAAGTCACTTAGCGTCGTCCAAAGACCATTCAACAAGCTTACATAAGACATAGGAACTCACTGAAATTGACTCAAAGTGATTCCCCAGGGAGGCTCTGTCATAATTCTCATGAAACTTCGAGAAACATTCGCAACGCCAGTTTCCACGCTCAACTCTCAATCGTCGACGATTCTGTCGCGTCGATATATATAAGCCACTAGGTTGACGGCATTAGTATGCAGAGCGACATCAAAGCGTTCCGATAACCGAGTAAATCGTCATTCGTCGCACGAACAGCCGATCTCGCCGATCCGCCCACGAATACTTAAATCCAGATTCTAATACATAATATAAGCTAAAAAGCCATAGGCGTACTAAAGGGACAAATAAAATCCCATAGCGATCACATCGGACACGAAAATAAAATAAGGTTAATGTACATTCCGCGCAATAAATCACCGCAGATGAATAATAAAAGTATCGATTATAAGTCAAATCGACACACGATACGAAAATAATAGCTACTCAGACGAAAGTAAAGGCGTCAAGCAGCAAACATAAAAGCAGCACTAGCTACAAGAAAAAACTAACGGTACGTTGTTTGCTCTCTACAGTAGTTTGATCCTGTCCATAATCAGACACCTGTTTCCGTTTGCCTTGACCGGCATTCGCACCTCGTCCGACCACGACACGAAAAGACGGTACAGTCCGTATATACAATGCGCAAGGGAGCACAGGACAGCACGATCATCCAAAAAAAAAACTTTCGAATTACTGTGTTCATCTTACAAACACAAATCTCGAAAGGGAACAAGCTAGACTTTCGGAGTGAAAGTGACCCTGCTGTAACGGAACGAGCGATACGGGTACATGGAAGCTGTAAAAAAAAATATCGATCAATCTCGGAGTATTCGAGATTAATAGAACCTCTCGCGTCACAGCACCGAGGACCGAGGAGCTACATGCTTTTTCGATATTTTCAATACTAGTTGTACTGGTATCGGCAAGTAATACGTAGCATCGGTAGTATTTCATAATACAGTAGTATTCACGCCTAGAACATTCCAAGACTCCTAAATTATTATGAATTAATAAACGAATACGCTGTTCTGCGTTTACCTTAACTCGCGTCTTTTATACGACAAGGACTGTTGGTACCCCTGTATTTTGAATTTCAGCATCGTGACCACATAACCCACCACCTTGGCTATGGTTTACCTTGGCTGAAAAATATTGATGAAAAAAAGTGGAAAAAAATACAAGGCTGAAGGGGATGGAGTGAGGCACAGAGAATCGCGGTTACCTCGTACCCGTTTTACGTAGTGCCCAATATAAAAGAGGACGCAGAGGAATATTGAGCGAAAAGGTAGAGAGGAGTAAGCGAGGTGGGGGAAGGAGGAAAAATGATGGACGAATTTTCATTCGCGGGGGCTTAATTAAACGTGTAAGATCAAAGGGTACCGCTGGGCTACTCTCTCTCTTTCTTTCTCTTCTTCTCTCTTAAAACTTATTGCCATCTTACGCTGTAAGAACCTTTGGGCTGCTCCTAGCATCTTTGCCGCTGATTCTGAGCGCGATAGACTTTAAGAGCAGCGCCGTTGGATTCGCTTCGCTCTCGAGGCCTAAGAATTGTGAGAGCTTTTTCCCGATCGTCTCGCGAAGAAAACAGACGCTCGTTACAACGAAGGAACGAAGAAGCTGCTGAAGGATCGTTGCTCGTCGTCTTTGTTTTTTTTTCTTGTCCAGCTGCGACACTGCTCGTGTCTTCGACTTTACTCGATTTTATGGGAAGGGGGACGCCAGTGGTCGTTCGTTCACAGTCATGCGACGAAGTCTGTTGTATGATTATCAATGAAGATTCTGAGTACAGGAATTCGCTGTAAGACCATGCGCAGCTGTACGAAGGAGAAAGTTGGTAGAGTAAGACGAGCGATTGAAGGTTTTACGAAATTTCAAATTTCGAGAATATACGGAAAAAGACCAACCGTGGGTGCCATTTTGGATTCATGCGTGAAAAAAAAAAGAAAAAATTACGGAACATTAATCAACGTACAAAGAACTTCACTCTGACGGAAGAATTGCTCAAAGAGACTGATATGCCATTCTCCGGATAAAGAATTGGCCGTAAAACGAAGGGAGAGCCTGGAAAAGAAGCCAAAGGAGACTGAAATACGAAAGTATGGAAAGTGTTGGCTTATCGCGCAAGGGGAGTAGACGAACGTTAACGTTATCTGAAGCCCAAACTATTGAGGGTGAACGGGTAGAGGGAGGGCAGAGGCTTCGTATCAGCAGCGGCAACCCTTTGTTCCACGATCAAACCCTGTCCTATGGATCCACTCGATTTCCCAGGGCTGAGATCCGATCCTACTTTTATACATAAATATATATATATATACATACATATACACAACATACACAAAGACATACCCAGAAACACACAAATACTGATAAAACACTACGCGGAGGGTGCCGTATACAAGATTCGAAGTCAAATTAATGCCGTAAAAACAGAAAATGTAACAAATAAAATGAAAAATAAAACAATGGTTAGAATTAATCTAAATTCATTATTCGTCAAAGGGAATTCATTTTACAAGGGTGAAACACCGTGCAGATTTCTTTGTACCACGAGGGTTTTCCTTTCTCAAGAAAATTAAGTAGCTTCTTCGAGTCAAGTTAGCAGCGTATACCGAAAGCATCGTTAGCATCAGTCATTGAGAAAACTGAGAACGGGGCAAAAGGCTGTGCCCTTGGGGCCCTAATGAGATTCCGTTCAAGATATCCCGCTTGGTGATTACGCAGGGATCGGTCCGTACAGGCGGTAATGAATTTTCGTAATACACACAATGCTCTAAGAAAGCACTTTGGTGTCAAAGGAGTCACACAGACGTACACTATATGTACCGTATAGATGCGTGTACGGGTAATATGAGAGGGGAGACTGGAGAGGAGAGGGTTCTGTCGATTTCCGGGGCAGGCTGTGTCCTTAGTGCAAACCAACTACTAGACACATCTCATTAACCCACATCAGCGTTTGGATAGCAATTAGCATATCTCTAACTAAGGCTACCTTACATAGTCTACTGTCGATATCCGTATCTGCTATACGTCTCTGCCGTATGTAACCTGTACGGCGCAGCGTATACGTTACGGCAGAGTACGCGACATGATACGTAAACCGACATACCGGTGGTAAGGAAACACGTTATTGACATGTGGGGGCTGTGTACTATGTATAGACGTATCGACATGTGCATAGTTGCTTCACTGCATGGCTGATCTAATTCAAATTGCATCGTAATCGATTTCGTACTTGACATAAGAGAGAGGGTGGGGGGAGGGGGTCATTTGGACAAAAAAGTTCCACCGACTATTTCAAATACGCGCACCGAGGATTAACGTAAAACGCGCGCGCAAAAAAAAGTGATGCCACACTTCATGTACACAATGCACTTTCAAACGTTTAGCCCGCCGATAACCCAAAAGCACGTTCGATATACGTAAACTGAATTTAATTATAATTCAGAGCGTACCCACAGTCCATTGACTATTTCTCAAATAACTTTTACGCTTGATATCGGGGAACGCTTAAATTTACATTTACCCGAGAGCGAATTGAATCGAGCGATGTTTATTGGCCATTAGCTACTCGCTTCCAGCGGGACGTCCGTTTCTGTCGGGATATTTATAACAGAGTCAAGAGCATACATATGCGAGACTGAGTGGGATTAAAACAAAAGTAAAAAAAAAGTGTCTGACACGTAACATCCGTTAATCGGACCTCCCCCTCGTGTGAACGTTCATTCATCAAATTTCTTCCGGTCTTGGAGCAGAGACTGTAGATCTCCCTCATTGTCAGTTCACGAGAAAACCCATTTGCAGAGTATACGTACGTGTTTGATTGTCCTGCTAATAATAAATCAAAGAAAAATATAAAAAAAAAAAAAGAAAAATAGAGGAAAGAGTGAAATATGACTAAGGAAAGTGCTTCGCGAAGTAATTCTACTTATGCAGATTCAAATTCCTATGACTTTCCCGCCACGAGCATAGAGCCATACGTCATCGCGCGCAATGAAATACGATTTCTGTCAGGAATATGAACTGAAACGTTAATCCATTGCGACACCTACAAGCATCGTAAGTTTCCCGGTAGTACCAACCTCGCCAACCTCGCCAACCTACAACCTATGCGTATACACAATATTCGTCCTATGCATACCAAAGCTACTTGGCCCCCAGCACTTCAGCGAGCCTTCTGACAGTCGAGCGCACGGTGCGCGTACCAGTGGCGCAGGCAGGAGCACGGAAGGCGTGAGCGTTATACCAAGCGGGAATAGAGCGTTGGGAAAATGCTAGGTAAAAGTTAACATGGAATAAGTTTAGCCGCGAAAACACTATTTGCACAAGAGGCAGTAAACTCGAAACTTCGTGCGAAAAGTTACTGTGGAAACTTGCGAGTTGTAAAATCAAGCGGCCGTGGCGTGTTCCTCATATCAAAGGATACTGGGTCGGTTTGCGATATACATACTTACACAGTACAAGGGAGTTCAAATGGAATCGTGTTATAACGACGCTCTACTAAACATCGCCGGTTTATATTGAGTGAAGCCGGTGCGATTAAGCGGGTGCCTGTATGTACAATAAAAGAATCTCAAAGTACAGTAATAAAAAGTCGTTTGACGTACGAAAAGTCACGTTTTAGGACAGGATTTTATAGTGTACCGCTACGGTCACTCGTGTACCTAGTTCTCACACGTGTGTATATTTTTGAACGGACGTAATTTTTAAAAAGAATTTTCAACGTTGATACATATGTATATGTGTGTGAATGTATTTTAAATGTAGCTTCGTAAAAATTACACCACTCGCGGTCGCCATACCTATATCCCTGCTCCGGTGACCGAGAGAAATTCCATTAAGAGCCGGACGGCCTTTGTCGAGTACGCATAAATTAGCATTTTGATAATAAACGGAAATAAAATGAAACTCGAAGGCAAAGATTAAACAGAGAGAGAAATATCATTTACGCATGCGTACCTGTACGCAAGTCAAATTAAACGTATATGGTCTACAGAATATTATTGATAGAACGTATATGGTCTACAGAACATTACTAATGGAATATCGTGAATCAATATCGGAAAATAACATATTCGACATTGCATGTTGATACATGCAAACAAAAATTCGGGACATGGTCGACGAAAATATCGAAATATTTGGAAAAATTTTATTTATAATAAATAGTTCGAGTGACGCCTATGTGCCAACTGTGTGTAAGTGTATTTGTCCGAAAGTGCCTCAGGGCCTTGGGACTCGTTGGAAGTTACATGATATATGGAAAATTTGCATCTCTCCGTACCAACCCCTTCACAGTACTGCTGGTTGAAAAAAAAGAGTGAGAAATAACAAAAGCGACGAGAAAGCTCGTACTGGTAAAATTGTTGGAAAACTGTGAACCGACCATTAACGTTCGCGCATTTATGTCGGAATTGCCGAATACCCATGAGAATCGCAGAACCGCGCACGTGGAACATGACAAAAGTAAGTAATCATCCAGCTGTAAGGTAGTCAATTTTAGCTGAGCTGCGTACTTGCGAAGGACGTAGTTGAAACGACCGATAATTGATAAGGACAAGATGAGTGACAGAGAGCAGAGTTAAAATCAATTGGTAATTGTTCTTACCGTCACAAAGAACGCGTGTGCAAGAGAACGACGAGAGAGGAGAAAGGGACGCACACGCATCACAGAGGACAGTAGCTGGACTTGACCGATCGTTAATTCACTTTCGATCACGAGCCGACCAGCTGAATAATTAATAGTTTAATTTAACTACTTGCACGGTAGCTCGTTGCGAGGTTCGATTGCGGGTAAATATTTGCCGTGCTGCGAGCCTCGCGATCGAAGTGTAACTACAGGATCGCGTGATGAGTATCGATACCGATTATCGATTGACCTGCCGTACCATTTCTCATTGCAGAAGAAATTTTGTCTGTTCGCGATTTAGAGTAGCTAACCCTGTGCACGATCGTTCCGACAAAAAAATGTTAATCTGAAGAATGGGATAATGACACGAAATCAGGTATAACGGCATTGTTTCGTGTAAAGCTCGGGACGGTCGGTAACAAATACATGATGGAGGCAGACTATACCGACCGAGCGTGGCTACCAAGCATAACTCGAGGGTATTGAGATGGTGAAACTATAGAAAATGATGAGCGAGTTTGAAAACAGGGCTGCCTGGGTATGAATGAGAATTCGAAGTGTGGGTAAATCTTTGCTCCAGTTACCGAGGCATTTATCTCTAATCAGGACCAGCGGTATGGTACACGCCCATCAGTAACTTCCGCAGGAACGAATTGAACCTAAAAAATTGATTGAAACTTCGGCAGAGATTCGAATTGCAGGTGGTATCGATCCGATCCACTTGACAGATTTTTGGGTTTCGAAAAAAAAAAAGAGTACAAGCAGCCGTAATTATGTTTATACTGTGTGTATACCTATACATATTTTTTCTTTTGATAAAAATTTTTCAGGAATGACGTCATCGTTGCTGATAAATATTTTACATGTAAATATAGATATACCGCGTAACGATCGTGAGAAATTTCAGAATATTTCCTAAGAGTCTATATACATAAGTTCGCCGCTTGTAGTGAACAAGGATCACATTTTACGGCGTAGGTGGACAATGCGAACAATTGCTTGGAAAATTACGGTCCTATATGAGCGTCGACATTAATTAGTGCAGCGCCAGAGCCGAAAACCCTCGTGGCCCTTAGCCTCGACCCTATTTCCACCCGTAGCGTGTGTCACTGTCTGTTTCGACAATGATTAATCCGCAAGTATTTTGATCAAGAAACAACAACAGACGTAGACATTTGCGTGAGATACCCGTCAGCCACTCTTTTTGAACGCAACAGAAGTTCAAAGTGTCTGAAGAGAATCGAAGTGAACAAGAAAGCAAAGGTAAAGAATCGTTATACGAAGACACAAATATACATTGGAGACCAACAGAGTACCGAGAATTGAAAAAGTAAAGTGACAGAAAAGGATTTTACACGATACAAAAAAAAAAACGTCTACGCATTCATCGAAACTTCTGAAACACCCTAGAAAACGTCTAAAAGGTATCCTCGAAATTTAGACGAACTAAGGTTAAGGTTAAGTTGACACAGAAAAGTTAAAATCGAGTAGTCTGTTTCATTTGAAAAACTTTCATCGCCAAGATCCCAAAAGAAAAACTTCTAATTTGCAAAACCCATAGCCACCCCTTATACCGTAAAGAGTTACTTAAAGCTTTTTATAAAATATTTATTTCTTAAGCGAACTTCCCCTCGCCTACGTCGACTCGTAATCGATAGGCCATCGCGAGTCAAGAGAAAAAGAGAGAGAGAGATAGAGCGCGGCGCCGTTTCATTGGTCGACGAAGAGGGTCGAGTAACTCGATAAGGCCAGTTTCAAATCGACGTCTACTAGCGATATATAGGGTGTAAATCGCGTACAATGAATGCCCGCGGCGTTTCCTTCGTAAATTGAAAGCGAACAGAGAACGAGATTGAAAACATAGTAGCTAAAGGATACGTGGGTAAGTAGGTGGGTGGGTAAGGGAAGAAAGAAAGAAGTTATGCTGATAGCAGGGTAGAAGAGGATGATGGCGGTTAACGTCGAAATTTGAGAAATGGCGTAACACGCCTAAGATCCATTGGAGCAGAGGGGTGGATTTCATTCATCACGATCAAAGGGAGATCGAAATCGGGCGTGCCGGGAGAGAGGGTCTTTCATGCTGAAGAACTTTGCCGTGGGAGGGAGAGGAGGTGCTTAAAGACTCCCAACCGCCCGGACCTGGTTAACGAGCCAGGGTGACACGCCGGATGTCGGCAAAAGATTCCGACTTCGATATAAAAGTCGTAGCAACCGAGAGCAAATTAAAATTTATTTCACATCTATACGCGTAGCGAGAATCGAATGCGAAGAAAAGTATAGTAATTCGCCAGGACGATTAAATACACGCGGCTTATTGCCATTAGCGTCCGGCATTGCTGATAAGAATCTCGACGCGTTTCATCAGGTACGACAGGGAACGCACCGTACGGTCTCTTTAACGTGTAACCTGAGCCAATGGGCGAATTGATCCAACGAGCGTAGGAGACGGACGTTTTTACGGGCTAGTAAAAGAAAATCCCGTCGATGAAGCATAGCGTACGGAAAAGAAAGCATTACGTGTCTTTACGATCGAAAAGAGACCGGATGCTTCGGGGCGTTCATTATTACCGACGAGAGGTAGGACAGAAAAGAGAAAGGGACAAAGAGAAAGAGAGAGAAAGAGCAAGGTAGAAGGGCTTCGAACGTGCACACGATGCATTTCCGCCTGTCCCAGAGGATGTTAAACTCGAACGTCGACGTTGCATATAACCGAGAAAATATCCAGTGCGATGCCACCAGCTATCCATTTTCATTCGGGATAACGGATATACTCAGTACTAAACTTTATGCCGCACGAGCAATTCATAATTTAGCGACCAAGGGCATCCGACGTAGCCCACTGGCGACGAATTGCGCGACCAGCTAAAACCAACCCGGTTTGAAGTCGTGGAAAAGCGATCCGGAAAGTAACGGCGATGCAGTGCCGAGACAATAAGAGAAACAATGGGGAATATCGTGAAAGAAAACCCAGTATAAAAATGACAATATAGAAAAATTTGTTGTGACTGCAGCCCTGAACGAAGCTAAAAATATCTAAACCTAGCAGCGAGAAACTCCTATTGGTAGGAATCGTCAGGTCGAATAGACTCTCTCACGAACTTTCCATAGAGGTCGAGGTCAATTAATCCCGTAATCACCAAAGCTAGCCAATCTATCGCCATAATTCATGAGTTCCGGTTCTTTTCCTTTTTTTTTGGTTGGAATACAAAATCACAAAAAAAATTACTACTTCCGATCGATTCCATCCGTCCTGGTCTTTGTCGAACAAATTTTACTTTTTCCACCGGTATATCTGCATTGCACGTCCTCGACTACGTACACGCTATCCCTTCTCTCCCCGCACGTGTTACTATGTGAACGGTGAGCGAAGCTGGCGCAGGAATACAAGCCCGATACACATTCGCCTCATACACGGAACAGTTTGCCATAGCGTGTGGACCATTGCCAAAGGGTCTTCCCTCCAGGTCTGCGCACTGGGTACCGGCGCTAACAATATATCCAAGCAATCCTGTAGCAAGCTTGGTGGCTGAATGCCTGTCTCGTCAGTAAAGTGCAAACACCGCAGATAGGCAGCGACTGGAGCCGTTATGCGAATACGAGAATCGAGAATCGAATTCCTGACCCGTAGATTCGTCTATACCCAGACGTACCATTTCGACGATATTAGCAGCCGAGTACCGGATACTAAATATTACGTGAAAGCCAGATCATTTTCTTTTTCATTATTACTGCGGAGATATGCAACCGCGTGTGCATTATAGATACGAGTCAGTGCAGAATAGATGCACGTACGAGATACGCTTTGAAGCAAAAGTGGAGCATGAATGGTACCGTGCAATTTGGAGAACGGTTACCAATGAAAAATTATTATTATTTTTTTTTAAACTGATAAATATAAATTTCAAGAATCTTTAAAATCCCTGCATTTTATTTCAACCAGGTATCACAATTCTACGTTTCTATATTGCGACACGACCGTATACATATAGCGTCTCTAAGGACTTTCGCCATGACCGACAGCTTCCCGTGCGATTATCCGTGAGGATAGTACAAGTATATATAGTGTATACATATACATATATAAACACACAATGAACGTCTTACCGAAGTAAGAAAGAGATGAGGAATAAGAGATGAGTTACTAAAAAATTTCTTAGAATCCACAAAGGAAAAATCCGGTCGTTGTGTAGTACCTCGCCTTAAGCTTTCCTGAAATCCAGATATATATGACTCAATATGTATATATACTGAAAAATTGCTGTGTTACGTCATCGTCGTCGAGACGCCTATAAACAGTCTCTGTTCTGTATCGAAACAATACAGGAACGTCCCATACGGTCGGAAGGACAATTAACAGTGCCATTCGTAATTCGTTCGTTCCCCATAGGAACTCTTATCAATCGCCGCTACGCTTTATCAAGGCTCGAATAGGTTCGTCCGCATCTCCATAAAGCGACGGTCGCATGCACGGGACACACTCCGTAAAGTCGTGCGAGTCCGCTCGTAAGCGTTTGATAGTCCTCGCGAGAAAGCGCAACGCAACGTTAACGTAAGCTAACGTACCGCGTTAGCATAACCTTCGTCCCCGCGATCACTCCGTACGCTAAAGCTACCAAATACAGTGACAACGAAAGCAAATAAATTACGTCAAATTAACGCAGCCACACGACTGTCGGATTTCGACATGACGGAGACAAAGAATCGAGCTTTTGAATCTTTCAACGAGGATATCTGGCTGTAAATCTACATGTATATACAGAGCTTACGTATTTATCACGTATAAAAAATCCGTCTACGTTATCACAGCCCACGTGCGTCCTCGCCAAGTCATAAATAAAGAAGAAACAGACGCCGAGACGTGTTACCCACAATCCCTTCTATCGATATCGTCCTATATATCTATAATAACGACATACCTAAGTTTTACACGTGTATACATATAAGGTTAAAGTTAAGGGTTACAGTCGACAGTTTCTCGCGCACAATGATCCCTTCGACGTGGAGCGGTCGTTGAAGGAAGTGATTCACGATGGTTTGCGTGTTAGACGAACCGGGACTCTGCTATATGGATTCCCGGGAGGAGTTAAGGGGGGATAACACCGTATAGGAGGCACACGGAAGGTAGTCGTCGGTGACTGTCGCCTCACGAAAGCTAGGAAATAAACTTCGATGCGAATCGAGTTACTTAATAACCTTGTCGCGCGTGGAGAATCACACAGGGGTTGGCGACAAGAAGAAAGGTGCAGGGGGAGGCTGGCGACTGAATGAAGGTATACACGTACGCGAGTGGATGTTACTTTGTTATATAAAAAAAACCACCATCAATCTATATATATATGTACATGCTAGGAGCCGTCGGCGGCTTAACGACGTGACCAAGGTGCGTGGAGGTGTAAGTAGGAAATAGCAAAAGAAAATTTTCGCCAATTGGCAAGAAGAAGGGCAAAGAGAAATTTCGTCGCTTAGGGTTGTCTCGCGCATGATCGATCGCTCCTATAAGAGTGCCTTCGTGTTCTGGGATGATATAATAAATTGGAAGTCTCGCGAACAGTCAGGGGATGAGTGTATAGCAGGCAAGGGTGAGAGGGGGGGAGCATGAAGAACGAAAACTGAGGAGGGAGGTTGCTGAGGAATGAGGAGAGCACATGGGAGGGTTGAAGGGAAGGGAATTGCAGAGCACGGTATAGCACGTAGAATACGTATATAACGGGCGGTCCGATTTGACGTATGTATCTACGGGATTCGAGTGCGTTACGTAAACGTCGATCACTTTTAGCTTTGCCACCAGCTATATAGCACAGAGAGCAACTAGCCAACCCCTGTGGGACGAGAGGGGCGGACACCCCGTGAACGGGTCGTCAGACTTGCAGGTCGCCTATAGGCGAATCCACGACCTGGGAAAACGTTTGGCGCGCCGCCAATAAGCTCGGCATAATTCATTCGCTGCTTTCTTTTTTCTCGGCCTCGAAATGAAGCCGCTGCATTAAATAATGAATTATCGCTGTGGACGGAAGAATCGCTTAAGAATCTCTTACACGGCTCAGCGTGGGTAACGTCGAGGTAGTTAATGTCTCCGAGGAAATTAAGGATTTTAATGTAGTTAATATAATTCGTATACGCATAACAGCTAGGCCTGGGGAAAGAAGAATGCTGGAAGTTGAGCAAATTTCCGAACGCGTCTTGTTGACGTTAATACGTGTATACATATATGTATATGTATACGGTGTAACGTCGTGACTACGGTATCCAGAAACTTTTATTCAAATACAAATTCTTTTTTACGGCACCGCTTTGAAGCCGCGAATAGCTTTAAAAAGCACTGCTGATGTGTTTCTCGATTACGATGCTCAGTAGATAGTCGCCGTCTTCTTCTGTCCCTTTGTCGCTCTTTGCCACTTTATTCCGAGTGCCACAGGACTGTGCGGCTTGATAGGAGAGTCGTCGCGTTTTCAGATCGCAAACATTTTAAGCGCAACTTTCCTCATTTATCCTTTGCTGTCCTCGCTCTTATAATTTAGATGACCGATTTCGAGTTTGGCGCTAGATCGAAGTAATGGGCGAGGCGCATGCGCGTGCCTTGAAAATTACGTCGAATTTCCCGGATGATTTGACAACGCGCCACGGTTTATTGGCATTTTGCGAAAATGAGGAATTCGGCGATATCGAACGAATTAAAATGAACGCTTGATAGACGAGCGCGCATATTGATTAACCTTTAGCACGTTATACAGTGCCGATAACGATTATGAATCCGTAACGAGAGACAAGGAAGTAGCAGCAAACGATAATGATTAGTACACGTTTATAGCGACGTTTAAAATTCCTTTGTACTGTTTGACTAGTAACTTTAACACGAAAGATATCCCAGAGTTTCGTATCCGTGGTTTATTGGGAAATAGATACTGCATGTATGTAATTAATCACAGTGTAAACGTTAATCGGATAATATGAAGAAAGAAAAATCGAGATTTCATTTATCCCGGTTGTTATAGAGAACGACTGATGGGTTTTGCTTGTTACGCAAGAGGCAGTCTAACTGTGGCAAATACACATTATTTTCACTCTCCTTTCAACTGCGAATAAAGGATTCTCACGAAATTAAAAAGACGAGCTTTTCAAACAATCACAAGCCCTATATAGCCCTGACAATTTTTATTCCGTAATTCGATTCTACGTAAAGCTCCGATGTGTGAACACAATACCCACAGAATGCACGACAAGGCAAATGCGGGCTTGGAGCAATGTCGCTATTTTTTATTTAAAATACAAAAACCCTTTCTATTGGTAATTGCGTTTATTTTGTATTCGTCCTGTATATTCCGTCAAAACTCCAAATTATTTACTTCGTTTTCACCATGTCTATAATGCTTGAAGTAATTTTCAGTAAATCATGCGATTCACAATGGCAAAGGCAAAGGTAAATATTTAAAAGCGTATTAGAGATCCGCACGCTCGGAGTAAATGATGCCCAGTCGAAGCCTCGTTTACGTAATTAGCTGGATGTACGTGGTCATTTATTTTGACTGCTAGCTTAAACGGTTCACTCAATTACGCCATACGGCAGAGTGGGAAAATGTCCGAATTCTCCAGGTTATATAGGATATTACTGTCGATTTCGTTATTCATGACTATTATAGGAAAGACTGGATTTTTATTATACACCATTTTTCCCCAGCATTATACCCTAATTGTCCTTGGAAATTGAATCTATATTCGCTCGAGATCACTGGTAACGAACGCTCACTGAAACTGCGTAATCATTAATTGCTAATTGTCAATAACCACTTGGCGCTTTAGCTCTTAGCTATAAATGCAATAATAATACCGCAAATAAAATCTCCGCCTGTACTATTTCATCTGTGAGTTCGCAATCGACAACTGAACAATTGGACTACAAAAAAGTCATTACTACCTTCAATGAGATTATAATACAGCGATAGAATAAGCGGGTAGAACATTATTTCACTATTCTATTAAAATCATAAAGGCCAAATAAAGTAGTTAAAGGATTATTAAGAGCGCAATGAACAATATTACTTCCTGAGAAAATAAAATAACGAGAAATTTAAGAAATTCTCCAAAAATAGGAAAACTTCTAGGTTCCACTTTCGAAACGTCGTAATCACATGTTTAACAAACCGCGAACTCTTAATGAACACTTGAAATAGTTTCGCAACTGTCCGTCTACATTGTGATTATAAAACACGATGATAATAAGTATAAAAGTCCGTCCGTAGTTCAAATAATTCGTAGCCACTTAGAAATTTCATAACAAACCCAAACACTACATAAACAATCCGAATCCACGTGGTCCCATATGCCACCGGTTGAACGACGATCTCAAAGTGTCAAAGAATTTCTATTATCGTCCAGCAGCGACCATAAATAACGTAATCAGATGTTTTAGGCCAAAGGTGAAAACGTAAACAAATCCAAGCTGAGAGCACGTGACAAGGAAAATGCCCATTGCACTACGCACGCGTTTGTTTAAACTAGAAGGAAGCTTTTCGAATGAAGTCACGTGTATCCTAATAGCTGTATTGACAAAGAAACCTCCTGCAAATGACAGACTGCAACTTCTTTCTACACGAGTATTGACTTGAATGTGGCTCGAACCAGTCGGAAAGGGTGAACGTGCCAGGAGGCCGATAAACTGGCATAGCACTGGGGTTTGTCTGTAGGTTAGAAACTAGCTATATCAAGGGAATCTGACTTACCTCATGAGGACGTGGATGCTGATGGCTGCAATGTCTATGCTCGAACATTCCATTCACTAGATCTACACCGCACACTATAACAAAAACAACAAACGACAATGCAACCGCACTGCATTGCATCTTCAACCGCACTCGAACAGCCATCACTGACGCTCGCACTCGCAATGCATGACACATACTGAACGCTACCGGCGACATTCCTGACTTATATACTCGCCGCAGTATGCTGGAGAGCGCCACTGTTCCATTGAACTGATCCTGCGTTTAGCTCTGCTGGCTTCTTTTAAAACAGCCCCAGTTATCCTTCTATTTTTCTACTCGTTTCTGCGCGATATCATTGGCGTCTTATTGGCTATGATACTATAGTGTGACATAACTGTCTCCATCCAAAGAATACTCAAGAAGGAGGCTGGATGTAATCATGAGAAACAGAGATACTGTTTCAACTATTTTCCAACTGTTTTGACGATACTATTACCCAGATAGCTTTGCTGCTATTGGATGTCATTCAAAAGAGCTTATAGGCCTATTCAACGGGTTTTATTTAATTTTATGTCTCTTGGGCTTTGTAAAATCTATGGGAATCGATATATATATATATATATATAATAAATGATATATATACATATATAAATACTACGAATACTTAAAACACGTGGATTTATTCAATATTAATTGATCACAGGCGTCAATATTGGATCGAGTCGTTGACTGGCTTTATCATTTCTGAATTCAATACTTATTTTAGTCATCGGTTATTTCAGTTGTTCTATTTAAAAAACTGAGGAAATAAAAATAATATGATAGTATAGAAGGTATTGTCGGAATGACAGTATTTAGGTGGTACTCCGGAACATGACTCTGAAGGAGTTGCAATTTAGAAATCTCTCGCGTACGATTGCACAAACTAACTCTCAAAATGGCTTCAAAATAAATTAATGTTAATTGGAGTACTGTTTGAGTTGAACTAATTTATGAAAGTGGAGTGGCTTGCTTCTCTACAATAATGGCATGGATGCAAATTGCGAGGTCAATTTGATTGACATTTCGCAGATCGACTTGGTTACGTTTCTGCACTGCAGTTAGTATTCGAATATCTCTTGAAATAAGTACTGGACATGTTTATTGTTTCTTTAATCATTCTTTTAATATTTTTTACAATGTTAACGCTACAGATGTTTTACAAGAATAATAGCACTATTCCTTTTTATAAAAAAACACTGTATTTCATGCAATTTATCCAATAAGAGATGTTTAAGGTCATCTTCACTAACCTTGGCAAAACAGTAATCAACAGTTTATTTGACTATTTATACTAAGAAAATTAAATATTTGGAGTAAAAATGATAACAAGCACAAAATTACCATGATTTTTATTGTACTTTATTTCGCATGACATTATATGTAACCTGTTTGCATAGAAATTGAATAAAAATATCCTTAGTGTTGTGAAATTCTTTGTATAACATTCTAGTCTTTTACTTTATTTATACTTTGCAAATCTGGGCATACCAATCTTTGCTTTGCAAACAATTTTCATTGACACAATGAGGACACCGTGTTAAAAATTTGGGTTTTATTGGCTGATTTGATCTCATATGCGTGGCAACAATATCCGTCATGGCATCAATAAATAAGGGATGATCATTTGGTGCAGCAGCACGCCTTATTCTCTCCACTCCCACCTGAACAATATTAATTGTGTAGATTAATTTTTAAATATGTGTATTATTTGTATTTCATACTTTACTCACTTCTTGAGCCAAGTCATGGCAATACTCGATGTCCAGTTCATGAAGTGTCTCGATGTGTTCATTGACAAAAGCAATTGGTACTAAAATAAAATTCTTTTTTCCTTGCTTTACATATGCCTTTATTGCATCATCAGTAAATGGTGCCAACCAAGGTAAAGGTCCAACCTAGAGGAAGCATAAAAATATGAATTATAAAATGTCAATTATATGATGCCCTAGAAACTATAGTACTAACGCTATGCGCTTTCCTAATATTAGTTGATCAGCCAAACTGAAGTAGCTGCAAGATTCTTCATTAATACAATTACGCTAACTAGGCGCTATTGGTAAACTAGGATATATTCCTGATTCTCTAGTTAATAATAAGAATGCTCCAAGTCCGAAAGACTCATTTTACTTCCCTTATTGATAAAAGTTCTCTACCATTAGAACTTTACAATTGAATTTCATGGAAATATTTACAGGCGTGACGTTAAATAGTTACATAATAAGACTGTACCTTTGACTGCCACACTAAACTGTATGGATTACAGTGATTCAATTCTTGCATCACTAGTGCAACGGTGGCACCAACTTCAGATGGATATGCATCCCCTCTGTTCACAGCCTTAATCGTTCAAAATCATAAACATACATTGCATTATTATACATATATATATATGAAATATCATTATTATATAACTAATAAGTAACCTTCAATGGTAGAGAATGTGCTGAGAACAATATGAGAACGTCATTCCTAATGTCACTGGGGAATTGAACCAATTCCGCTCTAATTCTTTCTGCAAACGTTTTAACTAAAAGTGGATGAGTTGCCCATCGATCAATAATGCTCCATTTCATATTTTTTGGCAATTGATTTTGTTTATAATATTTGTATATGGCATTAAAACTGGAACCTGTTGTGGCACAACTATATTGAGGGTACTGAGAAAAAATTATAGTGTGTTCAACACCATCCCTGAAAAATAATAATTAATTTAATATTCATTATTTTATCACATTGACGCATTAATTAAATTAAAGAACTGTAGCTTCATTAATATTTCTTTCTATTTGTTTCTTAAAATATTACTTTTCGATTTGTTTTAAGGTGTCTTCGGTAAGAGGGTCAGTGTATCGAAATGCAACGTAATGTTTATGTGGTGCAGTATCAGGAGAAACCTTATCCAATTGCTTGCATAGTAATTCTCCTTGTGTATTTGTCCACTTCAAAATAGGAGAACCCCCACCAATTTCAGCATACTTTTTCTGCACATCAGGTGTACGTCGTTTAGCAATCCATGGTCCTAACTGACTGTAAATTATAAATACATATAAAACTAGGTATCAATGTTTTATATCATTTTCTTAAGCTTATTTATATAAACTCTATACCTCTGAACTGGTAATTGTATCATGTCTCGGTCCGTCATTATACGTAACAAATATTCCGGTACTTTATCAGTGCTGATTGGACCACCCATATTTAACATAAGTATACCAGTTTTTGGTTTTATATCACTCTGCTGCTTTGGTTCTGCAGTTACTGACATTGACCGTACAAGCAATCCTGGCATTTTCATACTTTGCTTACCTGTATAACCAGGATAAAACCTATTAATGGTATTCAAACATTTATTAAAAACTTTAAATAGTTCTTTACCTACCTAAATGCAATGCAGTTGATATTTTAATTATACTCATGTTGAAGTTACAGTATTAATGCACTATTAGCACTGAACACACTTTAAAGAAAGATATTAGCTGCTTTCAGCTAGTCACTGACTTCTATTATGTATGTACAGGATGACACGATATTATGCATATAACACTACTGGCTCAGGTTTGATACAGTATGGTACTAGACTAGGTTAGGTGGTAAGGCCGGTAAAGCTACTCAAGAATTACAAAATCTATGGAAACTACAGTTAGGTTAGGTTATGAAGTAACAACACGTTTCAATGCTCAGTGACTAAAATAACTCAATTCCTCGACCTTTCATTAAGCCATTTAAGTACAAGTGAAGTTAATTGTCGTGCTTTAATCGTCACTATTTGAACGGAGACTATAAATCGAGAGTAGAGTAGGACCAGCAAAATTGTATTAAAAGATGACAGAAAATCATTCGCAAGAATTGTACCCATCCGATCTTGGAAGCCAGGAGTAGTATGTTTCCTGAAATATTAAACGTTAACATAACATAATGTAATGAAATAATAAAGGTAACAGGTTTTTAATCATCTTGCAGTTGGGAAAAAACATATGCTCTGGAAATAGCTAACTTTCGAAGTCACGGCGATGTCGGTGAAGTATGGTTTGGTGAGGACAGTGCTCTAAGGATAGTTAGGTAAATACAAGGTGATAGATAAGTAAATAGTTTTAGTAATGTATAATAATTTCATAATTTTTTTTTCAATTCAAAAACTTTACTCCGTTGTTAATGAAGAAACCTGTACGAAAGATACAGCAGACCCCATCTCTGTGGTCTCCATAAGAACTCTTTTGAATCCGAAATTTTACTCGATATCGAAGATCCCTTCAAAAATAAATTTTTGTGGGATAATTTGAATTAATTATAAAAATATTATTACATATGCAGATGGATGAGTTCGAGGACAGATCTGATCAATCAAAACGACAAGATAATAGACTTAGGCTGTGGAAATGGAATGATGCTGGTGGAACTCGCTGAAGAGGGCTTCAAAAATTTGACAGGTGTAGATTATTCTAAAAAAGCTATTGACCTGGCTATTGAAGTGTTGAAAAATAAAGAACTGTCAAATATCGACTTAGAAGTTTATGACATATTGAGCGAAGATCAATCCAGCTTAACGAATGACTTCAAAGTAGCGCACGACAAAGGAACTTACGATGCGATAAGTCTCAACCCAGATAATCCAAAAGAAAAACGAGAAAAGTACATAAAAAATGTACACAATATTCTTTTACCGAATGGATTATTCATCTTAACTTCCTGCAATTGGACGGAATCCGAACTTCAGAGTCAATTCAAAGATTGTAAGAACATTATTCAAGTAAAATATTCAAATCAAATAAAGAACTTATAGATTGATTTTCTAATTTCCTCCGTGTGTGCAGATTTTAAAGTGTTACAGATGATACCTACCCCCTCTTTCAAATTCGGCGGAAAAGTCGGCAGCACGGTGACGTCAGTGGTTTTACAAAAAATATAATACGCCTATAAATTATGAATATTGAAATAATTAATTATTCACTTTTGGGATTTATTACTCAATACTTATCGGTGAATCTTTAATTTTATTTGGTGCACGACGTACTAGAGTTATACAAAAGGAAAATATATCATTTGTGAAGATATTAATGTGTCCTATACTTTATAAGCTATAATTTAACATACAAATTTTACAAAATATTTTAAGACTAGAATAAAATCGATGTATCGATGGGATAGTATATACTACTTCAAGATATATCTCCCACTAGTGCAGCCACTTTCGTACTTTAAGGCATCCTTGGCATATGTGGCAGATTAGCCAGTTGCGAATTGCAATAATAAAGACGAAAAATCCACGAAGACTAATGCACTCGAGGGGACGAACTTAATTGCGAATATTCAAACTCACGAGCAGATCTAATATCAGTATTGCTTGACAAGGTTCTTTAAACATTTTATTCCAGATCGATCATAATATTATATTCGAATAAATATGCTACAAAACTATCAATTCAAATGGAAGTTATATTATCGATAAAGAACAAAAATATATAGTTTGACATTTTTTGCAATATTCCTCTGTAAAATCGAACAATATAAACATGCGAATCAAAATATTCTACAAGCTCGTCTCAATCTTAATTCTACTTTGATCTTTCCTTCAATCTATCATTATTTTCTATATCAACCTACTCAGCTTATAATATATATATTATATGATCGACGAATCCTATTCGCCCATGCGTAAATTACTAAAGCTTATAAATCCTGATAAAAGGACTACCGATCAAACGTTCCATACCACTATACGTTGCAACATTATTAATTGATAAATTTATATAAATATTCATACATTCGATCCCTTTGATCTCACGTTTTTTTTTTTCCACCAAAATTCAGCCATAAAATCAAGTGCAACAATATAATAATTTGATTATAACTCCTATCATACGTTATCCCATAAAATAAACAGAGTCAGTCGAAAACTATCACATGGTACATACATATGTATATGTTCACATGAAATCCCCAAAGGCGCTTGTCATCAATGCTTCTGAAAGCAGTGCAATTAAAAATTAAATCATCCTAATCAGTGTCATATTAACTAATAACCCTCAACCCCTTCGCATTCGGCTCTTCATATTCTCTTCTATTTCCATCTTCCCTATTGTAATCTCCATTACCACAGCGTTTACGCCGAATTCATAATTTTACCTATCATCACCACAGCCACCAGCGATGTCATCAAGGAGATTCTGAAGACGGATTGACTGCCTGCGTATAGTGACAAATATTAACGCATTAAAATAAAATGAAATTTACAGTAATTATTTTACATCAATATAATTCAATCGAAAGTATTACCACTGCACATAAGATCATCTTCCAAGTATCCCGGCATACAGTTACAACGTTTCTCCATCGACGTAACATTATTCTGGACTGACTGCACGCAATGCGCCCCATGGCCACATTCCATATCATCATTGCACAGTGCCCGGAGTGCTGAAGGAAAAGAAAAATCATTTGATTATTTCCATTTATCAATTACTAGTATCGTTACCCTCGAAAGAACCTAATCTGTCTATATTTACAATCTATAAACTAAAACTGATCTGTTTCAGTCGTTCTTCGAGGCAACATCAGAATTTGTTATCAGCCTTACCAAGCACAAGTGACCAAGACGAAGCTTGCACTTGTTTGCCTGATAGACGATTACGGAACAACACTGCTATTCCATAGGGTGGCAGACATTAACGGCTAGACTACTATCCATTAAATGTATATTCTGTGCAATGCATATACTAAAGGTTATGTAACAAAAACCCAATCTCCTTATTGCCACATAACATGCAAATCATAATTTCTACATACTGTTATTCATATTCGTTGACCTCTTTAAAATAATTCTAGAAAATTCCGTTTTGCCACCCTCATCTGTATTAATTCATCAAGGGACACGACATTCGTTATTGCTAATGATGGAACATGATCCAGAGATTTGATTTCCTGTAGCTGACAAGTATACACTTAAGACAGATCTGTGGAGATATATATATATATATGTCCGAGAATAAAAAATCGTTAGCCATTAGCCTTAGACAATAAGCACAATAGGGTTGTGTATTCTTGTTTGAAAATTATTCCATCGTACGGCAAGGAAGGTTAAACCCTCTCTCAGGCCCTAAAGACGTTAGTGGTTAGTTAACGAAGAGAAAAGGGGCAATTTCGCCACGGGACTTCTGAATTTGCATAGATAACCATAGAGAACGCCGTTAGTGCCTCACGTACATATTACAGAAACTCACGTAAGTTTCTTATGCGAAAAGTCAATAGTTAGGACAGTTCTCGAAAGGTCTAGGGTTCTATTTTTCATGAAAAATTTTATTAGTTTGAACTAGTATTCTTTTTTCCTCGTTCAAAAGTATCGATAACAAGCACGTTGATAAGGGGAGCGAACATAAACCTATGGTACAGTAAAGCTAGCTCGCACGAAACAAAAAAGTTTTTCATAAACGTCATTAAGAGCTAGTATAGGCTTTGAGTAAAATTCATAGAAATTATATTATGTGGTGAACCGATTTTTTTTCCTAATATAAAGTAAACGAAAAATTGTTACGTTTCCATTTAACGTTGCAAATTCCATTCATCGGTACTGATCTATCACTGCAGAGACAACGACTCTTTCCAACCGTTCGGTCAGAGGTACAGGTGGTGTTCAGAATTCCAGCGCAGTCCGCATCCATCCTGCATTCGCGAGCCTTGCCAACTGTAAAAAATAATATTCCCACATGTATAAGATACGTTACGTTATTACGTCATAGTGTATAATTTTTTGATTATCTGTTTACCAATAAATAACGATTAGCTCGATACTAGTTTAATGGCTCCTAATTGCTGTCAGTTAATTAGCTTTGAAATTAATTTAGTTTAAACATAATTTTTGCATCTGAATTACCCTGTAATTCACATATTTCAAAAGCATGCAGGTGGGCCATCGTGACATAAATTTAAATACGAAACGATAAATCACATTAGATCATGGATCGTGACAGGACGAAGATCCTTAAGGATCCTATGATCCTCTGTATGTAGATACGCACAGTAATTTATAACTGCTTTAGATATGGATCGAGTTTAAAAAGATTCTTTTTTCCAAATTGCTTACCTTCGTACATAGCAAAATTTACTCGCTACGACCATACCGACAACAGGTATTTTTCTTTGCAAACGACTAACAAGGATTGAGATAAATATTGAAATAGCAAAAAAAAAACATGAAATAAGTTCATTACACAGGATATATTAACTGTATATGCATTCACGCGTTATTTTTATAGAATATCAAATTGGACTGAAAATTCGTGTGTATTCGGGTCACGGGGTAGAAAATATAAATATTTAATGTTCATATAATGTAAAATCCTTGTTACACGCGTCTATTAGCATAATACAGGCACACTATATAATTTCTAACCCGCCACGCAATTTTAGCGCAATCAGTTAATTCGTAAATTGTATCCGCGTATGTTTTGAAGTTCCTGAAATTTTCCAAGGCCCAAGTATCTCGTGATCCACCCTATTTGAGGCTGACACCAGGAAGTCACATAAATTATCAGACTACTGGCGTAGATTGGATAAATTAATACAATGGGTACCTACTTAGGGGTCGTGCGAGTATCTAACCCTTGCGGTACCGTTGAATTATTGCACCACCCTTGTCGACATTTCAAGTGCCTTTCTACAGTTGCACTCTGGGTATTCAGCCAGGACATTAGCATGCATCTACACTCAAAGTGGCCTTGACACTTGGAACATGTACGTTCTATCTATATGTATAGCTTTAGCTAAGATCCCCTTGGAAGATACGCAACCTGGTAGCACCATAGCGTCAAGGTGAAAACATTGTATAAGGCGTGACTTCGAATACGTAGGGAGTTGTTTTAATTAGCATTAATAATTAAGATAGCTACAGTAAACCCTTGGAGATGTATGCATAGAATTGACTTTTTCGCATTAGCTACATACGATATAGATAGAGTAAAAACTTTAGAGGATTTTTAAACCGTGTGTTAAATATCACAGTACTGCCAACCCTGGAATTGATTGTATTGATTACAAAAAAAAAAACCTATTCATATATGGTTAAATGGGATATAAGTGACAGTTGGTATGTGTGACAGGATTTGGATAATTCCTTTGAACTATTGATAATTTTTCTTATCAGATAAATTAGGTTTTTTTTTTACGATGTATATGTTGGTACTGATATACGTGCTGTATGTATTGTACTTACCAGGGGTTGGTGCGGGTGCTTGATTCGTATTTGTATTCTGGGGATTACTCTTGCCGAAGGTTACCAACGACCAGGCAGGATTAATTGCGATAGCAATCGTAGTGGTTATCACAATAATCTGCATCCCCATAGTTTCCTTCATGGCTTAACAAACAATATAAATGAAACCTCCTTCTGTAGTTCAAATTTACCGTTCAAACGTTTTCTTTAAAGTATGACTTAATTTTAATTTATGCTACAGAGTTATCTTCCGACTGACGTAAAAGGACAAAGTCACTCTATAAAAGTTGACAGTAATCTTCCCTTTCCGTAATACAATCGTTAATATATCTTTCGCAGCAGATAGTTATCCCTTTTTTGAGCTTCTCGGATAGCACGATTTTGTCAGGTTGTAAAAAAAATTATTCTCACGACTCTCACTCAAATCTTTAATGCTCTTGGGTAGTTTGTAGACTGCGTGACGCAAAGACGTTTCATGGCCTTTTAAGCCTTCGAACTACCCCTACCAGGTTGCCATGTACTACCAACCTCAAGACTGGTAGCACCTTAGCCAACCGAAAACGTGGATAACCTATCCTCGAGAGTTAGCTTATCTAGAGCTACCTAACCTCTCGGACGCCTGACTTTAATCAAACTAGAAGCCATTTTCATGGATATCTATATGCAGTATTAACGGAAATTATGCAAGTCTGAATAATGAGGATGAACCAGGTGCAAATTTACTCGTACTATGAGTAAACCATTGGGGGACGATAAATCGGTTCGAAAACCTCATACGATGGTAAGATCATTGCAAGCCCTGGAATTTTATAAGTATATGGAAACTGTTAAATAATAAACAAATTAATTAAAAATATAATAATTCATTATTTCAAATGATATTAAGTAATAGATACCCTAGCGATCGCACTAAGGACCTTTTGCAGACACCCGCCTATATCAGTTTCACCCTGAAAATAGGTTACGGGAACAACCCCTTGGTGGCGAAAGTACCTATTATTCTAATCATTGCATTTGTTCCTAATGGAATGGTTGCTGGCACAGACTGTTTGACATTTTCTTCGAGGGTGCGTGTACACTGGGGCTGTACTGTGGAAAATTATATACACAGTATAAAATTCGTAGAAAGAAGGTTATACTTAAGAAAATCAGTGTTAATGATTTACTGGAATATGTCACTTCTAAGACCCTAAAGGTCAATGTGATTTTTTAAGGGATGAACATTAGGACTGTCAACGTACCCTCGTACGGGAAATCAGGTGCGGATGACGTTTTATGCCAAATGAAACGTATGCGCGTTTTCAAGTAACCACTGATCTGCCAATAATACTTAAAATTTCTAAGGTTTGACCAGAGTCCGTATTTAATTATCATTTGATCTAATTATACTTGTTTGATTCGTCCTAGCTAAATGCTAACAAGTTGCATGCTCTGGTTTATGCATACGAGAAAGACTCATTATTGGGCGCCTAAGGCGAGCACGAAAGCACTTTGGAATTTATTGCATTGTTTCAGCTACTTTATAGCTACTAGCGAATTTTGTCTTCTTGTATACAAATTATTTTCGATTCTACATAAATTGTATCTCCTTTGCAATTGTATCTTGTTAACATTGTTTATAAGATATCTCGTTTAATAAGACGATAGTGCTTTGATGCGATTCGTGCGTCAACTTACTTCCACGTATTGACTCTGTCAACATTATCGTTTGGATGAGATTTTTTTAAAAAGGAATTTTGTTTACTTGACTCCAGAATTAACATTAAGAGGAATTCTCAGTGCCGGCGATAAAAACAAGATGCATCCACACTTGTGACTTATTTGCAACGAATACGAATTATCCAACGTTATCGGTTCACCACTGGCATAAATTCAAACGGATTAGCATAAAGTTCAAGGCCTATGCGCAGCAATGCGATTAATGCATTAATTGGCTTGGAACATGCCTACGTTTAATATTTATAAATCGGATTTTCGAAATTACCAATGATTTTTATATGCCGAGCATTTTGTTATGAGGATATTAATAGAAAAATTATTTTGTATCCTTTAATTTGAATTAATTAATATCAATCGATTGATTTACATTTATACACGACGTTATTTGTACACTTCATAAATTATCTATCTCGAATAAAATATTTAATCAGGCATCTTTACGAGGTTGGGAATTCTTTCGATATGTAATCGTCACTTAATTCATTCATTTTTAAGTAACGTTCGTGAAGCCGATCGATATGCTGCGATAACAATTCCATCCGATTAAAAAATTCCTCTAGATTTGATTCCAAGGACTGGTAATAACTATCGTCGATCTGTTCCAGTTTCTGTAGCAGCATCATTTTTTTCTTTGGTATAGCCTTGTGTAATACCTCAGCCGGTTTTTCCTCGTTGATTAAACGATTCATCGAGTTATCTATAGACAAAATAATTATCGTAATTATTTTTTTTAATACTGAAATATCACACTCTCAGAACTTACCGTGAGTTTCTGACCCTACAGATCGTTTCACTTTGTGACTTTCCTTCTCCGACTCGTCCCAATGAAGTTCGCTTATTTTCGTTATCATACTATTAAGAGCACTGCCTGAATCGGAATTAAACATATTATCACAAATTTCTGTTACATTCCGTAGCTTTGGTATTTGACTTTTCATAAGCTGTCGGTCTCCGTCGGTAATTTCAACGACAGGATGCGTTTTAATATACTTTAAAGTGACATTGACGATCATGCATAATATTTCAAAGTAATTTGATTCTATTTTTTCGGAAAATGACTCCATGGATAGTGTATCATCATCGTGGACCGTGTGTAATCTCACAAATAATTCATCCCATGTTTGATCAAAATCCACGTCCCCGTCTGATATTTGCTCGTCGTTGCTCTCAGGCGTAGGTTCTTCAGGTGTCTCGAAAATTTTGTCATAAAAATCTTCCTCAAAAACATCATCAACCTTCGTATCCTTTCCTTGAATTTTCTTATTCGACTCTTCCTCGTAAGCCTTCATATAATCGTAGTAGTCGTTGTATTCTTCATACGACTTTGCCTTGTCACTTAGGTCATCGCCCCAAAACGAATGATTCCTTACGAAGTAATCATCATTGAATGATGAAAGATTCCAAAAATTTTTGAATTCATCAATATCACCGAACAGCTCTTTAGTACTGTCCTTCGAATCTGATGGGCTTTCCGTGACTGTTAACGTCTCTTCGTCAGATTCGCAATTCCAATTCGCAATCCCGGTATTGGTATCTGCATCCGTATCATTTTTCAATATTTCGCAATTCTTACGTTTCGGCTGTAGGGGAACGGGATCAAGTTGTTCTGCCTCCTCCAAATTCGTGTAATCAGGGTACAGGGCGTCATTATCCATATATGCCAAAGTAGGCCATGCGTCATAATAGACATCTTTTGATTCTAGATCACTTTCGTCCACGTCATCGCGTACCTCCATGCCGAATGATCTTTGTGGGAAAAGAAAATCCCATATTGAATCTTTTAAATTTTCATTGCTCTCTTCAGAAGAATTTTCTTTAGAATCGCGCCAAGTAATTTCGTCCGGTGAAATTCCCAAACTTTCTATATCATCAAAAGCAGCATTGTATTTTAGTGAATCCGTGATCACATCGTTAAAGTCACTTTGAGGAGTCTCGGTAGTAAAGCTCAAAGATGTATCGTGTAACGTCGAAAATTCTTTCACGTCCAGTTCTGATGTCAAAATATTATTTTCATCCTCAATATTTAATAATTCCTGTTCTAAAGTCATCATCGTCGTTACTGTTTCATTTTCAGTGTCTTGAATAACTGGTGAAACTGTCGAATAATCATACTCGGATTCGTAATCGACAATCGTGGAATCCCTTATCCTCTGTAAAAAATCTATAACTTTCTTCTCTGTCTTATTCGTCATTTTCCGCAATTCTTCCCTCTCCTGGATAGCCATTTCTTCGTCGTAAGAAAGATCCATTGTACCACAGAATCTTCCTTCCGTTTCACCAGTCTTATAGTAATTCAATAGCATGTATGCAATTAGTATTAGAAAAATAGTCAGCAGAAGACATATGAGGAACTTGAAGATGCTGCCGAACTTCCCGCGCACTTTGGTCGTATTGGAGAATTCATTTTTTTTGTGAAATAAACCTATTTCTTCAGGCAACACCAAATTTTCTGTACGGAATATTTGTCATTGTTATCATGAATCTTAAGGTGTAACGAATAATAAAAATTGTGTCTTGTTAACGGATTCTGCAAAATTTCACTTACCCTTACTTAGGCTACAAGATTCCTTCATGTTGAACGATCACACGATAACTGCAGAGTCCTCTGCATCGGCAATATTTTAATATTCACTTTGACTTCTCTGGGTCAGGCTGGCTTGCCGATAAACGTTACTCTCGGATTTCCCATTATGCTGGGAATATGTCTGGAGGTCATTCCATATCGTTCTTAGGTCAACTGATGATGCTGCGAGAAGTTGAGCAACATTAGTTACACGGTCAATCTACCAGCAGAGAAAATGAGGATAAATTGGCTGACGCTTTGTTTCTCCGAAGTTTTTAACTCCATAGTGCTGCGTTCACTGTGCAATACGTTGTTGCTCCACAGTTTTGCGTTTAACGACAGCAACCGAATAAAAAATGAAAATGCCTATGGTAAGTATAAATTTACAACTCCACTTCTCTTTTCTACTACGATCGGAAATATTCATAATTACTTTTGTAAACCTATATAGTGGCTGGAAACGACTTCCATTAGCTTTACTTGTTGAAAATTCAAGGCTCTCGACTTTTAAATATTATATCCCGATAAGAACACTGGAACGCAAAAACAGACGCTAGATAACAACACAAGGAAACTATTTAAATGTTATTAATCACTTTAAAAATTAACTTCGACTACAAAGCTAGTCAATTAGTTTCGGGAGCCGGTCTTTCCTTGAACTGTTTATATTGTGCCATTTTAAATAACATACATTTTACACAGTCTTCCGCGTAATCGTTATTTATTTGTTACCCTGTATCAACAACGATAATTCTCATCGATGGACACTGTTTATCAGTATGAAAATATGAATAGAAATAATTCAAGAAATTACATAACGCTCAATTGATTTTAAATCGGGATTCATAGATTTTATATTATTTTTAGAAAATACTCATTTACACAAAAATTGGGATAATCGTGACACCAGGACGAAAGTGTATGTTTTAACATCATGGCAATCAGCTGCTACTGGAATGAATACAATAAACATTTACGATATCCAGGAGTTTCCAAAAAAGAATTAAAAAAAACAATAACAATAATTACGTCTGACTTCTCAGAATTTTAATTATGCACGTAATTTCAGGACACATAAGGATCCGTCGTTGAAACGAGACTCGATCCGCGTGGCCCGTGACGTCATCGGTAGTTCCTTCGAACGTATATAGGGGTAGTTAACCTTTAGGAAAACTTTCACCGATTAGATCACGTGTAAAATGTCCTTGACCGTGGCAATAAACCAATCTTCAAGCGGAAGTGACGTAAGAACTGAATTAATTAATTAAAACCCCAGTTAGTCCTCATAAGTCATAAAAGTGTCTAGGAAGAAAATTCTTTTTCTTTTCTCCATTACATAATGACCGATGACCCTTCATATTTCTAACGCTTCTATCGGAGGATTCAAGTCATTCGATAAATAATAACAATAGTTCGGTAGACAGCCGAAGAAGCCTGTCTTAGATAAGATTAGAGAAACGTTAAATCGAAGTGTCAAAGTTATTCCTATCAATCGTTACAGATATACAATCCGATAGCGTTGCAGGTGTCCATGTTTTGCCCGTTAGCTCGGCAATTGTTCTCAGTCTCAATTTAAGTGGAGAACAGTTGATAGGAAAAGCTTACAAGATGCTGCACCTCAGTAATTACCTGGTGTGCCTAGTGATTTTCTTTAGCGTCTCGCTAGTACAGGGTAAGACATGTAAACTTTGTATACTGGTAAAACGAACGTGAGAATATTACGAAGAAAGTAACAATAGTCGAAGCAATGGAAGACAAATTTGAACGACGCGTAACGGCCGTCGTGATTCTTAGGTTACTTTCCATTCTGAATATACAAAACGGGAGACACTCACCTTACGATAAATCATGTTTCGCATTCACACATTTATCCTATATCCATTCGAACGATATTCATCAGTTTGTACTAGATTTCTTATGGGACACGCAAACTGTCTGGTTCGTGCGAAAAAACTCTTCGTGACTAGATTGCTTCTATAGGAATTCGTCCAGCTATTCTTTGTCACTCAATCTTACCACTCTGACGCAGTTTCCGTGCCAACTCCTTGTAGCTTGTCGAAATCCATAATATATATTCTATTGTCAAATCATAAATCTCTGTTCTTTTTAAAGGTTCCTTATGCTTTTATTTTAACGCCCATCACACTTTCTTCGCACCTCTGATACTGTATAGTAACGCTTGAAGAACCTTAGAATCGACTGCTCGCGGTCGGTAAGTGCGGCTGGCAGCTTTCGGTCGA
Source organism: Calameuta idolon (assembly GCA_030142285.1). Lineage (NCBI taxonomy): Eukaryota > Metazoa > Arthropoda > Insecta > Hymenoptera > Cephidae > Calameuta > Calameuta idolon. The sequence continues at coordinate 1,000,545 of JARQSV010000335.1, read as the reverse complement.
TAAGAGTAGATTCGAGTAAATGTAAAAGGGCAAGATTATAGAAGGTCGCCTACGTGCGTAATTTTCCCTCTTACACGACAATGAATCATTGTCCAAGAACATAGCACGTACCTTCGGCTATAGTTAACGTTCTCCATAAAAATCGCCATGTTTCTCGTGAGGAAGTATGTAAAAAGTAAATTACAATCTAGAAAAGTTCGTTATCGAATTTCAACGTGGAACTATCGCGATTAATAATTTTAATACGAGTCACGATAGCCTTGCTGAGCAAATACGAGTCCCCAATGATATTCAGAATATAATAGCGATAAGCATACTTCTCTGGCTTATTCAACGTCTGATAAGAATCATTAATGTTCTTCGCGACTAAGAAAATGGTATCCAGGACGCTGATGTGATAAGACACCTGGCTCTACTTATGTCCATTTGTCACGATCGATAAATATTTAACACGTGTTATAATAAATCATTAAGAACTAAGATTTAGAGATGTCAGCATGGATCATTCAACTTTTTCTCTGCTTATCAATTTCACATTCTTTATACATTAGCCTCGATCAAGAGCATCGACGAACAGGATGCCGAAGTACTTGCAGAAATCGGTCTCAGGACATCAAACTGGGAATGCAAATCCGACAATGAATGCAGCGCGACTAATAGCAGCTGCATAAACGATCGTTGCAGTTGCAATGATGGTTACATCTTTAATGTGGCCATGACGGCCTGTCTTAAAAGTAATTTTTTTTTACACAAGAGATTACAAAAGCTACAAAACTGATCACCTGTCATTAAATTTTATTATTATTTTTTTTTCAACAGTTGCATCCGCATACGGCGATGAATGCGAAGAAACTTTACAATGCACTAATTATCTATTGACCGGTGCAAGTTGCACTAATAATATGTGCGAATGTGGCGATGGCTATCATTATATTCATGGACGATGTTATGCTACTTCCGGTGAGTTCAATTTAAGTTCCTAACTAGGAGACCCAGTCAAAATTGTGGTTAATGATATAAATTGTTTGAAAGTTTAAACACCATAAGGACGGGTAGTTTAAGAGCTTGTTCCATGCGAACTACCTCTACCGTAAATTACTGATTTATTGGCAATACCAATAATACTGATACTTTGGCAAAACCAATGTAAAGTATAACGCGAAATTTTTCCGATAGGGTGCAGATCCCTTTGTAGAAATTCAGTTGCTCTTGAAAATGTACGTTTTTTAATAAAAAAATTTATATTATTCTTTAGGCCTTTTTGAGAAATGTGATTCGAACGACAATTGCTATGTTAATGCCGACATAGAAGCTACTTCTTGTGTCAATGGTACTTGTCAGTGTAGCGATGGATATTATCAACGAGAATATCGTACCTGTAGAAAAGGAGGATACGGTAATAATTATGACATTTTTATAAATTTAATACATTTACAATTACATATTATTGATAACTTATATTCTTTTACAGCTGTCGGAGATGAGTGTTTTATCGATAATGATTGCTTGTTCGAAAACGCCTACTGTAATTCGAGTAACGTTTGTGCTTTGAATAATGCGGTTGCAAAATCAACACGACATCGAAGGAATGTTGAGTACAGATTAATTACAGCGCTTGACGACGATGAGATAGGTATAACTATACAATATCTAAAAAATGTATTGTTAGAAAAATATCCAATTCCTAATGCAAAATTATGTCATAAAGTAACATTACTGAAATGATAAATCTATTATTGCAATTGATATTTAATTTATCTATACTTTATCAGATAAAAGGAATATTCGTTTAATATACATAAATTACGATCACCAACAAAATATACTTATTTTCAAGTAGGTCTAGGCTCCCCTTGCACAGAAAATGCGAATTGTACGGAAGTTGTAGAAAATTCAGTTTGTTCATCCGATTTGATCTGCCAATGTGATACAGAATTTGTAGAGAACAACGATCGCTGTATCCCGCGTAAGTCAAATAATTCAAGTAATATTTCCTATGTAATGATAAAAACTGAATGCACAATCTAATAATACTATTCTGATTCTTAGGTATACACGTAGGAGTAGAATGTACCCAGGATACAGATTGTGCAACTATTGATAACTCGCGATGCGGTATCGCGGGAACATGTGTATGTAAACGCGCCCATTTCGCATCAACGGATTTAGCAAACTGCATTCCGGGTAAGTCATTAATAAAATTATTGAAAAATAATATCACTCGCCCGTTTTAACCATAATTCTTGTGCTTTACTAGAACTGGGAGAGCCTTGCGCCAGCGATGACACCCAGTTAATCGGAAATTCCTTGTGCAGAAACGGAACCTGGAGTTGTAGCAGAGCCACTGTTTCTTCAACGGACAATAAAGTTTGTCGAAAGAGTAAGTGAATGAGGACGAAACTTATTTATTCGGTATACGATATCCATGTTTTATTCTTTCTTATTCAGCAACCAAGAACTACAGATGGTCTTGTGTCTACAGCGAGCAATGCTATATATTCGGACCAAATGCAATATGTGAAAATAAAAAATGCCTCTGCGACGAGGGTTCTCACTTGGAAGTGGATGAAGCCTTCTGCTGGGTGAACAAAGGGATTGGCGAAAGTTGCCAGAATGATAAGGATTGTCATATCGAAGGATTCCAGGTGGATTTATATTGCAAGGATAATATGTGCTCGTGTCCTAATGGTACCCACCTCAGTGCCAATGGTACAGCCTGCATCGACGACGTGGCTGGTACGTTTTAAATAGGATAAATATATGTTAATAATGTTTTTTTATTTTTTTAAAACACAATCTTAATTCTTCACAGAACTCGGAGGTGCATGCGAATCCGACAGTGACTGCACAATTGCCAATTCGATTTGTTTGGATGCAGCGTGTGCTTGTGGAAAATATCATTACGAAGTGAACGGTCAATGTGTTGGAGGTAATTATTCACCAATTGAGTGTACCTGCTGTTATTATGTAATACGAGACGTTAATTGTGATCTCCAGGTATAAATGCTACTTGCTCTACCGATAACGATTGCAATGCTAAAAATTCTATGTGTTCCTCCAACCTGTGCACCTGCAACGACGGCTTTGTCATGTACAGCATGGATACCTGCATTGCCGGTAAGATAATAAATGTAATTGTGTAACATTAATAATTATTAATTACGATGAATTTATTTAATGATATTATCATTAGTTACAATGGTATTGATAATCTTTTTTAAATATTCCTCAGTCATATATTTCGCTTGCAGTTTCGAATTACGGCCAGGAATGTCGGCATGACATTCAATGTTCCGCGTCAATGGATAATACTGTCTGTATGATAAGCAAAGACTCGGAATCTGATAACGAGACGGTAAGCGGGACGTGTACCTGCGATACTGGTTATCACAACAGATATGGAGCGTGCCTCGCGAAAGCATGTAAGTAAAGAAAGAAAATCAGCATGATATCTACAGCTATAATATGGTTTATGAACGTCAGCCGAATGTACATTTTTATTACAGTCTTAGGAGATAGCTGCACATCTGCTGGTGAGTGTTACGTGAACTCTGACCTGGACGGAGTAGCCTGCCTGAAAGGAGTATGCAGATGCGGTTGGTCCCATAGGCAACTGAATGACACAACGTGTACACGCAGTAAGGGCATCTGTGAATCGTATCTGAAACAATGACGAATCTTGAAACAGAAAACGGAAGTCCTGAAGTGGGGGGCAAGAGTTTTTTCACGACATTAATCTTCGAGTCGAGTAAAGTGAAATCAGTCGCCATTCTGACCTTTCAGTGAAACCGTGTAAAATTGCGCAAAGCCGTAACGAGTCTGGCAATCTAAAATTGCCATTCTACAGTCCGCGTGCAATTTCTGTCTAAAATGCAATTCCTATGATCGTCGTTATCGATAAGGGGCGGGAAGGTGGCGCCGCTGGGTTACGGGGGTTGAAAGCTCTGCGTGTTTTGCAAGGGTTCATTACCGGACCGTGTAAATCGCTCGTTATCGAACTTCGAGGTCGATCGAATGGCTGCCTGTGTTTACTCCAGTTAAATAAGATTGATTTATCGATTGAAGATTTTTTTCTTAATTCGGTAGGCTCTTGGTAACCCTTTAGTTTCGGGAGTGCCGTTTTTAGAGTAATATGAGTTACTCGGTCTCCTTCCTGTACCAACGCACTCACGCACAATGATTCATCTCGACCAATGGATACGATGGATCTTTAAAGCTGGAAGGAAATCTATACTTAGTTCTTTCTAAATGACGTTTCTTAAAAATACTGCGCATCCCCTACGCGCATATTGATAGGAGAGTGGGGGAAGAGAACTAGCGTCGATTTAAGGGGAAATTAAGTGAGCAGTTAACGAGACACAGAGTTATCGGAAATCTACTGTAATTTTAATTGCACATCAACGTTCATTATTGTACTGACCTTTTTTAAGGTCTTAATTTTTTTTAGACACTTTCCGTTTTATGCTTGATCGTGTAGCTAATTATTGCAATTTTCTTTTTCAATTTCAGGCGACGCCAGCACACTGTTTTTATCAACATCACTTGGACTGACCATTCTACTTATGAAATTTTTATTTTAACGAATTACACGCAAAACTCGAAGATACTTATTGTCTGAGAATCCCAGTGTACAGGATTTTTTTTAATATAAAACAAAAATCCACTCTCGTGTTAAGGTTAATGATATATTTTCATTGGATTATGTATCTATCAATTTTTTAATTTTCCTTTGATACTCACTACGCGTCTAGTACAAGGTTTTTTATTTGGAATTGATTAATCACGAGATTATTTATAGACATTTTTGTTTTTCCGTAGTGCTATTCGGTTTATCGTATAACGACTAAAGATCCACAGGCTGTAGCTATTTATACACAGTTAACGCATGGCCGCAGAAGAGCCGACATGGCGAAGCCAGTTTATCTTGATCGAAGACAAATTGGAGGTTCGGCAAACTGGGTTATTTCGGAACTCTACATTAATACAGATTTAGTTCGTGGCTCAATCTTCTCCTAATAAATCAGAAACTACGCTCCCCTGTGTAATGATCACATCGGAATAATAACTTCTTGCGATCGATCCTAAACAGGAATGCAAAATTGAAGCCAAATTTAATAACGAGTTGCAGCCCTGTAAAACGTAAATACCCAAATCACGTGCAAATTCTATGAATCCTATGTAAAATCATCTCTAAAAATGATAAATGATTGACAGCTAAAATTTGAATTAATAATTTTTAATCTTATGTAATGCTATTTTAGATCTCATTAATACCGACCGAAATCTGTTTCTAATTTCGATCGGTAGATCTTAAATGGATTTAAGGTTAAAATAAAAGTCTATGAAAGAAATAAAACAGAACCCTTCATTTGTTTAATACCCCAAGTTTGCTCCGTTATCGATCCAAAAGATTCGACACGCAATGCGTGCGTCTTACCATTCAGGCAGTTTCCACTGTGATATCGTTACGACGTTCACGTAGCGACGTCGTCCACCTACAACCACTGAAACAGCCGTTAATGGCTTTTGGTGACGTTGTTCAGCCACCGAGGACGTGATACCGATTACGTCACTCCACCATACCCCACGAGGTCAAGGCATTTCTACACTATAGATCGTTCTGCTACTCAGTCACTGCGGTCATAACGATTCGTCCATTACGTTTCTCAAATGGTTGCGGTCACCTTTTAATGCCATTGGTCGCCACAAATTACGGATATGATCTAGCGCAAGAAAATTACTTAATCTCATACGTAATCTTAACGCTTATCAAAAAAAAAAAAAAAAGAAATCGTATTCCGACATATAAGCATAGAACCCAAAACTGAAACCATAACACGAAACCATTTGATCATTATCTAAATCTGATATAAAGTTTTAGAAAAAGATTAAGAAAATTTTATATTTTTCACATAACATACCCAAAAGCTCTTATCGCAGCTATTAACCATGTTCTTTTAAAGAGGATCGAAAACCTAACTGACAGAATGGGTTCACGATGGGCGAATGAACGCTTTACTAGTTTCTTCGTTATTTGTAAATGGGCACCAAGAGGGAGATGCAAAAGGTCACACGCCAACCAGATGGACAGCCGATAGAAGCTCGACCTAGCTTCTTTCTATTATAAATGGGTTAGACTCTGCTCAACTCGAAAGGAAGTGACGTTATCTGACTTCGCACGAAGTACAAGCTTAGCTTCAATAGTGACGGAAATGAGTCCTTTTTTTTACCACGCATCTGGTATCATTGAACTGTAGTCCTGTATATTCGTACGCCATACGTATAAAAATCGAAGATGCAAAATTGAGGGATGAAAATTTTTGTAAAAATCGACACGTATTATTCTTTAAGAAATGTTCACTAGTCATATGTGTCTCTAATGATTAATTCAATGTACTCTGTCCTTACTAGAGTACCAAAAGCAAAGAGTGGAACAAGCTACAAGCGATTTGCTTGTCGTGGACACACATATTGCATCGCGTGTCCGACATTCCTTCTTTGATATGTATTGTAATATTAAGCAACGTCCAACCAGCGGCCAAGGACAAACTTCGCAATTTGGCATCCTGAAAAATTCTCTTGGACTCAACTGGAATTTTTATTCTGGAAACTTACCGTATAACCAAATTGACCCCAGGTGGGACTGTTTTACTCAAAGGTGACTTGCGTGTGCAGAAGTTCATAGTACTGTAGCTATGAGCTTTTTTAGTCATTTATTTACTACGAAAGGTTCATAGTGCGCTATACGTTATGTTGGGTGAATACAATATGTAGGGTATAGATAAATATTTCCTATGACATGTGTAGCTATTGAAATTTTTCCGAACGATTGTGTGTACTATTGCCCTATGAAAGGTGTAAAGGTCCTACACACACCGAAGTCCTGTTAATCAATGTAAGTTTTATTTTTAATTTATTCTTAGCTCCACCCACGCAGGTAACTACCCTTACGGCGTTCGAGTCTCATTTAAATTAATTTGTTATGCAAAGCACGAGTATTTCTTACCTTTGCGAATTTACTGTCATTTTACAGTTTATAATAGACCGCGTGCCCATGGGAATAAATTTTATTTTAAATTATCATGACTTCCTTATCATTCTTTTTTTTTACACACTTTTTCTTTAAACTTTCATTCGGCTTTATTTTTATGCGTCAGTTTTCTTTTATGCTCAAATTTACACAATGGGTTTCAATTATTTTACGTGCCGCCACTGTTTACCGCTATTGTTCAGAAAGCCAGAGAATTTTCTTTTGTTAAGGGTATACGTATCCCTGACTATGTCGCAAAGGTGTTTAGGGTGCTAACTTAGTCTACGATGTGATGCCGACATGCAAAACCTAATTGAAGAATCAATATCGCGGCATATTTTACGAGTAATTTACTTAAAAACGAGGTCATCTTATAACCCAGTACTGCATGTGTCGTTGGAGTTGTCCGAACAGTAGGGTTTCTTACCACTTATGTTAAAGGGTAGTTTTAGCATTGATCCTGCCATCTAGCGGCTCTTACAAAATTACACAATTTCTTTGACTTACCAGCGAAGCATATCGCTGTATAAATTTATGAGATACAAGTATATCAAAATGCACGCCACATGTCATTCATAATTTCGTTCAACGTCAATCTAAAAGTACAAATGCCAGTCTAATACATTATCTTCAAATTCTTATACTTATCAGTACAATGGATACTATACCGACTGTTACAACTGCAGGTCGAAAATGCAATGAGCTTTTAAAAAAATATTTTAGTCAATGTTAAATTTACAAAACGTTAATTTATCAAAAAAAAATTATAAACCATACGATTATGTGAATAATTATAATTGTCACTAAACATTATTAACCAAAATCAATGTCACGTAAAATTTAGCTACTGATGACTCTTTCGTGAGAGGTTTATATCAGCAGTAATGTATCCGCCATGCGCTTGCCGTGTAACAAGTAGTATAATAAAACACGGTCTCTCACAGCTTGGCAAAGATCCAAAAGTACTTCTTCCAACAGTCGAGTTTAGCTTCTATCCCATTTACCAGACTGCACAGATAATTAGCATTCATCACTATGGAAACATTAGAAGAAGATTCTTGAAAAAAAAAGAACAAGCATTTGAAATTTTCCTCGCATCTGTAAAGAGTCAGGAACGTCGCGGACGTCGCATCTGGCCAATATCGTACCTAGTGCAATTGGTGCCCCGTCCCATAGTCTAAACAGCTCATTACACCTTAGTTACAATTTCGATAACGAAGCCACCCCCAGTTGAGCAACTAGTTACGCTTGTCTGACGTATTATTAAGGGTTGGTTTGCGGCTGAGAACTTAGCCGACCAGCACGAGAGAGAGAGAGAGAGAGAGAGAGATTGAGTCAAGTTGGTTGGGTGGTCGGGGATGCGTGAAAGGGGATACAGGTTACAGCAGCCGACGCTGTTATCGACCAGTTCCACACATACGCGTTCACTACGTCTGCACACATAATTTCTACAATTACAAAAAATCCCTTTTTTTATATTTGTAAAAAAGGCATTGCCGTTCTTACTTACTTTGTTTTTAAATTGACGCACTTTGCGGCGGTTCAGTGTTACTAATATAACCAATTATTTCGTATTGCACAGTAATTATTAAATATTCTCGATCTCTAGAGTTATAACTATACTGGGTGTAAGTAATATATGAAAACTGGGTTATACGCTGTTACGTATAAAGAAAAGAAGCAGCATTATACGAATATTCAATTCAGGCCGGTCGTACAGGAAGTGAAAAAAAGATACGAGCCGTTGAGCTGCAATCTACATGGATTACCGAGTTCAAAAGGCTTAATGCACAAAGGGTGGCTGGATGGATGGACCAAGGGACATGGAAAAGTTCATGGTGTCACCTAGTCAGTCAAGGGAGAACGTGCGATCTATTGCACGGTTAAAACGTGTCAGTTCGATTCTCTGTATTCATCGGGCAAATAAAGACAGGCCATTTACCTATATAGGATTTGAATATCCCGCGCATTATCTAGTCCACAGTCGATCGGGAGGAAAAGAAGTCAGTGGGAGTTACGAGTGCAGGCTTTTCGCATCGGTGTCAAATATTTCTTCTTCCAACATAAGTCGGAATTGTCCTACTTTCCGGATGTCTAGTAGCGCCACCTGGATTTCTAGATCGTCAGTCGTCTAGCTGTTGGACATGATCTTAAAATTCTCTTGGGACAGTAAACGTCAGGCAGGAAACCAACTTGACGTTTACTACCCTCCGCTAATGTCACTAACGTCGAGGACACGAATTACGACTATCCAGGCTGGTATAAATAGCTTCCGTCTGAATACGTTATACGAGGACGAATTGTTACTCCAAAGGGCAGAAGGAAATAGAAGCCGGATAGACATTTCCCTGACCATCCCCAATTCCTTCAAGTGGATACACACACAGGAATAAGCACATGGCCAGTAGTACAGGAGAAGTTCGGATTGGCTGAAACGAAAAGGTCTCAGCTCAGCTGCAAACATGCCACGAATTTCTAAGGTATCCATTGGGATATAGAGAAATGGTCAAATGATACGCGAACGCGCTCGCTATATATTTTCTATTTCTACAGAGGCGACGTGACACTTGAGCAAAACGTTCTTGCAATATCGAGCTAAAAATATATACATATATGGATAAAAATTCTGCGACGAGAATGCACTAAAGGTGCATTTTAAATGAAAAATTTACGTGACGAATTCGGTTGATTGATTTAAATTGTATTTTTTGCACATTATTTTTTCATTTATCAACTTGATATTTTTTGCTTCATATTCTTTATTCTTTTTTCTTTCTAGTAATCCTGTTACACGTTTCGATCAAGATACCGTCAGCCAAATCATTGAGACATGATTTTCTGATCGCTGATTTTTTTTTAAGACAATGACAAGTTACGCAAACATTTT
>JARQSV010000335.1:947345-990528 GCA_030142285.1 Calameuta idolon | reverse complement strand
ATCAGCATCCAAAATGAATCTTAACGAAGATTCATCTTCGGCACTGTGATATTTAGACGCATCAGTGCACATGCCCGTGATGATCATCATGCGATGAAGATTCCGGATGGTATGATACGAAGTATGCTATACTCCAGATGACAAACGAAACGATCAAGATGGAGCACGTGGTAGCGTTGAATTTATTCCATCCAAAAACTACTTGGCTCGTAGTCGTCTTCTTAGATTGAAATTCTGTATTGTTGCAGCAAATAGCCTGGTTGCTCCTGAATTCGGACATCTTAGTCTAGCTGAATAATCAAGCTGTCAAGCAGACCAGTGACACTTCCAATTCTTGATGATAATTGACCAGCTAGAAACTACAGCTCGATTTTATATGTTTCTACCGGATTAATAATAATAATCAGAGCGTGTCAAAGTTACACGATAAGATATCATCCTTATCATATATCCATATCGATCGATCAAACCACGATCTATCTCTACCTACACCACCCGAAGGTGATAACCATTGACATGATATAAATTACCTATTTCCATAGTAAGTACTTGTTCTTTAAATTTTAATGTACAAACTCGTGAAAGATAGCGCAATGATTTTTTAATTAATTTTAATTATTAATTTGAAGAACCCTGCTCACATTTTTGGCTATATGCAACTAAATAATCGAATGCGAAATCTTATGAAAAAATACGGCAAATGATTTTTTTATTTGTGCTTTATGCATTCTGTGATTAGAAAGTTGGATAAGTTTGTTCAGGTATTAATATCTCAGTTAAATTTTATTATCAGATACTATTAGTAACAATGTAATTTTCTTACTTCGGATGTAACTACTTGAGTATTCTTTCATAATAGGAATAGGGATCATAATGGGAGAATATGATAAAAAATTTGTCTAGTTGCCGAAAAAAATCATTTATTTAAAATAATTAAGGTCGATAATTAATGCACGTGGTCTAACAATCATGCAGATGAGAAACGTGTCGAGTTGGCGTGTCTCAGATCTTCGTCATTAAGTGTTTCTTTTGGCTAGTGAACTCCACACGCCCTCGTAGCATAATCGACAAGACAATACGCGAATCGCTGAATGAGATGATAAAAGCAAATTTTGTCGCTAAAGGTTCATAGAAATATCATTTAGCCTGGATCGTTACCATGTAAGGCAATCCTTTGTCAAGTTTTTATTTTTTGACAATGATTTCCATCTGTACTTAATGACAGCATTCGTTCATGTCGTTGTTCGATTTGTTCCAACCAAACAAAAAGTATCCAATTCCAGCACCAATAATCAGGGCAATGCATAGCCACACGTTGTAAGTCATGAAGATGAGCATAAGGAAGTAACTAACGACCAATTGAATCATGTGGAGAATCGTATGCAATATATGAATGCTGGAGCATATAGACGAGCTAAAACGTATCAGGAATAAGTTTAATTAAAATATGTTGATTAAATTAATAATTTTTTTCTTGCCTACAAAACAATGTGTTACACTATAAAAACGATTGTATATTGCAATAGTTTACCTTACTGTTACCTCAGACTTTTTCAAAGACACTGAACTGACGTATAGGTGTTCCCTGGAATTGCCAATAGCAATTATTTTTATTTATTACATTATTCTCGAATCAATGACACAGTTGCCGTTTGCTACCTGTAACTTTTTAAGCCTTCGTAAATAGCTGCCATCAAAGCAATTCCCACCATCGATCCAATTATTCCGGCCAAATCTGATGTCACCCAACCTTTGAATAATATGGTCTCGCTGAGACCAGTATGAAAAGCCATCTGTAAGAGAAATATATATATATATATTTGGAACTAACAATCAGTTGATAGAGTAAACTTGAATGTTAGTTGTATTTATGCCTTTTGACAAAAAGAAAAATTTATATTGATTTTACCTTTTTTTTTTACCTATTGTGTTATTTTCGAAGGGGGACTACATAACAGTTGTTTACTAGTAAATAATATCTGTTTAGAATCCATGTGTAACTTGTAACTTTTTGTGTCATGTTCGACAACGTGCAGAGACCTATAGAAACTTTGTGCAATATATTTCTTGTGATTATTTGCATAGAACTGTATACGCTTTGTTGATATTATATACTGAAAACTTTATTACGGTTGTGTTACATATATGCATTTTTTAAATGAAGAATAATATGAATAATGTCAAAACACGTTAAATGTGATTTAAAATTGAAATATGTATTTATGGGAAAAAATCAATTTGACGATTTTGACTGTTTGTACGCATAGTAGATAAAAGTATTAAAAATATGACACAAGGAGACCTGGGACTGATTTAATTTTTAATCTGTTGGAATTAAACACGTGGATTTTATTACTTATACATTTTTTTGTTATCGATTTATATGTTTTTACAATGCTTTATTGTGCTTATGTCTGTACTTACGTTCATCATGATGAAACTTTGTTCTTGGGAAATTTAAAACAATGGCACGACTGACGATGAAGATGTGAAGAAGTTACTTTCTCGTTGAATGATCATTCTTCTTATCATTTTATTAGATAACTTATCGATCCGTGCAATATCATACAAATAATGAAGTGGGGCTATGCTGATCTCAGTTTATGAAACTCTTCAATCTTTTGGTCTGTCTAGACCAAGATGTCAACGTATATGTTATACTAGCGAAGCTTGCGGAGAATAATAAATAATCGTAAATGCAAGCATTGTATTAATCCTATATATCACTTACGAATCTTATCAATCGCATATGAGACTAATTGAAAGTAATATATACATATAAATTTGTGAAAGGGCAATTCCGGGGACGTATTGGACACACAACGGCAAGCCGATCTGTTTTCTTTTCCTAAAAAAAACTGAACCTTCGCACATGTGGCATTGTAGTTCTACCCCAATCTAACCTAACGAAACCATTTCTTAGCCCATCACAACTCCGAGTGCCTAAAACTTTTGGGATAATTCGGTGTGAGTGCCGCTTTATGGTCCTAACAGTATACGTTAATTATGAAAATGCTTTCAGGCCTGTTCTGAAAAACAGCAAGTGTCCTTACAACTGCTAATATTCAAGAGAAAGATTCCTGAGAACTACCCTTTGACAATTTTACAATTATACATGACTTATCACAGTGGAAAAAAATTGCAATTATCGTTACAAGCAATTTTTAGAAAATTTTCGAATGAAATAATTGCTAGATCGGCCGGTCGAAGGATGTTTTAATAATAATATAATTCTAAGTATAAAAATGTCGAACTTGCTTGTGTCTCGAATTAAAAAGAAAAGGAAGCCCCAAATATTACGGTTCTTTAGTCGTACAATATCGACCGAACCAACGACTTTATCGCAGGGTGAACTAGAACCAGCCCAACATTTTTTCCACTCTCAACCCACCCCCCTTCCAGCAGCTCTAGCATAATTCAACTACCATGAGCGTAGGAAATAAAAAATGCTACAAGAAATCAATCTTTATGCAGTATAAAATTACGATAAAATTTCCATAGAAATGTCAAAAAAATAAAATTTTCATAAAAGATTAATCATTATTATTATCGCCATCTCCTTATCCCTGATGCGAAGTGTTAATTGCTGAAGAGTCAAACCGTTTCATAAGGTGTTGGATATAGGAAGTAGACGAAGTAGCGAATGCTGATTGCTGAAGAGTCCTTCGTTTCGACTCCAGATCCTTCAGGGTTTTTAATTCCCTCTTGGCTCCACGTCTTCAACCCCTATCTTCAGCCCCGCCGATTCTCATCCCCTGCCTGCGTGAACGGGGCGAGCGCAACCTGTGGCTGACTCTGACCGACGCGCCTCCCTGTGCCCGGAAATTCACCGCGTTCAATTCTCAAACTCAGTTCCACTCTCACCGCCCGACCGTTTACGTCGTTCTTCGTTAACACTACGTAATAATTCTTTTCTGGCATTCTCGTCCATTCTGATTTCTTAGATCCTCGTAGAAGCGAATACCTCGAATATGAGCGCTGGTGAAAAAAACGAGCGGTGAACGTAGATCAATAAGCTAGACGTAAATCGAAAAAAAATTCTAAACGTGCTTTTAGTGTTACTCGAGTGACTATGGATATGCCTTCGATACTTTAATGATAAATTATAAATATTTAATTAAATTTATGAATATTCTAACATCCCCACTGGCTGACTATTCGAAACCATACTATATTATCTTCATCGTCATGCTGGTAGGTAAAATTTTAAGTAAATTCAAGTAAAGTTTCAATATAATGTGCATCCTTTTTATTGCTTTGTAATGAGAATTTATTTTTGAAATGATTTTTATTTATTTTATACAATCACCTCTAAAATTTATTTTTACAGTACAATGTCAATTTCATGAAATTGCGGACTTCCATAGTTAGTATTTGACTGTGGATAATTGAGGGTGGAATTTTTGAATCGACATTTGTACTGTTCAATCAATCGTAATGGGAATTGACATATCGACCTGTTAGCGAAGTGCCAATAGATGATTGTTTAATGACAGAACAATTGTGTATACACAATAGTAATAACAATAATTTTGTATCTCGACCTAAGGTATCATTAGCCATACTAATCATCTTACATCACACGTAATTTCTATAAAAATAATATACACAATTTTCACTGTAAACTCGACAGTAAAATTTCTAATTAATCGATATTTTCTAACTTTTCTCTATTTATTTTCCAAAAGTACATCCGGCACTGAACGAAGAGCCACGAAGTCTCAGTCAATAGCCTCCAGGTCGCAATTAGACACGAGCGTGCGATCGTTTCCGCGTCGCGAAAATCGTCGGTAATTATTGGCCTAGCAAGAGCGCAAAATCACATGAGGATTGCATGAGAGATTCTTTTAAATGCAGAGTCTCCAGCGACCGTGTATAATTACGTTACAGACAATGACGAGGTCATGAAAAGCATTCAGCTTCATGCACATAAAAACAAAAATTGAAATAAATTTCTGCGATTCCCGTATTACCTACTTTGCAAGAAAATTCAATGTGAATCTGTAAATCGGTAATTCTACATAAAAAAAATAATATATCTAAATCAGGAAAACGGGATAGTTTATTTACAATTGATCTTATACGATGTCAAATAGTCCTTACATTTGTCTGACTACATAAGTAACATATCTACTGTAATATTACTAAACAGTTTTACCGAGTCAAAGAAACTCGAGCTTATTCCAACTCATCTGTACAAATCATATCGTCGGTATCCTTACGCAAGGATGTTTAATTCATCGGAAGAAATAGAGAGGCAAGTGAGGGAAATAATGTATAATTCAACATTAGGGAAATATGCGTAAGAGCATCTGCACGTGTGAATCTAGTTATAAACAGAGTGTATCTGGAATAGACAAAGCGTATTGTAACGTATAGGAAATATCACAATTTTTTACTAAGAAATATAATCATATGAATCAGATATATTATAAAAAATATGTCTTTGAATATTTTTTGGAATTTTAACATTGCCCATATGTAACTGTCAATTTGTATGTACTTTCGAGATACCTGCTACATATAAGTACTACGAAAGATATTTAATATCCTAGTATTTCTAATATCCCCATATTTCTAAGTATACTGGGTGGGAGTAGAGGCGAAGATAGTAGATTAAAGATAATTAAAATTATCTGTTACCGATGAGATACCCGCATGAAATATCTTCGGCGACGTCGTCTTCGTCGTAATTTTCACTCGATTCAGAGTAGGACGATCGATGAATAATATCTGGAACTATGGTTGATCTTGGGCAATCGGCCATTGGCGATATTATTGGTGATGTCTGATGCGTGTCTTCTCGTGGGTGTTAGCGAATGATATATGTGTCTGGGTAGCGGGGTCCATGGCACAGTCTCTCATCCCGCGAGACACGATAAATCCCAATTATAAATTTACTCTCGATATAAATAGGGAAGAATATGCGTAGAACGCAACACACGCGATACCCCAGAGTTTCGTCTTTTTCTTCTTCCTTTAGTTCTAGTCTTAGGAGCACTACACTGGCGATACTGCGTCCTTTTAAAAAAGCCATAGGGCTTTGTCTTTTTCTAATGGCTTCCACAGGCACGTGTGACCTAAGCTGCGTTAGTTAGGTTCTTTACTCCCAATGCGTGATTAGCTAATTATATATAGGGTGAACTCTGGTGCTATTCGATCGAAAATAGTTTGACCAGCCATCCCTATACGTTTTCGACGATCGATTCGTATCCTCAACCCCCTATCCCTGCCTTTGAGACCCCTGGGAATAATATTACCGAGACAGAGGGGGTGCACTCTAAATTAAAGGGGATGATTTCTCTGGCGAGTAAAGTCTAGCAAACCCATGTACAATGTACATGGACCAGGAACAGATGCAAAGACACTTCTGTATATTTTTCTTTATTTTCTTATCTTAGACTTTTCTTTCGATATTATTGTTAATGCTGTGAGCTGATCTTGGCTAAAAAAATGTCGATTATACTAAGGATTAAAGACTATAGCATTTTTTTATTTTTTTCGATAGGGAGTGATTTTTTAAAAGCGTTTCTCATATACTTGATATCCAAAGGCTTTTACGTGGATGGGCAACGACCTTTAACCTCGAGTCATGCTTTTGATGCGCAATTAGCTCGAGGTCTGACGTTAATGGGATGTAAAAAGTTTTCTAGTCGGAAATAATTTTTGAAATTCAATATTACATATATACTATCTTATATGAGCTGTAGTAATTAGAGAGAGCACATTTTTCGTACAGGTTTGCATAGATAGGAAAAGATAACCTTGTTTCTTTCTTTTGGACGGAAACGTTATTTCCATCGAGTTTCCGCAATAAAGTTTCCGGCAACGAATGAGGTTTGGCTTGCATTGAGACATTTACTCCTAATGAGCTGACCATTTTCACTTCGTTTTTACTTCATTCTGCTGATTTAATTAGTCTCCGCGTTGCTTCTCCAGATTCGTCTTAAAAATTCAGAGGATAGCACATTTTAATTTTACCTCGTTTTTCAATATAATTTAACACTATTTTGTTTTCATCTACTCTTAAGCATGTACTACGTAAAATTCATGTCAATACGAAGTACACGACTTTTGTATCACCTTGCCGATACTTAAAGCTTATATAACACTTAAACTCATCTTTACATACAACTATATATATATTTTTAATCAAGATCACATAATGAAGCAATCAAGAGATAAAATTCCTTTAAAAAAATGTATATCGGTATCTTATCCGAAGTATTCTATTGTTACAGTATGCTTTAGAATTCATATTCTTCCTTCTATTTTTAATCGAGAAAATTGACGTGAACAAAAACCAGATGCTCTATATGCTTACCTGATTATTTTTTGTTGAACCACTTTGCGTTATACATGTTCAAGTTACTCATTCATACACAAGAGCTCTCCTTTAATTATGACATTACATTAATTTCTATATGACTTAATATACCCTTTCGTTGATTCCAGGTATAACGGGTGTCCAAAAACAACGCAATGATCGGCATCACTAACAATTTGACTCACGGTGTAGTTTAAATGTTGGTAATCCAAGCTTAAATTTTTGATCGAATACAACAAATTTAATAAATCATCAAATAAATCCATCCATCGATATTGCGTCAAATAAAATGGATGCGACCACTCGCCACGTGTATAGACTGAAATACTAATTGAATAGGACTCCTTCATCTCTTTAAAAAAATATATATATATAAAAACATAACCGGAGAAGAGGAAACATCACATATCACTAAAATGATTGATACGACGTCCTTCATAGACGCAATTAATTATCGCGATATTCCACCACGAGTGGTAACCCTATGGTAATATAATTAACGTAACATCTCACTCGCAACCTACATACGTGCGGCGAACTGAAGAAAAAAAAAAACACTACTCGACTCGGGCGTCACCATCTTTTTCATACTCGATGCTTTCTCTAAGCTGCGTAAATTTTTACCAAAAGACTTTACCGGGCGATGGCTGTCGCCATTTTTACTGAAATAAAAAACCGGGACCAAAACTGCCGCGTGCTTTTGAAAGTACTAATCTAGCAAGTTTACGTCGATATAAAGAAAAAAGAATTAGGTGGATAACCCGCTGGCCAATCTAGTTTTAAATCTACGAATACCAAGAGGAATAACAAGGGATTTTATTAAGTCACGAGACTCTGTAAAGCTTCTTGTCGTAATCGAATACATTCTGGCTAAAGAAGTTTGCAGCAAGATATCACATTGCGATCGATGCACTTCTTTCATCATTTATATGTGTGTGCGGTTATATATATATCATGCCTATATATAAATATATATTTTAAGAATATACAGATATATATATGTATATGTCGCAAGTATGTGGTACAGTTGCACATAAATGAGCGAGAGCAAATCAAATAAGAGCATAGCGTAGCGACGATATTCGAAATAGGAGAGAGACTTAGGCGACGTTGTATACTTTGAACAAGAGGAACATACCGGGTGACATATTCTTTCTGCAAGGAATAAATTTTAAAACGCGTGACGACTTGGTGCCCGAGTGTGGCTGTCAATGCGAATTGCGTTGAGCGCTTCGCGGGTGAATTTGAAATTTAAAGAAACGCCCGTGTCACGTTGTATTCATGTTATTCAGTTTCTTTATTTTCGTGTGAAGCACAACGAGCGTTTATACCAAAGTAAAATGCCGCAGCCTACGTCGACGAGGGAGAGCAGCAGCGAGATAATCCGAATGGAGCCACTGGGTAAAACTTCCAGTTCACGAAGTCCTGGATTGAACGGAAATGCCAATACGGAAGTAGCTGGAAATTCAGGTAACTTTATTTTCTGTAATAATTTTTTGTAAGACATGATAGTATATAGGGTGTTTTTAATATAGGTGTAACAGTTTGACATGCGTGATAAGGGAGCCGACTTTTGTATGAAAATCAAAATGGTTGGTGCTGTCGTAACTTCTTTTGGGCATATCTAAAATATGTTTTCCATTCTTAAAGGGGGAAAGTATGTAGGGGAGATAATGGTCTGACAGACGTTGAATCTTTTAACTATCGATTTTGCACCTTAGCAACGGCGAATGATTTCTAATAAAATTCACCGATCTGGGTCAGCAAGGATAAATATGCGTGTTATTCGTGGTAGAAAACGAAATATTCGAATAATTCATTGTTGGGTAGGGAAACTAACCGGCAAAGGTCAACCAACCATCTGAGAGTGAATCGCTTGCTGAAACAGTCAGGTCACAAGTTCAAAAGTTCAATCGCTTTTGAACGACCCGATTTCATAACTATTGACGCGAATTAGAATCTTCTTCCGGTTCTCGTGTACTTAAATGTATAAATGAAAAAAAAAGAAACAGGAATATTCACCTAAAATTTACTCAAATTCAATTTGCCTATGCTGATTTTTGGTCTATTTTTTTCTTTGTTCTTCGCTCTGATATCGGCAAAGAGAAAATTAACAAAGTATTTACATAGAGGAGATGTCGAAGGTAAATTTATTGTATTCTGCCATTACACCCACGTCATTCAGTTGTACATGAGATAGGTAAAGGCGAGACTTGAAATTTTAAGACCTCCTCAGTTCGTCCATAGTTAATGCTTGCTTATTTATGTATAATACATATTTCACGTGGCTGTAAGACATAAAAGCAGAGCATGTATTAGAATTTTCTCCATGGCAACCATGACGCAATATAAATTGAAAAATAAAGGAAAATTGAATAACTTGAGTCACAAAATCTTATATAATATCTCCCAAGTTCATATGGAGCACGTAAAAAATTTCTTAGAGCATTTTCTTACAACACTTCTGACTTTCCAATATCTCGTACACCGTGGCGTATAATGGACATCGAATTTCTTAAAGTATTCCTAGATATTTACATTGTAATATAATATCCAAGACGCCATTGACTATGTAAACGGACAGGGGTCGTCGTCTTTTTGAGAAACGGAAGTGCTAACCCATTTTGAAATGCTATTGTCGTCAGTCTACCCGGCGACTTTGTTCGTTCAGGATATTGAACTTGAGACCGAGGGCAGACATTCCCGTGCGACTCTTAACATATTTAGAGAATCAAACATTAGAGTGAAGTCGGCGGCTATAGGAATTTTCCATGATTTTAAATACAAGGAAGGCACTTCAGCTCGAACAAGTCTTAATAAATAATAAAATAAGAATCTAAGCGTGTGATTAACGTACAGCGAATGTAACGCCAAGGGTAGACAGTAGGAATAGCGATGGATTGAGGATGACTCAAATAAGGGAGTAGCGAACAGAACACCCCCCGATGAACGCCGATCGATTCGTGATTCATGTTTCGCGCGCCGACTTCCCTTAAGGGGTGACGCGAGATCTCGGAGCACAATTCCTTCCGCAAAAGGGCGCATGTATGTAGATGATGAACAGAGATTATGAGGTGGAATTCAAATGGCATCCCTCAAGGTCAGGAAGCTCTTTCATGGCGTGTGTTGAAACTTAAGCACGTACCTGCTCTTGAGCAGTCCTTGACTCTAGGAGCCAATAAAGGTTAGAAAAGGGTGTGACCTCTTTAATATTCAGAACGATATCAAGTGCCCGATAAGATATTAACGGAAAGAACCATCTTGTGACGTGAGCAAGAAATGTCCGAATGTTAAAAAGCATTACAGAAACAGACTTAAAGTCGATTCGTAGTAATTCCCCCTTACCGACAACGTACCCCTAGGAAAATCGATAAGACTCTACTGACCGAAACCATAGATGCCTCGAGTTACCACGAGATGGTGCCAGTGGGCCGTGAACCATCCCTCGAACACGGGATTGCAAATCCGACCCCGTCAGCAGCTCCAACCGGAGTTTGGAAAGCGCCGCCATTTCTATCTACCACCGCAGTCGCTATATCCACTTTAATGCCAATGAAATGTCGAAGCAGAGTGCTCTCTACATAACAACCGATAAAGGCAGTCTCTTCAAGAACTGCATAAGTCTGGCCGTGTTCTTACGTGTTCCGATTATCGTGCTAGTCCTCGTTGTAATCCGGGTTGTCCCGACGGCCTAAAAACACCGTAGAAAGCTGTAACCAATCGTGTCGACTATTCCTCGTGGCTGGAACGAATAGTGACAGTTAAAGTATTCATTTCAAAGTCTTCCCTATACTTCCTAGTGCAAGAGCATAAACGATTTCTAATAATTTCCACACTAGCCTCAGTGCTTCTAACCTCTGTGTACCTGAGTGACTTTTGAGTGCGGAAGGTGCGTACATGTATGACTTTGACTTTGGCCCGGCCGAGATCCGCGCACCAATCATCACTGCCCTCCTAGTGCACTTCTGTGACCTAATTGCGAATTCTGGCGGAGCAGAGAGAACCCCTTATTAAAATCTCGTATGCCTCGAACGAAGGCGAGGTAAAAGGTTTTGTATACAGAAGGCCGCCACCCAATCAGTTCGCAATGAGCGAACAGGATGTCGACGATGTTGCCTTTCTGACAGGTGAGATGGACAGTTGTACCTGATAGGAAGTTGTAGAAAAAATTTACACATGTATATATTATGTGATGCCTGCGGGTGGGAAATAGTGCTATAAAAGTAGAGAGGATAAAACAGTCCTTTCCAGAGCATCGATATACTTAGATCGATGCTCTAGTAAATAGGCATGTGCTAGATACACAGGTAGATATGGGACGTGGATCTAGGCGACAAAAATGAACATGAAAAACGAATGTAGAATTCTAGGTAAGAACTTGAGGTACCTCTCCCTATGTTCGTTACGTATTTGACCGGTTGGCACAGTTACGCTGCTTCGAATACTCGTCGCGAGTACGTTAAAGCACGTGTGTACGATCAATAAGCGAACCTTCTAATCTTCCAAATTAAAGCCTTTTTCTACGTACGTGGTATGTGGTGTTCGAGCGCACCTTTAACGTTTAAAGTAACTAGCTCTACCTGGTCGTTCTCACGCTGATATTATTTTTATCGTGGATAAATCTAGGCCGTACTATATACATGGTGTCTATTATGCTGAAATATATATTCTTATGTCATATATGTACCCTCTGTTTGTTTATTCCATATACTCTACTCTGAGTGAATATTATATAGAAACCAGTAATTTTTTAGGTATACATTCGTTTAATACGTTTAATTCAACATTAAATTTTGCCTAAATATTTATTTAAGATGTAATGTAAAGCCTAGCCGCGTGTATTTGTAAGACCCTGGGTATATTATCATTAAACGTCAGATTAAATTTGACAGCAGACATCGCGCAGACCTTGGTGTTTCAAAAGGAGACGATAAGACAAATTATTTTTTCTCATATTCATTATTATTTGCTGTTTTTTGTCTTTAATCATATTTTTGTCGTGCTATCAATCCTCTATAATTAAATATATTTTTAGGGGACAGTAACACGGGTCTACACAAGCGCAGCATCTATGAACACAACGGTGTTGCCGTGTGTTCACAAAAAAGAGCACTATGCATTGCCACTATCGTTTTCGCCGTTCTTTTCGCCATATCACTCATCATTGCCTTTGCGGGACCACAGAATGGTGAGATATTGTCTATTTTTATAAATAATTCTGGTACAGCCGTTATGGGTATGTCGATTCTTATTAGTTTATCAAATTCTATTCTACATGTGTTAACAGATTGCCCATGTGCTGGAGAGAAACCAGCTAATCTCGAAGCCGAGGAAGATAAGGAGAGCAGTAAGCCTCTCGCTACTAATGGTGAGGTAAGACTAATTGGATAATATTCTAATCGCGTGTGGAATCCTCACAGGGAGATGACTGTACGTTTCTAAGGACCTAACAAGCCATTCATGCAAACCGTCTTTGATTATAGTGAACTTATCTTTTTTTATGAGAGACAAAATCGATCTTATGTAATCTGCTGGTTACTTGTAGTATATAGAGTATTGTGTGCTATGTTGAATTGCGACATTTAAATATTCAATTAACGTTTTCGCTCCGTACAGTATATGTAGAGAGCTCTAATAATAGATTCTAGTTGCGAAGTTTTAAAGGGAATAGACGATTTTTATTTCTTTCACTGTTTCCTTGATGGCATTTCTAATTATTTGTGAACTATAATATTGGAGTATTTTTTTGTACGATTTTCAAAATATTGACAAAGATGAAAGTGTACTTGTTTTGTAGGATGAATATTAAGAGAGAATAGATGAGAATAACTGCCGTTATATCAATTGTAATGTCAGCTTTACTTATTTCTACTATGTGACTGCTAACATATATTATCGCTGACAAAGATTCCGAGTGAATATGACCCAGGCCTTAAGTTATTCGATAGCACAGATTATCAGGTGTTCCGAAAATTGGCGCGACTGATAAAAAATATATATGTGTAGAAAGACTGCGCCTGAAAACTGTCGTCCATAAATTCACTCTAACGCGGCGAGTTATCCGTCTAGGAAAAAGCATGGCTTAGTCTGACGAGGCACTTACTCCTTTCACTTGATAAATTTATGTGGTATTATAATTTCTTTTTAGGTTTTCCCATGGAATAATGTTAGACTGCCCACCTTTGCCCATCCCACTAGGTACAACATTACGATCCATCCAAATTTAACGACTTTGGAAGTCAAAGGTGAAGTTAAGAAGATCGCACATTTTTTGTAAAAAAAATTCATTCCTATATCAAAATATATTTTATATGTAAAATTGGTTTTACTTTCTTACAGGACAAGTCACGATTGAGTTTTATGTCGACAAAGAGACCAATTTTATCGTCTTCCATAGTAAAAACTTGACAATAAGTGAAAAGGTTTGTTATTTGTTCTGCGCCTAGTAAATTTCAAATATCATGCATCGCCAAGTTTCTGTTCCTCTGTTCCAGATGGTTCAAGATCGCAAGGGGCACAGATTGAAAGTTGCTAAGTTACTGGAATACCCGAAGCATCAGCAACTTTACTTGGAATTAGAGGAAAGCAAATTTCGAAAACGTGGAAATTATACGGTTCACCTGAGATTCAATTCCAAATTGTCCAGCGAACTGGAGGGCTTTTATTTGAGTAGCTACATAACAGCCGACGGAGAAAAAAGGTAATATGAACCCAATCTTCAAAAAAATTTTTTTATTCAAAGATTAATAAAACAATGCAAATAACATGTATTATTTTACTTTACAGATACTTAGCTACGACACATTTCGAACCCACATACGCTCGTTCCGCGTTTCCATGCTTCGATGAACCACAATTTAAAGCAAAATTCAAAATGTCCATTTTCAGAGACAGATTTCACATAGCATTGTGTAATATGCCTGTAGTCAATACAGAGGATGCTGGTTTCTACATGGGAACTGGACTCGTAAGTGAAACATACAATTGAATATTCCCATAAATGCATAAAAATTAAAAGAATATAAAATGACACCGAAAAGAAAATAAATAACCAAAAAAAAGAGAGAAAATTCACTGTAAGAATAAATCATCACTAAAAGCTTTTGCTTATCGATACTTGACATCCAATTCATTCACAAAATCACAAATTGGCAAGCATTCATTATAAATATCATCGCTTGTAAATCAACCAGAACCGCATCTATACAAGCCTGACATAGAACAATGAAAATTCTCAGCTCCGTGATGACTTCCAAGAATCCGTCGAGATGTCGACGTACCTGGTGGCCTTCGTCGTTTGCGATTACGAGAGAGTATCCGAAATGACACGGCGGAACGTATCCGTAAGCGTTTACGCAGCGAAATCGATGCTTCCGCAAGCGCAATACGCCGTCTCGATAGCCGCAAGGATTATGGATTACTTTGAATTATTTTTTGGCGTCCATTATCCACTGCCAAAGCAAGGTAGATATAAATAAGAATAAAATTAACAAAAATATTGTGATTCCTACCATAACGCGTTTATATTATATCAGACCTGATAGCCATTCCTGACTTTGCTGCTGGAGCCATGGAAAATTGGGGCCTAATCACGTATAGAGAAACGTCAATACTTTATGATCCAGTAGAGACATCGACCATAGCACATCAATGGATTGCTATAGTGATTGCTCACGAATTGGCTCATCAATGGTTTGGAAATTTAGTGACCATGAAATGGTGGAATGATTTATGGCTAAACGAAGGTGCTGCAAGCTTTCTTGAACACAAGGGTGTTAATCATGTGTCACCCCAATGGGGTATGATGGATCAATTTATATTAGAAAAAACACAACCGGCGCTTCGCTTGGACGCCTTGGTTAGTAGTCATCCTATAAGCGTTCCAGTAAAGGATCCTTCGGAAATAGAAGCCATCTTTGATACGATAAGCTATAATAAAGGAGCGTCGATTCTCTATATGCTGGAAAGTTTTTTATGCGAAGACGTCATGAAGAGAGGACTTAATGATTATTTAAATTCGCATTCTTATGAAAATGCGGATACCAATGATCTCTGGGCGGTTTTTACCAAGCATGCTAATCATACATTCGACGTTAAGGTATGTCTATAGTATTACAGTTAACATAGAATTCAAAGATTTTCAGTATATTGGTTGTATGTTGTACTTTATTTTGTAGGCTATAATGGATACTTGGACTCAACAAATGGGTTTTCCACTTATTACTATCAGTAGAGAAGGTAACATCATAACGGCCACGCAAAAGAGGTTACTTTTGTCACCGATTGATAATGAAACCGACCTTTTACTGCCAAAGTCGCCATTTAATTATAAATGGTACGTCCCACTCAGCTATTATACGGACAAAGAGCCACAAAATGTGCACAACGTATGGATGAATATGACTGATGGTGAGATTTAAAATGTAACCTAGAAAATGTCTCATGATATTAATTATACTGGTTCTTTAGTGACCTTCGAGATTCCGGCTGATGTCGAATTCATTAAGGGAAACATTAATCAGACTGGTTTTTATCGTGTCGCATATCCCGAAGAAATGTGGACTTCAATTATATCTACGTTAATTAATAATCATACGAAATTCAGTCCAGCCGACCGTGCCAATCTTATTGACGATGCTTTTACACTCTGCAAAGCTGGAATACTGAATGCTACGATTCCTTTAGAACTTTCCTTGTATCTCTTAAACGAACGAGATTTTGTGCCATGGTCTACGGCCCTTGAACACTTTAGCTCTTGGGCGAACAAGCTGAGCGAGAGTTCAGGGTATAAGAGATATCTTGAGTTTATAAAGAGAATAATTCGACCAGTTATCAGATACGTCAATTGGAAAGACGATGGTCCACACTTGACGAAGTAAATATTGCAATGCTATATTGTAAACTGAAAACCTTTGTAGAACTCTGTGGAAATGATAAAAATTATCTTTTTCTTTTTTTAATATAGATTATTACGAAGTAACATATTACATTGTGGAGTTTGGGTGAACTTAGAAGACGTCGTCAAATCAGCTAAAGATTTATTTAATGATTGGATGCTGAAGGGAAAAAGTATTTCTCCAAATTTGAAAGAAGTCGTATATTCGGCAGGTTAGAATAACAATTGTCTTGTATTAAAAAAAAAATCGTATTCAGAGAAAATATGATAAGATAAGAATTAACGAGTGTACGTTTTCATATCTAGGAATCAAATACGGCGGTGAAAGAGAATGGAACTATTGTTGGGAAGCATATCAAAAGTCACAAGTTCCAAGTGAACGAAGAATCCTCTTAAATGCTCTCGGGCAAGCTACCGACCCCTGGTTGCTTCAGAGATACTTACTGGCGTCGTTGGACAGGGACAAAGTGCGTCCACAAGACGTGGAAGGTGTCTTCGCAGTGGTTTCCGCAAATCAAGAAGGGAAGCTTCTGGCCTGGAGGCATCTCAAAGCCTACTGGTCTAAAATGCAAGCCATGTTTGGAAACGGAACGTTCACATTAAGTGGACTGATATCAATAGTGACCTCAGACTTCTCCACGGAATACGATTACCAAGAGGTAACGAACCGCCGTCTATAAATATTAACTCTTTTGCATTGCGTGAACCATTGTACAATAAATTTCTAACAATTTTCAAGGTGTCGGAATACTTTAAAAATGTCGACGTCGGCGGTAGCCAACGAGCACTCGAACAGAGTCTAGAAACTATCAAGCTCAATATTCACTGGGTCAACGAGAACGTGGAGACGATCAACCAGTGGTTGATAAACTACTTGAACATTCACGCAAGTTAAATTATATATCGATCCTTGATTTGAGGTGAATAGTATGAAGGAAAGAAAAATGGCCGAGCCAAAGGTGTACACAGGGTCTTCGTAAAAGGAAGAATTGTAACGTAGGGTTTAGCTTCAGCACGGATTTAATGAGAAAGTTGTTTTACTATTTTGCTGAACGACGTTAGCAACGAGAACTTACGAAGATCATTCGACAGCCTCAGTCAAGTGCCAATCACTTTAACGGTCTCGATGTAGGAAAGAAAGAAATAATGAGACAATTAAGAACAGCTAAACGTATTATCTCGCAAGACGAGTATTCGTGATCCGCCGTCCCTGTGATTGGTTGACGCCATATTTCTTTTTTTATTTGTTTTTCCTTCAAACCTTCCGCCACGTGGAAAGGATTGTTATTGGTTGGTCCAACGAACTGTGTCTAAGAACCGTGAAATAATGTACATATTTGTTTCTATGAATAACCATAGTCCCTCGTGCTAAGATTGCGTGACCAAATGCTAAAACGAGTGAAAAAAAAGACGTAAGAACTTTTAAGAATCTCCCCCAAAAAAGTAGCAGGTTACAAGTTCACGACCTCTAGACACAGCATGTTGAACTTAAGATTAACCACCATAGATTATGGAATATTGTATAGAAAATAAGGCAGCGTCTTCCAAACTGCGAGATATCATCACAGAGGTAAAGGTACATTCATATATATATATATGTGTGTGTATATATATATATATAAAACAAAGTAAATTGTGACGACAAATAAGAAAATATCTATCGACAGGTTCCTATAGATCCTGAGATAAAATGTATCGAATGTTTTCAAAAATAATTATAGAGCGGCTGACCGAGTATGGAAAAGGCTGCCTTGAGGTATGACATACATTTGCGTATAATAATATGATTCTGATTATGTAAAATCGTCCAATGACCTAATTTACACTGGACATCTTACGCTACGCTTATTAAAGCACTATATTAATATCAATTAGTTTAAAAACTGCTCAGTGTAAACTAGAGCAATGGAGCGCTCATTTGGTGCGATTCATTAAGTAGCATATCAAACAAAAATAGAGACCAGCTAAAACACGATCACGAATTGGACGTTGTTCTCTGCCTCGCCTTTCGCTGTTGCCCAACAACGGCCGATCGTGAATAAGGCACTTATTTTTGCCATTCGTGAGCCGAATCCTGTCGAAACGAGTAGGTGATCAGTCAAAAGACGAACAAAAAATAATCAAATTGTTGTGCTGAAGAGTGGTGATTAGAAACTGTTTAAGTGTTGTGTGCCATGTGTTCATGTTGCTGAATGCCGTTACCGACGCGGATGTCGAAGCACCGCGTTGCGAATGGTTTTACGATGGTTTTCCGTGTGAACTAGCAAAATAGATAATTGGATATTTTACTATGGGGAACTGTAAATTTATAGTATCAAGACGCTTTCTACGGTGTGCATAGCATATGAGTGAGGTGATCGTATAGATAATTCAATTATTGCGATCGTGCGCACGAATGTCGTACTCGAAGTGTGTTTTAAAGCGCCTAAGGCGAGAGCGAAGGAAGAGAAAAGAAAAGGGACTTAAGAATAATCACTTAAAAAATAGTTAAATTCCTGCCTGATAATACGTTTCGAGAGATTATCCAATTTTTATAATTACGTATTCGACGATCCGTGACATGACTTCCGGATGGACTCGTCCCAAGTATGATTCCGTGCACGGAAATATTTGGCAGTTCGACGAGGAACGTTTTTGCAAATTTAAAAAAATATTTGCAATCAGGATTGCGAAACATGAGATAAGGCAGTTTCGATTAACAAAAAATTCCCTCCAAAAACTTATCCAGGATTTCCTGTCGCCGTTAAATCCACCAATAGTTTCTATGAAAAGGTTCTCGTATCCTTGCTAGTTTTTGATATTTCTTTATCACGCAGTGAATGTCCAAAGAAAGAACAAAAACAAAAGAGTCTGCAAGAATAAAGTAATAATGCTCGACAATGATACTTATCAGGTGACGTGAATTTTCAAATTTCCTAAAAAAAATATTTAATACATTCACGAATTTTTCTACCTGGGTTTCGTATACTCGACGTAATTGCGCGCGACGCGGAACTCCTGGCACTGTTACACTGTAAGCAAAGCAGCTGTAAACTAATTCAAGGTAAAACGAAAAAAAAAAACGGAGTAAAAGGACAAATTTCTCATCGTTTCATCACTTAGATTTTTATACACACCTAATCTACGACGAATGAACGAATCGACGACGCACAACTAGATAACCTATTACATGTAAATAGGATATTTTTTCACTAAGAATTTTCTCTCCCACATTCTACTCTCCTCATATTTTGTGTCTCTCACCCTTTCTCTCTTTCATTTCTAGCGAATACTTGGAATAAGAGTAAAATCGATTTTTTGAAAATCCTTCTAGTCATGTGGCTCCTTGTTACGAATATGAAATCGTCGGACCGAAAAACGACGAGAGCCGACGGAGGCCTACTTTGCATTGTTTGTAACCAAAGACATCTTCATACAAACGCAAATGCAATCTATCTCTCTATTTAATTAATTAACTATCGATGCAACTAACAAATCTCATTTTTCTTTTCTCCGTTATATTTGTTATAACGATTGAGAAGAGGAAGGAAACGGATGTAAGAAAGTAACAAAAAGAAAAGATAATTATAATTAATTCTGTTCGGTATAATATCCAAGTCTAAAGGAACGCTCCCAAAATATGAATTCAAAGTGAAAGCGCCATTTTTATTAGAGCATTTCACACGTCCCTTTGTTCTAACAAAGTGTCCTCTTCATAAAATTTAATAACTGCAGTCAACTCCACTAATTTACCTATAAATCTCCCATTTCGTAATTCATCGTATTCACAGGTAATAACGATACCTTGTGTATCTACTGTAAAAGCAAAATGTAATTTTGTGAAGGAACCCATCGTGAGCAGGACAAAAAAGTAAAGTCATACGTAAAGACTGTATGTACAGCAGAGTAAACCAAGGATTCTGTATTTTATGCAATCATGAAACGATACCGTTAAACGTCTAATAAAAAAAAAAAGAAAGCGAAGCTGCTTGCGTTTCGTATATTAATAAAATAACAACCGATATAACGATATATTGTATATTGTTCTCTATACTGTACTGTTGTCATAGATATTTTGTTGTATAAAAATTCGAGACATGTACAACTATACAAATGAATATATTATATGTTTAAAATATATGCTTTCTCAATTTTTTCATTATTACGTCTGATCGACTCGATCTGAAAAAATTCAATCCTCGCAGCAACCATTTCGTGGAAAGTACTGGAAGGCGACACATCCACACGGAATGGACGAAACTGTTTGTGAGAAAATGAAGCAGTTTAATAATTCACGGGAGGCGTCAAAGGTCACGCAGGAAGGTAATTTCATTGAACAACTTATCGTTAACATACAATGAGCATCGACTTTCCAAAAGGAACGATATAATTAATCCTTCAATCAACGACCTAGAACACTAGTGTTTCAAGGGATGAAAGAATAAATATCGATAATTATATATCAACTTGTAAAATACCTGTTCACCTGAAACAGAAGAATTTTAAAGAATTTCTCAATCGGAACGTAAGACGCTCCCAAGTCTGGCCGTTACATTAAATTAGAATGTTCGCTCGGACCCTACCATTCCTACTTGGTCCCCTAAGCATAACTATCCACAGTGACTGACGTCACTCCGGGATTAATAATCTAAACGTCGAGAGAAACAAGACGCGCAGTTTCTATCTCGTGTTAATTCTCACATCCACGACAGTTTAGTTTACGTTGCGACAACTTGGGATAGAGGGTGTTACGAACGTGTTGTAGAAGGATAAAAATACGGTAAATCAGAGACAAGTGCGCATCACCACTGCGCATAGAGATATACCGGAAAAGGGATAGGTTCATGTCGTAGAAATTTTGCAGCGAAAAACGCGCGCTGCATTCAAACTCAGATCACGCGGTGACGTCGTGTGTATAATCATAAACTGGTGGGAGCACCCACGTCGCGCAACAGCCATTAGCCTTTGCAAAATTATTAATCTATCAAGGAATAATAATGGCTGTTAATTACGAATAAGCTTCTTGTGTTTTGTTATATTGTGTACTAAAAATATACAACAAAACTAGTTCTATTCGTCGTCTTTCACTTTTACTGACTACGCACATCGGCCGCAATAAACTTGATGGCCTTTGGCTGAGTGATAGTTACTTCGGCTGCGTGAGAATATCAGGAGATTAAATTTGTGAAATCGCGTGTGGTTACAACGTAGTGAAAAAATGATGGAAACAGAAGATCTTCCTCGGATGAAGGAACTTTTACCTGAAATTAATCCACCTGCTGATAAGACTGTACCAACAATTTGTAAGGTAAGAGAAAATTTCGTTGAGTAAATATTAAAGAGTCATCATTCCGTATGTGATGTTAAGTGCGGCAACACTGTCGCGCTGTAATGACCATGAGCAAAGTTCACGTAGAAGTGATTACGTATTGAACTGATCATTTATGGTGTTCAATTTGACTTATAAATCTATAAATCACTAATGTTTGTGACTAAAAAATTCGATTGGCTGTGGGAAAATTTGGAAAATTGACGCAGCGTATTCGCTTTACCTTGAGAATTGGGTCGCGATAATTCGTCGTTTTCTATTACCGACCGAATTATCTATGATACTGCAGCGATTTCTACCTTATCGATAATACATAATGGTTCTCGAGTCGTAAACCGTAGAATACGGGTACGTTCCAAAATTCACTGACAGCACTGCGAGCACGATTGTGTCTCACTCTATTGCTTCCAGGTAAAGAGGGATACAATGATACTCGTAGCACTGGCAACGAATTTTAGAATTTTATACTTTATATACTTTGAATTTATACGATTTCAAGCTTTAGTGATAGTTAAAGATATTGGTTGTCTTGACATATTAAAATCATTCTTCATTATTTTTAGGTAAACCACTAAAAAACGGACTAATTCAGGATTAAAAAGACATTTCATCGAGAATAGCGTGTTAATGACCTTTCTGACTTTTGGACCTTTAAAATAGCTATAGAATCCGCCATTACGCTTGTCTCAACGCTTGTTTTGTAAGTTTGTCGTCAACTTTCGACATTTCATAAATTGAAATGAAGTTGAAACAAATTTCTTGTTATATACAAAAACTGGATTAACATAAACTTTGTCGAATTTACAATAAAGGAGAACACGATTTTAAAACTTTCCTCGGTTTGACGTCATCGCTGTATGTACAATACATACGTCTGCACATAGAATAGCTGAGACAACCTTAACCCACGGACCTCTGGAAACACGTAGTTACCATATTAAGGTTCTAGTTGAGCATATAAAGATTCCATCGTAGACTTTTGTAAGAACGTTTAATCGGACGAGTACCTTCTGCCGTCGCGTGAATCAAGTTCGATTTTTCGTTAAATAATTTTTATCTTTAACATAGATTTCGCTAAAAATATTCACAGACTTTCTATAACCTTTACACGCATGTAATCTTCTTTGGAGAAATTAAATAAGGTAACGGAACTAACAGAAATTTACGTATGATTCCAATGTTACGCTATGGATACTATTTAGGTCAACCGATAACCACATTTCAAAACATAAATGATTCGAATTCTCCATATTTTAGAAATCTTTATATCGCCTAATAATATAATAAATAGAGACATCGTAGAAAATTTCTCAAACTAAGAGCAGTGAAAAACATTCGGTTACATATCAAAATCTTGCGCAATCGGATAGATTTTTACAATAATGTGAACGTATTTAAATAACGTGACACTCAAGAACGATTATGTAAGTCTCTCCGTAGATTCGATTTGTATGACTGCTGAAGAGTGCCTTATCATTCTACACACCTATCTCAAAATATATAATGATACCACGTCTTTCATATTCACTGTGAAGTGTAAAACAGCTTGTCATTCGAGACTCGTTTAAAAATCAGTAAAAACAACGTTAACACATTGACTGCCACAATGGTCACCAATGACCGGCAGGTCCATATGAATTACGTTGTAAGAAATTTATCGCGACAGCCAACGTGTTAAGCATTACTAGTCTGGTGTGATCAGTCGGTCATCCATCAGTCGGTACCAACTTGATCACATACTTGGTACCACCAAGGAAATTCCGCCATAGTAGAGCTGAGGAACTTGCTTATATGTGCATCGATAAGTGTCCTGTGGGGAAGATTGTAGATTGGCGGCAAAAGTCCGAAGAGAAAAGTGCAGTAGTTACGGCCCTGAGACACGACGTTGCCAGAGTGAATGCTGAGTCACATATTCCGAGCGATCTTTCCCAGCAAGGTGTACGGTTCCGATTCTCCGTGAAAAATATACAATTGCATAAGTTATAATTTCGTGAAATATTTTTTGTTAATGACATTGAAACGAAAATGGTTTAACGTGAATGATAAATTGCGTTCGTAGCGAGCCTCGAGGATATACGAGGATTGGAGCACATGTATTTAGACGGGGTATGCATGAACTGTCATCCCTTAGCAAGTTGGTGTAATTTTAAGAGATTATTATGAGTGTAGCTACAGTGTCAGTGACAGTGAAGCAGTCAACGTGATTCTGGATAATCGTAACGTGGGTTGACGGATTCCCGTTTTATCGGTTGCGCGAGCCTACGTCGAGTGCACGGGAGTTTGACGTGGCCCGTGTGTTTTGAGGTTATTTTTATACCCGTGTAACTGACCTATACCCGACGAAGAAGAACTCTACGTCTTTATTTCTCAACTGACAGTCCTGGTGTACGGTTGTCTCTCGAGTCTGCTGATTATAATCTTTTTTTTGTGTATTTTGTGTGACTGTGACAATATCTTGTAAAAGCGACTGGAGTAACAAAATTGTTATAACCTCAAAATGGAGTAGTTGTCAACATCCGGACCGGTTTTTCATGTGGTTTAAACTTCTTTATAATCAGTGATGTACTTGGTGTAGTGGCTTATCTTTCGAGGCAATGAACATTTGATTGAAAATGGATATGGACATTTGAGACTGTGGTATAAGAACTTTGCAACACAGTGCATACCCTTATCTTCTACAATGTTTGACCTGCTTTTTGTACTTAACATCAAAGCGAAGCCACTGTGACAACTGCATATAATCTAGAAAAATTATTTGAGAGTGAAGGAAAATATCTGTGATAAAAGTTGGAATAAGGTAGTGCGCCAAGATGTTGTGTCTCAAGAAACTATACCGAGAAGAGCTTTTGCAGTTGGCATTGCTGCTCTCACTACTTCGTGTTGATCCAGATGCCTATCTGGGATTGGATATTCAAACAATTGGAGTAGGGTCATTGGATCTTAACAATGGATCTGGGTGGCATACTGATGCTCATACCATTGTGCATCGTCCTACATATGTACATCCAAAGAATCTGGACTCGGTGCTGCTTAACTATGAGAGAGATTTATTCGAAGACTTAAACTCGCTAGGTCGATACAACCGGCTAAATTCCGCTCAGAATAATATTCATGCATACTTGCTGAATATCGAAGATGCTGGGAGAAACACCGCTGTGGCTGGACCTAGCATGCCTACATCTAACGACCCTTCTAGGAATATGACATCGTCTGATACGCCTGACTCTTCAGAAACGCCTACAGAACCTGTCGGTGCTGCAGAGCTCACCCAAGAGGTACTTTTTCCATGAATTCTAACAGTTTATACAAGTCTACCGAATAAACAAACATCCAAAACACTATTTGCGCATGTACAAAAAGTTGAAATACACACACTGAATAGAAAAAAAACTTTCGACAAGACTATATCCAGTAAACTTTAATATGAAACTGATACGAATAGAACAGCAACTGCTATGGTTTCGTTAATGACTTACTTATTGTAAAATATGAATATATCTTCCTATGGAGACTTCAAAAGCTTCGCATATATTCTTAAAATGAAAGAGTACAGTACAAAAATTCCCACTACATGTTGCATACCATATTCAACCGTTAAGTCAATAATCTTCATACGATGTATAAATTTACTTTACTTATCTTTCGAAGATAGTCGGTCACAGCATTCATAATTATTGGCAACGAATGAGTCCTACTCAATATAATATATATATACTATATATATATGTGTGTGTGTGTTCATATTCCTGGCGGTTTTATTTCAGTAATGACATATTCGTATGAAACATGTGTGTAAATTCATAAAATATTTTAAAAGAGAAAGATATTTTCTTTTGATGACTGCTCGATTATAAAAATATCTTGAAAGCGTGATCTCATTATATCTACGCTCTAATGCGATGCAGAAACAATGTCATATGATACCATCGCATTTTTGGACCCTTATCACTTGTTTCATTAAGCATCTTTACGAGATGTAAAATGGTGTAAATAGATGTCACGGAACTGACAAATATTTTGTTCTTTCACGATTCCAGTCGCGCGATTGGGGCAAAGAAGGGAAGTTTGTACCCAATAATGCATGTCTATCCGTTATATATAAGACTGTCCCTATAAAAATCAACATGGACGACTTAACTAATAATGAACTCAATGGCACTTCCGGTATTACCACTCAAACATTGGTCTTCGTTAAACAGAGACCCAAAAAATAGATGGTGCCCTGACTTAAAAGGCAAGCGTACAGGATACATTAATTCTGATAACACGCTTGATGCATAGCCAAAAGGAAAAAAAATAGAATAAAAATAAAATTAACGTCACGTAAATAGTCATTCTGGCAGTGGCGCTATTTTTTTCGCTCGGAGACACTGGCATGCAGAAATCAAAAATAGCCAAAGTACCCAGACTGAAGTTTTGTAGTCTTTTGTTTTTTTCTTTTTTATTTTCGCACACCCCGATCCGGCGCAAAATATTTCCACGAACTGGATAATCGCCCAGAGTTAAATGACCGGCTTTAAGCGCTTTGATTTGTATACGTATTTGAGACCTTGAAACGACCTTGGCGAATACTACGCACCCTTTCACCTTTCTCTTCAGCATCGAAGTCACATCCAATTACAAATATTCATACTCACCCGCATACGAAAATATCTTTTACACCAAACGGAACATTTTGATTCGTCCTTTCAACATTCATTGTATTTCAAACTTCATGAAGATTTTCAAATATTATACGTTCTACAGTATTCTTGTTGTCCTCGCGTATACAGGCTACCCATATCTGTACCCATCTATCTGTGTTAATCGGTCGCCATTCCATTCGCCAGTAAAACAATCTTTGATTTTACCATCATGTCAGGATCGTCCGTTTGACTAGTTGGTGGACTATCGGCTATTACCATTAGCATGTACAATAATATGTATAGTTAGCCATGATCGTGCTCATTAAGGTTGTTCGAGGTCAGTGTAACGTATGAAATGATTTTCCGAGCGTCATCTTATCCAGATCAGTGTGCCAGCTGTGCATACGACCTTAGACACTGTGTGCCTTTTGTCCGTGATCTGAGTATAGAATGAGCCTGTCCAATGTTAATCTTGCTTCAATCCCTAAAGGTGTACTGACCTCGACCAATCAGATTGTCCTCTTTTCCGAAGATTCACTGAGAACCAAAAATGTCAGACTTCTCGGTGGCACGGAATTCACGAGGTCTCGTGATTCGCTTGCAGTGGCCTCAATATCAAAAATAATCGAGCACCGGGGATCCGCGGTATCCCGAGGGAAAAGAAAATCTCAAGGGATAACACCAGATGCGACCTCGATATCGCGGGGAATTAACGTTCTGGCGACTAATCAACCAACCGATGCAGGTCGCCACTTTAACGCCACTTGTGCGTCCACCCACAGCGTTTGAAAATAGCACGCAAGACCTTCGTGTTGACGATTTTGCGGATATCCAAGTCCACGACCTCACTTCGCAGCCCTGAACCGTATGTACGTATGTACATACATCCGCAGAAATCATTCGGCGAGACAGTTTTTGCATTTTTTTTCTTGCACCTGAGCTTCTTAGTTTCTTAACTTAGCACTAGCAGTAGCGATAGCGTTGGCATACGGTATTAAAAAAAAATTTAATTGCAATAAATAATTATTTATTTAAAGTAAACAAAAGATACAAGATCCTCTAATTTTATGTCTAGAGGATCCCAGATGCGAATATTCGGATCCTTTGCCATATTCCGTATCCTGTATGAAATTCAACTGTGGTGATCGTTAACGACGACGACGTCAGTGAGGATAATTTGTCACGTGGGGAAAGTAAAAATTGATTCGTATTCTCGTCTCTGCGCCGAACTTTGAAAAAGGCGTAGGTAAGCAGTCCGTATTCACTTAACCCAGGTCCTTCCTTTTTAGTCACAAACAGCCAGTCTCCTTACCCGCAGTCTACTTCAAACTGGTCCACGTCCTCCGTATTAAAAATGACGCACCGCTCTGAGAGCAACGCTACGTGGTCGTTTCGGACGACGTCTGGAAGCGTGGGTCGCTCCGGTTAGGATAGGTTAGTTGCCCGACCGTGACCTTGCTTGCTCGTCGCATAAATCCAGAGATCACCCGTGTAAATTTAGAGGGATCTAAACTATAAAGAATATCATTCGTGAGGAGCATTCACTACGCTCTTTTTCTCACGCGTTCTTCTCGAACCTTGCACAACTTGTAAATATTATTCTCTTGTGATAATCGAGTGATCATTTACGAGCACATCGATCAGTGGCGAAAAAATGAAATCATCTTATATAATATAAAAACATAATTCGTCATTGCTTAGTATCCAATGCCAAAATTGCCACGAACAATTGATTACAACGAAGTCCGACAATAAACTTCACTGTGTTTCGAAAGGTACCAGTAGATCGGGAATTATAAAAATTTTTTACTCTTATTCGAGCAATTAAACAATCAAGTAACAAAAGCAATGTTAATCATTCCAAGTGAAAGAAAAGACAAAAAAAATGATCGCTCCCGGATGTAACCCAAGAGAACGTGTCACTCTATAAGCTCTGAATCATTAATATTAATATTTGTAATTGTCATGTATTTAATGTACCAGCCTGGAAGGTTGTTCATCTGTACAAATAAAACATTCATTCTCGTCCATCGTCATATCTATATACATACATTGATGTACACTCTTCTTTGTCTCGTAGACATGACTTTTCCTTGCTATAGAAAAGCGGAAGAATCTTGAATGTTCCCAAGAGGAATAATAACGAGCTGCTCTCGTCTATTTAAATTGTCGCATTAGTAATTGGCAGAAAGCCTGGCTGTGCTACGTACTCGCGAATCCACAAGTGACAGAAATCTTTCATTTTTTAAACGACCTTGCCAGTTTGCCACTTCCAATGCGGTTTTGGCGTCTTGTAAAAATCTGGCTTCAAGCAAAATCGTCTGGTTCTTTTGTTAGGATCATAAAATACTCGGCCGGTATTGAAATAAATAGTAGTTGCCGATCGTATCCACAAAGAAAGTACTTTGTACTCACGCATAGTAAAGTTATCTGAAATTCATTATATAGATATATACGGTGTATTCACCAATTGGCAGAATGCCTCGCGCTGCTCGTCGCTCTGCATCAATTGCGTTTATTTTCTGCCTTTCTTTGTTTCCTTTGTTCTCACCACGTGCCGACCAATGTGCACTTGAGATATTACACGAAATCGTGTAAAATTTTACAGATTCATGAGACTTTTTTTTAATCAATTATATCATTATATTTGTAAAAAATATTCATTTTTTTATATCCTTGAATTTTGCGCAGTTTACAAAAATACGATTGACATCATCTTATTTACACGCGTAAATTTTTCAC
Source organism: Calameuta idolon (assembly GCA_030142285.1). Classification (NCBI taxonomy): domain Eukaryota; kingdom Metazoa; phylum Arthropoda; class Insecta; order Hymenoptera; family Cephidae; genus Calameuta; species Calameuta idolon. The sequence continues at coordinate 961,630 of JARQSV010000335.1, read as the reverse complement.
TATGTGGTATTTTAATTTAATTCAAAGCACTTATTGACAGTTTATTGTTATTAAGAATTTTATAAATTCAGTACATATATATATGTGTGTGTATGATAAAATAGGTGTCCCAATGTTATTCTACTGATAAATACAGTCAGTAAAAAGAAACACTTATGACTGTTGAACTTTGTTCGTTTGTTAATTGCGTATGCAATTTTTGTTTGCCTATTACAGGTAGCTATCTATTCCACGTATATACAGGATGTCCGATAAAGAATATACTTCGAGCCAGAAATTCTTAATTTATTTCTATTCTCAGCCAGATCCGAGTCTCATGCAATTCTTATGAGTCTTGTGATTACTATTAAAATTTTCCCAAGGTAATTTTTGAAGTATTACCTTCTGTCAATCGGAATAAAAATAAGCCAATAATTCTCAATCGCCGCTTTGATTGGCAGAAATATATAGGAAGTGCCATATTCTAGTTATCAGTTGCATACTGATCCTGAAATAACGTATATTCAAGGTAAACTGGTTTACAAAGAACGAGTAAATTGCTAGACTAATTTATGCACAGTGCTCATTCCTTTCGTAATATCATCGAGTGTTTCATCGTTACCTTCGCTGTAAACTTTCACGCCGTCGATCTATTTCCATCGATAATTACACGTAACACTTATTTCTTAGGATTAGTTTATGTTACTTTTTTTTTAATCATTATTCCTTCCTCGTGCAATTAATCCGACTTGATTTTACGATCAGAATGCATTAAACTTCGTGTCAACTCGTCCTCGATACTAGTAGGATGCATCGATATAAAAACAATCGATATTATGAATTATCGATTGATGCGTAAAATAAATAATCAATTTGAACGTCTGGAAATTCCTTAATCTCATTTAACATTGGCCCAGGTCATACAAATTGTTTGTCTTTATCGACTCGTGCTTTTCCTGATATGTCAGGATAAGATAATTGTTGCAACAAATTTATTATATTTCTATTAATAATCAATGAAATCTAATCGCGTAACAGTCGAGATTCTATCCTTGAATTTTTACCAGCTATTACTTTCAGGTGCGACTTTTTGGAGATACGCGAATCTACGTTATACATTTTTGGCCTTTTCCTGGCACAGGAGTTTTTTGTAGAAACAAAAACAAGACTTTATACTCTGACAATCTTTCTATTACGTATATGTATACTTTAGCGTGGTGCAGGATTTGATGTTATTTCGAAAGTGAGGAGAGACGCTAAGTTCTTAATCAGACACGTCTGTCCCTATCGCTTTAATAATCGTTCAAAGTCACGAGATAATTTCACGTCGGACAGTCGAGTTAAACTGGCAAACATGTCGTAAAAAACAGTAACGCTGCCCGATAGTACTCATATATATTTTCGTAGAATAGAAAAAGGTGTAATTTATAAAGTAAACAAATTCATTTAAGTAATTATTATCATTCGTATATCTGACAAATATATACAGATATATTCAGAATATTTAAAAATCAAATTTGGCTCTGAAGAATAATCCATTTTTTTATTGATTGGGTAATACACTTGAGTGTCTTATAAGGTGTTATTTTCCGCGGAACCCCATAGCCTTGTGTCAGTTTACAGAAACTTAGTGATTCACGGTAATGAGATTGAACTAAATATATATCTAGGTATAGTCTAGTCATGCAGTGCCATATGTGTACAAGTAGATGATTAAATGACTAATTATTGCTTAAATATATATAGAAAGTTTAGATTAGCGATACGTTATTGAAATATATAACAGGTTTCTTTGTTGCCATAAGAAAAAAGAATAAGAAAACCCGTAATGACGGCCTCGATTAACCCGCCACGTGGTCGTCATATCGGAAATAATAGCCTCTCGAGTTCAAGAAGGATCCATATATTTTCATAGATCAGCATTCCAAGTATATGCAAACGATGACCTCCAGGAACCCTGAAGCCGACAGGTAGCGCCCAACGTCGTCTTTACGGACTTCAAAGCGCGCCATAAGTTTTCAGTTGAATGTGTCGTTGCGCGAAGCTCGTCCTCTACATGTAGGTTAGAATCTCATCAGGCATCTTTTCCTTTCTTTGACACGTCACAAGTTGATTAATTTTCCTCTCGATATCGAAAGAATAGAAGTGTATCTTTGAGTGGTATAGCAGATCGGAATAGAATGGCACGCAAGAAGAAAAAACAGCCTAGGATGCTGGCAGTCTTCGTACCCGATGACGTAATGACTTGAACGATTAATTAATAATTTTATCCTCCCGAAATTTCATTATTACAAATTATTTCTCTGTTTCAGGTACGTATACAAGACGATCATCAGCGTAGCTTCATCCTACGTCAGCAATGCGTAAGTCGAATGGCGGCCCGAATTTGCATTCACTCAGGCGTCTACGTAGCGCGTCGACTAGTAGAACCTGATGTGGTGCGACTAAGGAAATACAGAAAATGGAATTTAATACCATCCATGAAATTCGCTACTGCCTCATTCGCCGTTCTCTCAAGTTCACTTATTTACGCTCTCGAAAGTTTTGCCAGTCGTGCGATTCACTACGGTATCATTTTGTTTGCACGTTTCGGTAAGTTGACACGGTTCCTTTGTTCGTACGGTCTTCGCAGAATTTCCTAGCGTTACCCGGTAAGCTTTTCAAGCTGCGCTTGGCATCGAACACAGTCTTAAAGTTCAGGCTGGGAAGATTATGGTAGCTTCTGGTATCTTCGGTCACGCGGATAGTTACCAATTCGGTCATCGAGTCATGCTGAGCTCCCGTGAATCAGGCCGTCTTTTGAAAGCCCTGCACCAAATTAACGACCAGCCTTCTTCACAGGGAACTTCCAATGATTGTGCGCCGTTTCATCTTAGGGATTGACCCGGTAAACTTGTTTATCCTGAACGAATTTAGATCAAGCTGTATATTTCACTCGGATCACTCATATGGGATTCGGTTGAGAGAAGTAAGAATAATTGAACACGAAAGAGACAGTAGTGCAAGTTTGTATTTTTTGTACATGTCACTACGTTGAGTATGTTCGGGTGATTTGTTATGTACGTCGTGATGTTCTGTCTGGTACTAATTTCAAGGTAGGTATTTTGGAAAGTTCATTCAAGGTCGTCCAGTGATGCAAACGATCTTTGTAAAAATAACTTACATCTTATATTTCGGATCGTCCGTTAAACGAGAGCAACAGACTGTTGACTTTCGGAATGATACCCCATGTGCATATCTAATTTTAATCACCTGAATTTCTTGCCTAAGGTGAGCCAATATTTTTTTTAAACGACGTCAAAATGATTTTTACGTTTCTTGGTTAAATATTAGACTTTTAATTTTCTATTAGTACGATCAAGTGACATTTAAGATTATATACGTATGCAATATCGTACAAACATATATGGTCTGGTAAACATCAGAAAAAAGTACGAGTTATTTAATCGCGATAGAACAATGAAAAGGAATATCCGGTTTTGTTATATTTTCAATGTTATCAAAGGATTTCTTCTTTATCGGTAGTAATTTTTTTAGTGTGCCGATAAAACAGTTTCCTACTGTCACGTCGATGAGATATCATGCTCCTTCAAGTTCCATACGATGCAAACAGATAGCGCCACTTTAGCCAAGTATAAATGGCAGCCTTGCCAAGTTATCAAACGTCCAATTGATACGTATCTTTGATCCTCTTGTAATATTATGTCGCTTTAGACTTGTTTTAATTAAAAAAGTCTCACGTAATTTTTGTCGCGGCGAAAAACCGTACTATCAGAGATAATTTCGTATCGCGGAATAGTATTGTAAATAATAAAAGACGTTATAAAGATAGCAGACAGACGCCCATCGTGATTTACTGTATTATCTCTTCGAGAATAATAACGGAGGGAAAATTGTTCAATGAGAAACAGCATTATACTAGTGCATACATCATCATCGTCAACAGTATCGTTTAAGAATCAAGCATACATACGTACTTCGTGGTTATGCCCAAGAATTGGACTTGACTCATTTAATAATAGATAATGTAAGTACCTGTTCGTTACGACATCGTTTACAAAGAAAATTATACTAATGTTTGAAGGTATGGACAAAAATTACAGTCCCATAGTTTCCTATGTTACGTACAAGCATTTGTGAAGACCTATGGTTACGTCGGATGTGCTTATGTATAAAGATACTGATTTGTGCAGAAACTTTTTTTTTTCACGAATTCCCTACGTGCTCAGCGGAATGTCTCATTATTCCTTAGATAAGCGTACGTCTAATTACAATCTTGACATATGTATGTTAGATCCCGAGGCAACGCACAGCCATAACGTACGTAAATAATATCCGCCTAGGATAATAACTAGGCTTCTACGTAAATAATTACCGAAGTTCCGGGAAAATCTATATCAATTATACATTATATTTATATTAAACGTAAAAGCGTCTGTGTTCGATGCTTATCGTCCCATCTCGTTGTCTCCTCGTTGAGTTTCAAATTTTACAAAAGAATTCTTCCTTATCATTTGATTCGATGCAGTATAAGTACATGTGTAGCGTGACGCAATATTTATGATACAATGTTTACTTACAACCGTACAAGGATCTGCCTTAAGTGTCATCGTGTACTCGTGTTTCATTAGGGCGACAATTAACACAGCCGTATTATATGTCCCTGTGTGATATCGTTAAGGAAACAAGAAAATAAATACATTGATAAACTGAACGGTGAGGACTGGGATAAAATAATTTCTAGGCATTCTTCCTTTTCTAATAAAATTTCAAAAACATATTAATAAATAAATTTTTTCAAGTACAAAAATAACGAGTACCGCGTTTCACAAGAAGAGTGTCAATACGATAATCGTCTTAAAACATGTAATAATTATTTTTTATAAACAAATCGTAAAAGTATATTATTCAAGCTGGAGATTAATCGTCAATAATTACAATAAATGTAGAAAAAAGAAAGCAGTATCTCACACGTTCGATACGTTATCGTATTTTAATATCTAAATATAATATCTCAATTTTACCTACCACATTGGTAATCGTGTTATCTTCATTACGCGTATCTGACATCTGGCTGTCAAACGCAACCTGTATATTGCATTACTTAATACTTATTGTAATTGGTAGTCGAAATTAATTACGATACGCACTTTCTTAATAGATCATCGAATTAAATAATTATATGTAAATTTTTCATCCCTGAAAAGACATAGCGAAGTCTTACAACAATTACGCCACGTTAGACTGTACAAAGCGAACGGTGCGTTCTTGTTATCGTCAAGTCAGCCAGCACGACTCGAGTCAGTTATCGCCCTTGGCGGCAGAGAAGTGACAGTGTCTGAGCTGCCTGTGACTTGAGAGTGGACGCGAAACAAGCCGCGTTTACTCGAAAGCCAATAAAGTCGTACAAGCGTATATTTAGTCAAAATTTCTCGTAAGTGTACTAGTGTAACATTACCGTCGGTAATCGTGTGCAAGAGGGGGTCATTGTGGTCTTACATAATACGAGTGAGGTCAAAGTGGATACCGGATACAGCATAGTCTATAGAAAACTGTAACAACTCCTTACCTGGATATACATATTTTTCCCAAAACAAAAAGTCATCACGGTAAGTCATTGTCTCTTTGATATCGTTTCAATGTGAAAAATTGTCATTTTCACTTATAATTTGTATTCGCCCGCGTCAAAACGATTTCCGCTGTTCACGGAAATCCTCGCGTTCTTTGAATCCTCAGTTGTACCTTAAACCACGGCCATCTTTAAACACTGGCTATATACTATATCCATATATAAGGATATACTGTATCCTTAGGTCATCACGTTCCGCGTGCGCATTATGCAATCGTATTAACATCACGCGTGTCCCTCAAGTACCTTTTCTTAGATATTCACGGCTATCAGCTCAGTCCATTATATTCGTGTACTGATTTTTATGCGCGACCAAGAAATATTTGATATTTAAGAAACTGGAGTTTCGTGAAAGGTGCACAGTATAGTTATACAGATTCGCAGCAGAGACGCTCTTTATATGTAGTACGTAATCCGCATATAATAATAAACAAGTGAAAAGGTGGATTCTCATATTTTTGTTGTGTGACTTCGTAAGATCACTTTGGGCGTATTTTTATGGACTTGGAAGTCCTATAGGTAGTCACCATTTATGTCTCTAAAACTTGTTCAATTTTTGCTAAGATCTTCAATTACTGACTTAATATTTTTTAAACTACTGTATGTCGTATTACTTTGTGTACCAGTTTACGATTTATCGACGTACCAATGTTAACGGACAGGACTGTACGTAAGTAGTACGTATTTGCCGTGTATTCCAGTTAGTTTATCGATAATTACACGGCTGATGAGTTTTACTGTACGTAAATAGTACAATTATCTTTCCTGTTTATCTTGAGATAAACAGTCAGATTATCTTGAGATAAACAATCAGATTATCTTAAGATAAACAGGAACAAACTATCGCTTAGATCTGTATGATAAGTCTATGGAATTCTTGGCTGTATTGTGAAACACGTTAATGTCCTCCCGTGAAAGTAGCGGTCTTCACGGAGTGAAAAATAAAAATAAGAAAAGTGCATAACGTTGCGTTAAGGTTGTTTTTGTGGTATGTCAGAATGATTTTTAGATATTAATTTTTTTTATCAATTATGCAAATATTCAAGAGAACGTAATTAGTACGGTTAACGATTTATTTGGAACTTATTCGTTAAACATCTAAATTAATGTCTGACGGCTGCCTCAAGCTATACGGTAGTCTTTTTTTTTTTAAATTCGAATGGACCTGTTGATTTCATAATGCGTCTCGTACTTTTGTGTATTTTTTATTGAACAATGTTAATTTACTTGAGACGTGTCTTTAGACAAACTTGTACATGTATGTATATAGGTATATACGGATAATTAATAGTTGATCATTCAGACTATTGCTGCTGCAAATGATCCGTGCACGTACAGTGGGTACACGATACATACGATTGATAAAAAATAATATATTTTCTTATTCTTTATTGAAATATTTAGGAGTTTAGTCGCTAGTGGAATATTTGTCAATTTAAGTGCGTTTTCTAATCAGTGACTCTACGACACTGTTTCTTTAGTCATAACGCGTTTTCAAGATAGCTTTGGTCTATTCGGCATAATTTCTATGACTATTTCAAGCTCATAATTCCTAATAGAATATCTTAATAATAACGTGGCTATAAACATTATCGTTAATTAGCGAATAATACGTGGGTTACTGGATGGAATGGTACGTGGTCAAATTTAATTTATTCGCATGAAATTTGTTTGCAAATAATGTGAAATTAAGAATGTTGATTCTCTACTTATTTTCCTTAACGTGTATTTTTCGCTGATGTTAGCCCGCATTCCATCGACCAGTCTGACTTAGCGACAACAAGCAAGAACGTGATCTTTCCAGTTTTCAAAAGTTGTAAACCTACTGTATTTTCACTTTTCTAAAGATAAAAATATATCTACACACGCACGTATATACATGAAGTCTGTCGACGTGTCAGATGGGTTTTTCAGGGGTCACCTTCTTATGACATTCAATATAAAAGAGTCCCCTTGACTTTACGCTTTACCGGTGAATCGACTTTAGCATACTATTATATATAGTATGGTTAACCAAAGTTTACTGCGAGCAATCAAATGACTGTTGGTAATTGCAATTTAAAATAATGGATAGTGTTTTAGAGGGGATTGTACCAGAGATTAGGATTGATCTAAGAAATGTTTCGAGTAATAGCTGTAATTCGTATAACGGTAATGACGCTCGGTCCCTCTTGATAAAATGCATTGAATGATAGGCAGATATATTTATACTGATCAAGATAGAATTGAAGCAAGTGCGTCGGTTATTTTATACCGCACTGCAGCGATAAATAGAAATTTGTGTCATAACTACCAGACAGCATTTCGACACGATGCTTCTAAAAACAATTAGGTTGCCAAAAATTTTATCTCTACGAAATAACCATAACGTCTGATATGATAGTGACTTTTAAGTTAATTATAAATTTACTTTTCATCGTATTTCATTGAGTTCACGATTTAATATATAAAAAGGTGATTTTCTGCGCTAAAAGCAGTTGAAATCGAATTATACAAATTTAGTACACAAGGCCCTTCGGAGGGCAGAGATCGAAGGGAAAGGGTGGAAAAACAACAGTGGCGCCACTGGGCTTTACGTGCGTTACCGTTAACTATGAATCAGCCGACGTAATATTTCAAATAGTCATCGGTCATCGCGCGTAGAATAAAAAACCAAGACCAGATAAATCACTGGATATTTGATATTTTAAAAGGGGATTAAAGCGTTATCTTGAAATTTTATTTTTCGCTATTTCGTCATAGCCTTGACGCCTCGGAAAAAGTATTGTTCATATCGTAATGTATATTTTAGCGATATATACATTTTTATCTGCCTAAAATGGGTCTGTTTGTCAAGCAAAATTATAATGGCTCTTACCATTGGCAGATAATGTCTCGAGGCTTTTCTCGTAAGAGCAACCAATTTGCGGGCTTTCGCGTCTTGGCTCTGTATTATCAATTTTTTTACATAGCATTTTACCCGGCGGCCACATCCACTGATAAGAATTTGCTCATGGAAAGGAAAAGTATTTCTGGAAATATATATGAAATATTTCGAATTTAACATAAGTAAATATTAATTTTTCACAAGACGGAACCTCACGTGGGCGTTGTATTTACTATAACTATTTATTTATTCATTCATACGTAAAATATTCGAATCGGCGGCTACATGTGTATAAATCACGTTAATTCTAAATAAACTACTCAGCGTACTTTTATCAGAATCATATGTAATATCACTGGAACATGTGGCACTATCTTGAGCAATTTTTTAATCCTTGGCAGTAATGATTATTTAAGAGTAATCATAAACTTTTGATAAAAAAATTCTTTTATCTATTTACCATATACGTATAAGAACTCTTACGCGCTGATGATTGCACGAATTTATTACGCCTATTACTCTTCCTTGATATTACAGAAACAGGTTATAATTTTAGACGGCAAATTTTATTTCCATATTTTCTATCTAGATTATTAACCAGATAATCATTTTGCATTAGTTAAATATATTACTAAAATATTATATTAGTTAAATACACTAATCAAATATATCTTGTGTACAGATGATCGTTGCAGATAAAATACAAATGTAAAGTGGTCTAAAGATAACTTTTATCTTGTTACGTAATTCGCTATAGTTAATGATCGAGATGATACTACTAGTTATTAGTTTAACGAAGATACGCGTACATATGTATATATTGTACAGTAGCAGCGTTGCGTGTCGATTAAAGACACGCGATAGTTTAATTAGGGTCTCGGCACATCCGAAACGTAGAATTCTGAAACAAACGTTATTGTCTTAACGATTGACAAAGTAAGTCGAGCTACACTGATAAATTTATCGGCGTTACAGATCAGATGAGATTGGATGATCGTTTAATTGAAAGTATGTTATCTGGGGGTCGATTGTGCAACTCCGATGTAGTGAAAATGCGAAAAGTTAATAGTTGTTGGCTAATCGTTTTGTCTTCTTTTGAACCTAACACGCAATTGGCTAACAGCTATTCACTTTTCTTATTTTCACTACATTTAAGTTACACAATCGACCCCCTGAAGAAGCTTTGGCATTGAATATCATTTATTAAACTCAGGGACTATATTAAGATACGTATGATTTAATACGATCGGAAGATTTATCGCACGTTTTTCTTTTTAACAGTCTACATTAGGCTTGGAAATATACACGATTATTTGCCAGTAATTATATTATTGTATGACAGCCGTGGTCATATTAAGGTGGCGCCATCTGTTTATGCGACACTAAAAACCTCGGCTCGATTGGTATAGCCAATAAGTATGAGCACTGCCGTGAAGTTTCCCTGAAAGTCTAAGAGATGTCGCTAGCATCGCAACCTTCGTAGGCGCCACCAACATAACCATAACCGTCAGTTCTTTGAAAATGATTCCTTCCGATGATCATTTTCACTTGAAAACTGTGAAAAATCTCTGTCTAACGATCGACGTCTTTATTCGATACATTTTCCTGTGTCTAATCATCGATATCATCCTTTAATCACTTGTGGATATACTCTCCTATGCTATGATTATTGGCATTCTGTCAAGCTCCAACACCATCTCAAAATTATCCCTACGGTTTTCGTCCTGAAAAAAAAAATCGATATGCACTGAACCGCAATTCTCGAAGATCCAGTGCCCACAGCCAATCGCGATCATTGGCCCGAGCAAATCGGTTTCCATTTGACAAATTATAGTAGCCTAGAGATAACCCGTCTGATAGCCGACACAGGCGTGGGTGAGGTGGTCTCACGTCACGCTCCTGTCAATGTGTCATGTCCCTAAGCCTGCTACATAGATATACATATACCGATGCCTATACGTACAATATATATATAGATATATACACACATATATACATAATACACTTTATGTATAGATACCAAGAGGCTTATGCTCACCTGCCTTCCACAAGATTCTCGCATATACGGGGTGTCCTTAATTTCACCAATTATTTGACCAGCCACTGCAGCGGCATCTAATAAAACCAAACAAGGAATGCTTTTCAAGTTAAATAAAGAGCATTTTCCAAGTACATTTTCGCTAAGTATTCCGCTTTGAATTTCTATCATCTAATAACGTATGCACTGAAGATCGTATTATTTTATACCACCCCGTATAACTCGCTCGGCCGAGCGTTACCCTCGCTCGCAATGCAGGCAAAGGTTACGTCCATGAGAATAGCCATCTTAGCAATCTAAGAGCCTCCATTCGATACCACTAAGACGATCCCGATGAGGAGGATCAAGGATCATCCGATCAGGCCGATCCAACGAGTTGGATCATTTTGTGCGTTGATGCTGGACATTGACGTATTTCCGGGAAAAATTTACTTCCCTCTCTTTCACGGCGGGTCGTTATTGTTTGACGCGATAATTACTTCACGAGAATTTCACCATCGCTGGACTTTCTTTGGTAAATTAGCAAGCGATGGGCAAATTTTTTTCACCCTATACACTAGCGATTAACGAATCGTTAGAACGAAGTAGTGTGCTGTGTCCTTTATTATTCTCTCTCTCTCTCTCTCTCTCTCTCTCTCTCTTGCATTTCTTCCTGTTACACAGTGGGATTTTCTTGAGGGCGCTGAAAAATGATATGGAGGCGGAGACCACCTTCGGAGTCTCACGAAGGAGTCTTGTAGGATTACCATAAACACCTTTACCACCCCATGCCGCAACCCCCATATAGATAGAATAGATTTGCTCGCTCCCTTTCCAAGTCGGAGAGATGCTCCGAAAGTGACTAATGATACGTCGGTTCGAAGCAGTACGAGAAAGCATCGGAGAAAGCCAGGGACGTAGTCAGTCATAGATGACTCCCCGTGTGAGGATTTCTTACGATTTTTTTTTTTTTTTCATTTACGATTCCTCGTCCCTGGAGATGTAGATCAAGATCTACGTAAAACCTTGTCCACGTAATCCTCAGTGATGATCCTGTAACGATGTGAAAGTCTCGGGGAAAGCGGATTGCTCATCTAACCCAAAAGTACTCAAAATTATCTTGAATCAGAGGCATAGAAATCGATTTTTATTATTTACGAATAAATTCCTCTTTTTTTCATACAGTTCAGCTTATTCTTTAATTGCCATTACGTGGTACGTGGATTTTTTTCAATGTAACAATACGTCAGAGAGGAAGACAAATTTTTAATGTTTACACTGGAGATATATCCGATTCAAAAGGATGCCGCCATCTTCATTTGTCAATCCCCACTATGATATTCTTCCACGAAAACTACCGACACCACCACCACCACCACCACCACCACCACCACCATCATCATCATCATCATTATTGTCATGTGTGTACGATTCACCTGTCGTTTTCTCCAACCCCGCGTGTTATCCTACGAGCAACATTGCGACAGGATGTTTTCGAAGGCAGGTGCATGTCAAAACGAATCGTCGAAATTAAAAAGAAATATTCTCAGTAACGTCCATGTAGTGCTACCAATAGAATTTTCAAAAATTCAATGATAACCGAGTACGCGCACTGCAAGTCCCAGATGGCATTGTGACTTTTTTTTTAGGGATCCCAATGGGTATCAATCAGAACCAATTGTAAGGTCGCTGTTTAACCAGATCGTTCGATCAGCCACAAGGGATGCTGCGAGTGATCCGTAGAAATATTTTGACACCGGTGGATATCTCAACGTGATCGATGCACTCCCTTGAGATTACGTCGTGAATTGCATTTTCTCGGCACGTCCATTGCCAACTGTTATATACATATGTATATATATATATGTATGTATATAACGTTATAGTTATAGCTTTCCTTTATTTCCCATAGAAATATGAAAACTATCAAAACGCATCTGGTTCTGGTCTTAAAATAAAAAAAAATTTTAGAATTGTTCACGTGGTTATTCGTACTCATTGCATCTACTTCGAAAACATTTCCAGTTATTGATGACACCATTGGCATATCTTCGTTCGTATACTCAATACAGAAGATGGCGAAAACCAGTGCGCACAAAGGCATCCGGGAGGATTTTTTGACGTGACCAGTGATTGGTTCCAATCTTGTAATTACGTACGGAGAAAACCGGTCGAGAGACCTCTGACAACTTCTCAATAGGCGTCTCTCTGCCCGTGTCGGCATACACGGCAGCCATTGATGCAAAAGGAAGAGAGATGCCGGAGATCGTACGATTATCTAAAATGATAATTTGCATTTTTTTCTCGAAAAAGTTCATTTTCACTGTACACACACGGTCTATGTCTTTGCCACTCTTCACGCGCACGGATACGTCGATATCACGTTGCACGTCACTACTTCAATACGGTAGTGACGTGCAACGTGATATCGACGAATAATTTATTGAAAATAAAGCTATAGGAAGAAATTTATCATGATGAGATGCCCTGACAGAGTGTATATATGTATATGTATATATATATATATACACACAGAAGATTCTCACGTAAATTACTTGTACGTAGTACTATTACTTGTAGAAAAAATTTTTTCATAGTTCGCCATTTTTGCAAAAAAATTCCAAAATTTGTAACACAATCTCAATTGGTTAAGATTGATCAATAATATTGAGCAATCGTTAAGTTTCTATTGCTAAGAACCAATTATCGATACGACCGTTCGATCGAATCGAACCTTTTATCTCAATCTGATTTGGTTGGGAATCCAGGCCTACGTTACTCACCGTCAACGTACTATCTAATGAGCCGTTTAATTACCTATGCTCTGTGAGGCATGGATCTAGATGCTTTTTAATCCTGAATCGTGTACGCGACAGACTGATAAAAGAACCACGATCTGTATCGTAGTTTGCTTGTATCTCCGACAGGGAAAAGATACTCGTTTCGCCATGGTTATTCGATGCTAATGTTAACCCATGGGGTAGCAATACTTTCTTACGGCATTATATGCAGTAACAGGAGACCAGATATACGACAAATGTAATAGTATTATTTGTCAATTACCAGTGCGAAAACAAAGGTTCGAGCGCGTATCGGATATTTTATAAGTATGAAAAATAACGTGTTACACAAGTGCGAAATTGCACTTGTTGCACAAAAGTGCACCTATTGCGTAACGGCAAAATTAATTGTAACAGCGATCAAACCGTTTATACGAAACTCGTGCAATTACCAGAAATCGAAATCACCGATGAACATATTAGAGGCGGAATAGCGAGTAATCGCCGCCATTCTACGTGGGACTTGGACCAATCGAATGGAGCCTCCAATAAGCTTCGAGCACTTCTCGACGGGTGGCGCCAGTTCTGAGTACCGTTGCGCACACTCAAATCCGGATTCAAAGCTTCGAACCTTTTCTCTCCTTTGCCTGTATACCTGCTCGATGCTCGCTGTATTCTCTCACTGTGCTAAAAGTCCCTGCTTTTTTTTTTATTGCTCTCCGTGAATCACTCAGCCTCCCTCTTTCTGCTAATTATCATATTGATATGTCGAATTTCCTTCACTCTTCGTCTCTTCTTATAGCTACGTCTCAAGTTGTTATTCTAATATACATATATGTATATTTTCTCTTATTTTTCTTTTTTTTCTCTCTCTCTCTTTCTCTTTTGGACAATAAGAACACTTACCGGCCTTATTGTCGGTGATAATTGTTGTTATCGGCGCCATTCCCCCCGCGCATGCGCAGAACGCGCTTACGAGTAAGAGAGAGGAAGAGAGAGAGAGAGAGAGAGAGA
>JARQSV010000335.1:874207-947245 GCA_030142285.1 Calameuta idolon | reverse complement strand
AGAGAGAGAGAGAGAGAGAGAGAAAAAGAATTCCATTGTACACTTAATTAAGGACATAATTGGAATCGATTATGATTATTCATAAATTACATATACGAACTGGCGCGCCTTTGTCGGCCGTTAAACTCCAATGTGGCAACCTAGGAAATTCTTTCGGATTATTCCTTAGCTTGCCCAGGCACTTCAATTCTCATGATGGTTTCTTAACACGGTCCTCGGATATGATCTTGTTTCTATAGAAAGGCACGACTGCTAATATGTACCTGAGTACGCACGTACCGCGATCTTATCCCTTGCTGTGATCTTTCAGTGAGTACAATTTTTTTATTTTTTCTTCTTTCTTCATATTATACCCACCACTCTTCTTTTTCACTTCTACCAACGTCGCGACGCCTGTCACAGTAAAAATGATCTTAACGATCATCACATTCTCCACCGTAGGAATCACGCGAATCTAGAGCGTTTTCTTTCGAAAGATCCGATTGGCTAACGAAAACATCACGTCGAAGGCTTCTCTTCGCGACACAATCGAAAGTTGAGCCGCGTAATCGTACATTGAAAATCAATTAGAAATCAACTATCCTTATTACATGGAAAAAGACGTCGTGCTCTGTTATGTATCAAAAAAGATCACTTCGTGCAAGATACTATATATATATATATATATGTATACCTTCGTCACGTATCGGATGTTCATCGACGTTACGGGCTTTATTTTTTTTTACGACTTTTTCCATTAACTAGTATCGTATGGCTTTGCGGGAATTCAATCGATTCTTTGCTATGGAATTTCTATTACTCTGACAATCGGATCATCGGAGTTTCGCACGGGGAATGTAATCGACGTGGAATTGTGGGTACGTACGTACCTTACGCCTACTCTTGTTAGCTTCGTATATACGGAGATTGATCGAATCTCTGTAACCGGGATCGTTTTGTGTTCTATGGCATTAAAGCGTGTGATTATCCACGGGCGTGAGTCTCTGACACGCGTGAATAATTGTGACATCGAGGTCTCTCGATAATAGATAGAACATAACTGGACAGTAAAGGTCAATCCTTTGGTTACTATTGTATATATATGTATATACCTGTTAACATACCATTAAGTGTATCAAACCATTTCTTAAGTCAAATTTGTCATATGATTTTTCATTTTCAATTATACAGCGAATTTTAGCATTTTTGAAAAGGCTAAACAAATTTTGAAAAAAAATTTTTTATCCACTCGTTTGGATTCGGCTGGAACGTTGCGAGGATTTGGATCTCGAATTACTCGACTTCGACATTTATTGGACTGCACCGTCTCCTCTAGATAAGGCACGCGTTTAAGTATATAAGAAGACAGATAAGAATAAGCCAACAGAACGGGGCAGTTTGCCTTGCCAGGATTGGAGCCCGATCCAAGCTTGATAAATGATCCTGTCGGAGGATACCTACCCATGACTCTACTTTGCCTTACCTTCTTTTCCCTGGGGTATCTTGGGACCCCATGCCGGTTCACGCTCACTATCAAACTTAAGAGAAAGAGGGTCCCGTGATTGGACGCTTATCCCGGTCCAGAATACTATACGTGGTTGTTACCGATACAATGGCCGCTCCTCGTAGCAGCATGGCATTTGTTTGGAAATTATTCGAATAAAATGAAAATTATCGTGATCCATCGATTAATGGTTTACTTTTTCAATTATTATTATCGTTAAACACGATTATTTAATTTTACGTAAAAGAGTCTGACTCTCGTATATCCATTATCGAAAATGGATTAAAAAATTTGATTAGTTAGCATTTTACGATTTTTCTTCTTTTTGTCTTATCGAGATCATCCAGCACCTTTATTTTACGTCTTTCGACAGCCTCTTGGATGGTCACGTAATCTGTATCGAATTATAGATATACAGGTTCCTCTTTACGCTAATCAAGCACAGTTATCTCCTCGCTCTCTAAATTCCGTACTACGAAATAACAAATTTCACGGATAATTCAGACGCAATCGTCTTCTTCATTCTTGAGAATTAATCGATCGCTCAAGAATCATGTAAATGATTTTATTTTATTTTTTTTTTTCATTGATCTCATTTTTTTCATCCACCCGTTACAGAAATAAAAAATTATGTCAATATATCATAAGACACATTTACCGTACGTGTATCGGGTATATCGTTGTTACACGCCTGTATACCTGTGTATATACCAAGCACGAATGGGATATGCCTATAACCAATCCAAAAGGGCGGCGGATATTCTAATAGCATCGGGGTCGATGGATACTCGCGTATTGTTCGAGTATGAATAAAAAAATAGTGGATATATAATGCGTGGGCTTGGGTGAGACCATGGGGCTCAGGAACATGGATCGAAGAGAATGGGGACCGCCCCTGGGGTGAACGTTCGTGACGGACGGCGGCGTTCCCTTTGTACACGCGCCGCCCCTGACTGGCTGGATGGCTGGATGGCTGGTTCTCTGATATCCTACAACACAAACACATCTCTCTCCCTTTGCCTCTTTCTCTCCTCCATTTTATTCAGCTCCCTCCCTCTCTCTCTCTCTCTCTCGCACTGAAGTTGCTTGGATACATTATACGAATTACATAGATGATACGCCGATAGGACCTCGAGATGTAGTGGGGAGGCAACGGGGAGGTTTGTGCTACCCAACCTTGATAGGGCCGCAAAACTATTTTTCATGGTACTCCTATCTCGCCCTCTTCAAATCGTTTCCTTCGCCCTTTTTCTTTCTTCTTCTACCATTCCCTTTTCTCCCCTCACCCCACTCGACCCACCCAATCACTCTTGTGCCATAGCCATCGCATTACCCTATCGGCCACGTATAAAATGCCTGGTGTACATACCTTTGAGCTAATTCAACCAGGATTCTAATTTGGTACCCCCTGGATCCTTATTGCAATGTATCTTTCGCTGATACTCAAGCACTCAGGGTCGTATCTAGATGCGCGTGTACAGTATAGGTGCTTGTAACGTTGGTACTCTGTAAAGGGCTCGGCGCGTTTGATCGGCATTGGTTAACGACACCGCGGCAACCGCGGCCATTAAAGATCAAAGGGACCAGTCGGCGATTATAACTCTTTCACACTGTGTATAGCGTACGAAAGGTGTTCGCCCTTTTTGAAAGGTACTGTAAAAGGGTTGAGATTATTTTTTTTCTCCTTTTTAACTTATATTATGTTTCACTCGCGAACGAAGACGGGGGCTCCCTCTTCAATCAAATGAATTAGGTTATTATAGCTGGTAGCCCTGTAACACCTTGTTCAAGGTGTTTTCGAAATTTCTATAAGGTGTTTATCGATTTAATGTTATACAGAGACTTACTCGTAAAACCATTCGTAGCTTAATGAGATGCGTCAATCAGTTTTATGTTTGGCTCGACGACTCGTTAAATTATTGACGATAATTTTTATCGATGAAAAAAAATGTATGTGTTACTCAAAAATCTTTCGCCCTCGACCAAGTGGATACTTGAAAAATATTTGTAGATGCCAGTTTGGACTCTCTGGCAGACGTATCGCTCTGCGGCAAGACAAGCGTCCCCTAGGATACGCTTCCTCTACCCGCGTCCCTGATCCCGCAGGATCATTAATCAAACTCCCCTTTCGTCCCTCCTCGCCCTTTCACTCCCTCCAGGAGTACCGGCTTTGGCCGCCATTATGGAGCGGCTGCGTGCACGACGCACTAATTAAAACCAGGAAATTAATGCTTTATGCTCTTAAGCCTCCTCGACGGGACGCACCAGGACCGACGAAAGTTTCTCGAGCTTTTAACTTAACGGCAACCGACATTGTGTGTATAGCTATATATGTATAACCATAGAATATGTTATTGGTACCCTAACTTAATTCCCAGTCTTAGAGATGAGATGGTACGTAACATGTAGATACAGTACTGGTATATCTATATTAATTTTTCTTTTTACACGCGAAGCCTCACGAAGGAGAAGATAAGATGTAGGAAACGTCGTTGGTACAGCTGAGAGCTGTGGGGATGGGGAATCGATCGATTCTCCGGGGACTATTTTATCTCGATAGGAAATAAAGGGATGTTCCTGGGAGAAAGGCTTTCTCAGATCTCTTTTTGGATCCTTGCTCGCTATGGGCGTATCCCTATTCGGTATCCCCAGGGGACCCATTAGCGGTCACTGGACCGTCTACTGGCTATCCGCAAAACGCCAGACCACTTGTAAATACTATGGTTGCGAATACTAAGTAATTTATGGTGGGAGGATTTTAGAACCTCATTCGGCATGCTTACCTGTCCACTTTGCTTGGGACTCATTATTTTACGAGGACCTATTCGATGACATTTGACAATTGACAGCGGCAGGTTGACAGTTCTCGGTCCGTACCGACGTTAACAGGTTCGTGATTCAAATAGAAGTATATGTGGTGTTCGTCAAAATTATGCTTCATGGGTAATTATAATTTTGTTTTACAAAGTCAAAAAATTGTATTTTTAAGGACGATTGGGGATTAAATGAAAATTTATGTATTTATCGAGAGCAATGAGTTGGGCAACGTTACTCAGAGATACGTCATATTTGTTATGGTGGACCTTTCATCGTATATCATGGTGGAATTTCCCATGGTATCTACGGTACTCCGCTTCGGGTTGGCGCAACCCTTTTTCGAAATTTCAAACCGGCGGCTGATCTGTCCCACGGGAAGCTTCGGGAATGTCCAGAGGATCGGGTTCGGTTATGAGAATGTTGAAGAGTCCCGAGGGATGTAAAAAAATTCGAAAAATGTATATAGTATAAATAAAATAAAGTAACCCCTGACTACGAATGGTAATAATACTCTTATCTAAATATCAAAACCACAGGGGTCCTACCATCCGATGGACCCTATAATATCAGACTCCTCAGGTACCACTTCTTATCGAGACCACTATCGCATCTCCACAAAAAAAAAAGCGGAAGTGGTTTTACGCACTGTCAAAAGGAAGTTGAAACTGGAGGTCGATTTGGCCAGTGACCGTACCTTTTTCAAATGTGCGGTAAAAACGTACTAAGCTGTCGGTGCGCTGTGGTCAGGCATAAAGGGTTGGCGTGAAGATCAGGAATAATGCTTGACTGCCAACCTAACGGTAGTTCAGTCATTAGGCGTATTATTGAAGCTTAAAAGTCAGGTACATGTCGAAAACCGTCACAGGTACTACTGGCGCAAAGTACCTATAGGGTTACTTATGTTAGCTACGTCGCTTTGGGCCCGAGAGACGATCAGGGGATGTTTACCCCTAGAAACGTGGACCCTGGCCATTATTCCGTAACAAGATTACCAGCCAATTTGTAAGGATTACTACTTGGTTACGGTGAAGCCCTTCTCTCACGGGAATGTGGCTTCCGCAGTACAGCCAACCGTACAACAGTACAGATTTTCAGCCTTGTATTTCCTTTTCACCCTCTGGAAAAGACTTTTCAATCTTTCATATTCCCACTTGTACGTACTTCCTTTGGCAAAATCCGTAATTTTTATACTCTACATGTATCTCCTTTTAACTTTGCTGCCTGATCGTAAAATTTGCTCATTCAATTTTTCCAGTCAGCAGCGAACCAATTTAGACTGTTTTGCTGCGTCGACTCGATTACTTTTCCAGCTTTCTTTTAATCCTAGCGCCGTCTAAAGAAATGTGGAAGAGCGCCGTGAGAATCCTAAAACAAGTTACTTAGTGTCAGCGTCCGTCTTTATGAACGGATTATAATTGCTTTCGAAATCTCACGGGTAACAACGCTATGACGTTATTACCAATCTCTAAGAAGCCGGAACGGATCCTCTCCGATTTGCGTCACAGTTTAACTGCGGAGTGATATCACGAAGAAATTCGAACGACTAAAAATCGTCCTAAGTGTAACAGTTGATGGACAAAATATTGAATTCAAAAGAATCATATAAAAAGCAAAAAAATTCAATTTTCGAACCAGTCACGGAGAAATCGTCAGTTTGGAAAAAGAAAAGATTAACTCACGATGTCCAAAAGTAGACAGAATCCACTAAGACGTTTCTGGGTTCCTCGAACGAGCAAAAGTCGCGTCGCTCGTTGAATTCGAGCTCGCACGACTAGAACGCAACACTTGTGGACGCCTCTTAACTACCTTAATAACATCTTAACCAAAACTACCTACTGCACTGCTGAAATAATTCTCCCACTGTTCATAGAGGCGTGTACGAGGCTTCATGGTAACACGAGCAACAGTACCACTTCCTGCTGAACATATCGGACACCCGCGCGATCGCGTAGAAAGAGTTTACGTAACACGATGATGAATGCCTAGACCCTCCAGTTCTTTGATATTGCTTCGGTAGTCGGATCGATGTCGACCCAGTTCACAGCCACGAGTCCATTTTGTTTTCTGCCATTCGAGCACCGTACGAGGACACTTTCACGAAATAGCGACCGATAATACTAAATATCTTTCGGATACGATTATTAAACTTACACGTAATCTATAGGAGGCCGCCTGGAGCGCTTGGCCCAAGGGAATTATCAATAGAACAAATTATTTTCTATCTTACTAGAAACTCTTCGAAACGTATCGTTAAGCCAAGTCCACGAGTCCCCGCTATGCTCTTACGACCAACACAAAATTATGAATATTTATTATGAATTTCTTCATGAACATTTCTTCCAAATCATTGTCCCTGTAAATATATATATACATCCTAGACACGCTGTATTTAACATTATGGTTAAATGCACCTTTATTCACTCTTTGTCCTCTTTATCTTCTACCTATATCCTTATATTGTACAAGCTTGTTAGAACAGACACCTTTTATCAGCACGTCAAGATGAAGCTCGCGCACTTGACCCGTCAATAGGGGCGCCAAGTAAAATACAAAAAGTGTCATCCGCTGACGAGTGGAGGAGCAAGACAACGTCGAAGCCCCACGGTCCTCGGAGGTCGCAACCGTCGGCAAAAAGCCCGTACTGAATCCATTGAGTGCACGCACGCTGAATGATCCATGATGTAAACAGTCCGCCACGGCCAGTTAGTAGCGAACCGTTGCGTCATCCTGAAGTCGTCCAGGTTGAAGACGACCGGGTCGAATTCTACGTCCGTCCAGAAGGAGTACGTACGATATCCTCG
Source organism: Calameuta idolon (assembly GCA_030142285.1). Lineage (NCBI taxonomy): Eukaryota > Metazoa > Arthropoda > Insecta > Hymenoptera > Cephidae > Calameuta > Calameuta idolon. The sequence continues at coordinate 940,144 of JARQSV010000335.1, read as the reverse complement.
TGAAGTCTAACCGATCGTCCTGTGGGTAACAAAACTCATCTAGGACAATAACCATCGGAGTCTCTAGACAGATACGGGCTGATGCTCATTCAAATTTTTCTAATAGAAATACGAGAGTGACTGAAGATCCGTTACTGGATTTTTCAAGGAATACTGTGATATAATGTAAACCAAAAAAATTTGGGGAACGTAATTGATTATCTGGACTTTGTCAATCGAATCGAGACAAGGCACTGCTGAACGTTACGGAATGATAGGTTGGATCGTGGAAGATTGAACAAAAAAAAATGCTAATTGAAACAGGTGCAATGGGCCTGAGGAACGAATGCTGTTGGTCGCGCTGACAATGTTTTGCCAGTAAAGAACGTCCCGATTAAAACGGTACATATTGATTATTATGCACAGACGACTGTCAATGTGACGTGAAGTTTCTAGTGACAGTGGTCACGTTTCGTGTATAATTAAAAATTCCTACTGTTTCACTCTATCGCTTCTTTATTTTTACTTACTGCGATCTCTCTGTAGCGAGCTACGTGAATATTCATGGCTCTTGATCAGTACGGTACTCATTCCCGGTATATCCCGGTTCACGTCTTCCTGGAGTCAGCGCTATGTTTCTCGGACCTAAAGAAACCGATTTCTTCAGCAGGGATGGATTCTCTTTGTAACTTAGTTCGTATATTCTTCTGGTGACTTTTCTCTTCAGACACGCTCTACACGTGCATAGAGGCGTCCAGCGATATCGGGACTTGACACGAAAGACACCAAGATGCCAGATAAACTCATCGGCCATTATGAACTGTGCGTAATTGCTGATCCGTAGATACGTGACTCCTTTGTGATCAACCTGGTCTCTCGAGTAGTTCGCCACGATTTCCAAATAAAGTGATCCGTACTGTACTAAGTATATAGGTATAGTTCAGTCGAATCATCCAGATTCAGGTGACTCTTTTATATTGTTAGTCATAAGGAGATGGCCCCTCGATCTCGTGAACTCAACGTGGTATCTGTGTCGGAGAATTTTCAAGAGACTTTTGAATTAACCGCCTTTACACTTCATATCTTGGATGAGATTACTTTTTATTTTTTTTTAGAAACACGTATATTTCGCGTTTTCTATATATATACATATATGACTCTTGCCATACTTCATACATGAAATACTGGAACGTGGGCTAACCAAATGGCCGAAAGAGCAGCAGGGCAGCAGAGTAGTGTGGGCGCGGCGGGTATCCTGCTGTGAAGACTCCAACATGGCCGACATCGTGGTACTAGCACACCCACATAAAATCGACATATTAAATTACACGTTAGATACTCCTCGTATATGCGTTATATTTGGGTATTGGGTTCATATGTGTCAGAGAGGGAGTGACTTATGCAATTCTCGTCCATTGCTGTATGTATCAATAATTTGACTGTAGTTACTGATTCTAAGGTAAGACGATCGAAAATCCTTTATTTTTGGTATTCTATGCATCGCTTATGGTTTATGGTTCATTTCATGAATCTCAAGACTGCTTGATCGTACTTACCGATATTGGAAACAATGACCGATGAAAGTTTGGTAATGACTCCTTTAGCCACACCCAGGTGTAATCAAGGAATGAATGCAATCGCGACATCGCTTCTTGGATATTTTATAAGAATCGATAATCGGTCTTATTATTATTTGACGTAATGGTTCCACAGGGATAAATTGACAAAAGAATTTTACGATAAGAACTGGTACAAAAGACACGAGTCAAAATACTCGTAGTAATATGTATATATGTATTTCAAAATACTTGCGTAACTTTTTTTTTCTATTTTCATAAATATTTCGAAGACTTAACTGTTATGGACATTTATCAATCAAGGTTTTTAATCTTTTTCTTTTTATCCGGAATTTCTTCACTAGTCTGTTTAGTCCCGTAAAAACGTTTAGTCAGAAATCTCGGACGCGGTTCCGTAATTTCCAGAGACGCTCCCGCGACAATGTCAGCGACGCGAGACGTATCTCCGGATCAGCCTGTGTTAGCCGTCGATCGTGGATGTTCGATCGACCGAGTGAAATCGAAAGATTTTTTTGAAAAACTCGAGTTGGAAAAAAAAAAGTAAAACGTAGTTCCGCCGACCAACGAAGACACCGTTGGATATCTTAAGTAGGTAGATCGAGTCGTTACGCCTGTCCACGTGGTTAGAATGAGCCATTTTAATCACTTCCTCATTCAATTATCTGCTCGTTCTACGAGTGCGTACTTTACACTGCTTCGTTGGACATTTCGGACGTGGTTCCAGATAGAATTAGGTAAAGTCACTCCCGCACTAAATCAATCCCATGAAAAATCATTATATCGATCACCCGTTGTATCAATCGTGTGCGCCTGGATTCTATTACAATTGTACTTGTATCACTAGTCTATACTCGGTTTGATATCACGATTAAAAACTGGGCGTAGTTACAGCTATACTTTCACAAAGACATTCCTGCTATTAGATTGGCGAGGAAAATTCGTAGATTGGTTAACGAGGCTGGGAACGAACAGAACAAATTGGATGAATTAAAAGCACCGACATGCCGCACGAGCCAGCTGCCCATCGGTTGTGCTCTGTCACGGGATTGGCTCCTTCTGTGGATACTTTTATCCCTTTAACTTATTTTTTATTCATCTTTTTTGTCTTCTCATATTTTCATTACCAGTATCTATTTCAAGATCCATATAAGTAACTCTGTGTCATTGTTCACGCACTTTTGTACGCGCGCAATACATATCTATATTCCCTTATTGAAAATCGTCGACATGTGTGCGCTATGATCGCTCAACGCTATTTTCAAGAGTTTTGTGATAAGAACCTGTACCACCGGTGTTCGTTCGAGTACCAGTTTCATTTAGATGACAAACTGCAGCTCGTCTGTACGATACTGGTACTCGAATTAATATCCCGTCTACTATCGAGTAGAACGTCTATCTTGATGAGAACGCGGATCCAAAGATGTTCGTAAAGTCATGAAAATGAAAGTCGATAATCAATAGCCGGCAAGTCCCTGGAAATTCGATCGGTGGATGTTACTTTGTCTTTTTTTTTTCTTTCTTTTCGTCGTAATCCTAAGATTGGCTTGTTTGTATTTCAAATGACCAAGTCGATCACGGCAATCAGTCGCAGGCTACTGTGCAAATTAGACTACGAAAAAGCTGAAAGCGTGTCGCAGGACAATTTCTTTAAGATAGCGGAAACGCACGGATGACCAGAGACACTTCCTGTCGATCGTCTTGGCCCAAGGATCGGTTGATCGATCGTACTCGTGTACTAATTGGCACTCGAATTAACTTTGGCCTGTAATTAAAACAGGCTATCCAACTGTAAAGTGCAGCCGGTGGAGACATCGCAGGGTCCCTCCTGTAGCGAGTGGTGGGCATCCTTTTAAAATCGATAAGAAACTTTTTGTGAAAATTGTCTGATGATTTTTTTTAAGGAAATTTCGAGAAAAAAATTTCCTTCTGTTTCAATAATTCATTATCGATTCTCTTACTTTGAGATTAATTATCTTGGCATTACCTATCGATATTATATACTTTACGTATTGATAACTTAACGATAATTAATGACCATTCGCATAACGGTTAATTGAACTCGTTACCATGTCCAATAATAGAAGTACTCATTATTCAGGTATATTCCACTACTCATATAGATAAAGATCCAATACCTGTCATGAATGTTAGATAGATTTAATTTGAATTTTTATCCCTCTAAAAAAAAATATATTTTTTTTTTCACAGGATATGGATTTGATCGAGGTACTGTGGAAGCAGGATGTGGATCTTGGATTTACTTTGGCTCAGCCTGCGACCCCGAACGAGAAGGATGCCGGGGAAATTGCAGAGAAGCCAGGAGATGACAATATAGAAAAGCTCAAGGCCCTTCAAGCAGCTTCGAAAAAGGATGGGGATAAGGTGAGGTATATGCATATATAAAATAGAGATTCCTGTCAGATAAGTATACGCATGCGCCATGTGCAAGATACGCAGAAGTTGTAGATACTGTTACTGCAATTAAGCACATGCCGATTAGCTGTCTAGCTATATTCTCAGCAGGACGGTGGTTGCTACTTTCTAGCAATCGGTTATTGAATTTTTGAATTTCACGTGACAGTAAAAAAAAATATAAATACTTATTCATCACCGTAGACTCGAATGGTAATCACTTATAAGATTTCTATTAGAAAATATTTTTTTTTTTTTTCCTATTAACTCCTCAATCAAAAATGTAAGCCGCATAAATAGTTATTGTGAAAAGTGGCAAGATCTTTATTTATCGATATACAAAGATCCACGCGGAGCATCCAGAGGATAAATGATCCGTGTCCGTGATAGATCAATATCATACAGTCGGGCTATCAAATAAAGGTAACGTTACCCGATTGGGTAACGTGGAATTTGGCCCTCGGGGTGGTTATCTCTTCAGGATCTCACGATCCGGCATTCCGTATGTATATAAAGAGGTGGACGATCCTTCCTTCTGGATACGTAACAATCCAAAAGAGATCATCCTGAATGTTTTCCATAAATTGTATATAGAGTATCTAAGGGTATTGACATTTTTCAAGTTTTATCTACGTGTGACACACATGGCGCAGCATTGTCACTGACAATCGGAACATATTCTATCGATGATCAGGATCCCCGAAGACACTGAGGCCAAGACATTAATCCGGTAAAATCCTTGGAAGCCGTACACAGGGTAGAGAAGAAGATTAGGCACGAGCCTGACCAGGTTGCACTAGGTCACTAGCTGAGATAGGATCTTCAGTTGATCTTCGTGTACCGATCTGGAATCTTGTTTCTGATCCTCACAGTGCTGTACCCGCAGTTATTCCACGAGCCAATAGGCTGTCTCGTATAGAGATTCAACGCTGTTTGGATGATCCTGAGCTCATCAATGTGATCAGGATCAAAATTCAGAAGCGCCTTCGATGATTCGGGGAGTCTGAATTTTCGCATTTCAAGTTGTACGGGAGTTGGGATCGTGCTATAGGTCGAAGGGTGCACACGCAGGATGGTCCCTAAGGATGACGTTGCACGGACGTGCTGGGCGGGTCGGGCATCAGACTCTTCTGATTCTCTCCCTTGTTTCTTCTCTCCTCCTTTCTATTTCGTTCTCTTGTCTCTTTCTTACACATTATTCCATTTCGCTGGCTCTGCTTCTCTTCGCTCTCGGAACCTCCTCGCGCATTGTTCCATCGAGTTCTACCTTTGTGATGGCCAAGACGCCGCCATCGAACGTTCGGTAATACCGGGAACACCCTTGGTCCAGAACGAAAGCTGATAGATAGATCCGAAATGGGGATCGCGAATGGTTCGAGAGGAGATAAAAAGAAATAGAAAATATTTTAGAAGACGTGTGAGATCTGAAGTGGCTCCTTCTTTCTTATGGGAATGACAGCCATTGTTCTAAAAGCATGGAATTGTTTTATCGGTAAAAAGGAAAAAAAAAGAAGATGGATAAAGGATTTGAAATTATTTTTAACATATTTCTAAAATACTAGTCACATTTTTCTGGGCTAATTTCTAATCAAGATCTCGAATAGCGGTCTGCGTAAATTTTCTCGCTACTGTTTTGCCTTTAGGTTGGCTGAACGCATCCGGGGAAATTCTGCCGCGCGGAACCCATCTCCATTTTGATTCAGTCGACTGCACTTATTTTTACGTGTTTTCCCAATTCGGCTCTGATTACTATTTAGAATCGTGATGGTGCAGTATAGTGATACTTCGTTTTATCTGCAAGATGCTGAATAATGCTTGATCCAATTCGAGAAAATCCCGAATAATATGTCAATGATAAAATTAACTGTGCAGCAAATATCGAAACTGTCCATTTCGACATGCACTATTGGTGCACTGATTGAATCAGAGGGAACAAAGATTAGAAAATGGCTAATGGGGGACGAAGAGGGTTGGACCAGTTCTGATGTTCACGTTCTGCTCGTAGACTCGTATATCAAAGTATAATGAGTAGTTGATATATACTTACATTAGTAATTGTAGTAAAATTTTCTGTTTGAAATTGATGAAAAATTTCAAAATTCATTCCTGGTAATTTTGATTCATCCATCCTTGAAACTATCGAAACGGTACCATGGCTAAATCGCCAAATAATTAATGGCTAAATAGATAGTTCAGAGATCGAAAATATAAAATTTTCAATTGACATCAGACATTGCTAAATGATGCTGGTCCGTAGCCACGACAGACTCCATTAGAACGTCTCCTCGAGAATCGAAATATCGTTCAGCTTGATGAAGGATTGTCGATCTCATGTCTGTAAAGCGTATCCGGAATAGAGAAGAGTGGATGGATTGATCGAAAAAAAACAAGGCACTCGAGCGCTATAAAATATATTCATAAAACCATCAAAAATGGGCCGCGTTCATTTGGTCCGGGATGCATCGTCGTAAGGGGATGAAATGTAGGGATTGGCAATCCGGGTGAAAGATGATAGATGTACAGCATCCCTCGCGTAGTAGGAAGCCCCCGGATGGACCAGTTCGAAAGAGGGAGGAACGGTCGACGGGAGATTGGAGCAAAGTGGTGGGGAGAAATCGTGTCGAGTAGGAAGGGTAGCAGCCGGAGGGGAAGGGGGGAGGGTTAGGGGGGGGTTGTATTAATGGTTGTGGAAATTGAAAACGCGCCCGACGAACTGAAGTGGGCGGTGGCGGCTTCTCCTTTTTGCCTCATTGTTTCCTCCCCGACGGAAGATTTTGAGAGCAAAATGGCGCTTGCATAATGCGTATCCCTGCCGCTTGGATTTCCGCCTGGACGTCTCCGCTATCCCTAAGATCCCCTCACATTCTATTCCCCGTCTGCCAAATAATTTCAACCCTCGATTTCGTGAACTCTGAGCAAATTTATTTACGCTTCTCGAGCCACCCCAAAAGCACTTGCCACTTCGGTAACTCATCTTAAGGTACGACGGCGAACAGGCGCTCTGCCACTTCCTGCCAGAATTTACATGGATGAAGGACTCGCGGATACCTTGGCAAAGGTTGCGTTGGTTGGTACTCGTATAATGACGAATGATCGTGGAATAGAGCCAAAGAAGCCAGTGGTGATTCACGGAACCGTGACTGGCACCATTTCCCATGCTTAGTGAGCGAGGGAATGGTATAGATGAAGAAAAAAGGGGAACGAAGGAGAGAAGAGGAACACGTTCTGCTCACGGTGGGGCATTGATTTCATATTTATACAGGGTAGAGAGAAGGTTGAGGTGGGTTAAAGTCCCTTTCGAGTACCGCTGCCTGACGATGTTCATGATGTTGGTGATGCTGGTGATGTTGGTGATGTTGGCCAGCAGTGCCGTTGCTGCAGCCGATCGAGACCTGAAGTCGTGACAGCCCAAAACCTTAATTGAGAGCTATGCCACGAATGCAGGTCCGTGCTGATGACAGGGCCCCCATTGTTGCATGGAGGACAACGTAAAGGGAAAAAAAAAGAAAAAAACAAGACAAAGAAAAAAAAATCCCCACGGTCAGCCAGGCACGAAAGGACTATAAACTTAATCGAGAATCCTTCGAGATTTCCACCTCGCAATGGTAAACGCCAACTCCGCATAGAACGCCTATACTCTCCTCGACCTACGTTCGATAATTACTTTTATCCGAATTATTCTTTTTCCTTGATTCCTTTTTTTTTTATATCATTTTTTCATGCCATTTTTCACTCACGAACCCCCTACGCAAATTACAATGTCCTCGATCTCGTCGATGTCCCGCAATGCCGCGTAACCTCGCACGGCGAATATTTCTCGTACGCACGTGTACCAACCTTCCTGGCATGTGGTACTTTTCGTTTGACGGAGGGTGGTTTGAGTTTCATATTCATAACCCCCACGAGGTCGAAGAGCGCACCACGCAACAACAATACATCACGGAGAGTAAAGAGTAGAGGGGGTAGGCAGATAAAGAGAGAACATGTAGGTTCAAGTCGAACGATAGAGAAAGAGAGAGAGAGGGAGAGGGAGTTATGAGGAACGTAGTGGTTGGATGGCCACTATCAGAACCTGGCTATGATTAATGGTTGGAGTACAATGCTGTTTTCATTAAACTTATTTCACTGTAGCGTGTACGGCCGCCATATACAAGCCAGACTCTGGCTGAGCGTCCGCCATGGCTCCGCTACGTCCTTTCGGATATGGACGAAGGGTCCCTTGATTATGACGTCTCTATGACGCCTCGATGTCAATAGCGTTCAATTGATTTCGCCATTGTAACGCCAGTCTCGGTTGAACTCTTTGTTAAGATTCAGTTCTCCAGCTTGGATCTCTCTTAGTGACCTCACATACCCTTCTGTAGGAAATAACTTCGATTCCTCCATATAAGTATGAACAATCCTCGATAACTCCGGGATCGGACCAGGTTGCTGAATTTCGGAATCCGTAAATCAGGATTCTCATTGTCCTCGGGTGCAAAGTATACAGGGTCATTATTATTGTTAAAATGTAAAATCCTTAACCATAACGATCTCTCCCCTACGTCCCTGTCATAGCATCATATTTTCATAGAGGAATATATACATATACATAGTACAGCATACAGCTCATTTACATAGATTCAAGAATCAAGGTCCAGACATACCAACCCTACAATAGAGTCGTTACGTCAACAGTTTCCTTTCACCCTAATCTCAAGCATTTTCTCCCTAGTCCTGTTCCGTCCTAGTTACCAGCATTGTAAGGTAACCATAAGTATCCGTCATACTGAATGACCAAGAGTCTTCAGGGTTCCTTTTAATTGGCTCAAACAATCGAAATTGCCGATGACTGTCCTCCTGGACCAGCGTCGACACTGTCTACCGTTCGTTCAGGGTGGTATTGTCATCTCGGCGCTAGACGTAACAATGACCAATATTCGAGCATACGTGTGGCCTAACAATAACCGTAATCACGCATCCAAGGAAGTCGACTTACCATGCACGTGGTGGGATCGGATCTAGGAATTATTGCGTGGACTTGGATCGTCCTGGTCAAAGAATGGCTAAAACCCTGAGGATGTCCTGTCATCCCTTGGGATTGTCTTCATACGAATCCCTGACGATCCTTCCACCTCACGTCGTACCTTCTAACCCTTCTCTTAAGGGATGTCGTTTTCAGGATGAGGCTAAGGATGATGAGGTACCAGAGGAAGATCCATGGGCAGGCTTACCCTATACCATCGACCTGGAAACCGGTAAGAGAATCAGTATCTTGATATTTTATATGTGTGTGTGTGTGTGTGTGTATATATATAGACTTGCTACTCTATTCCAATGATCTCAAAAATATTGTATGTAATATAGTTTATGTATATCGCTATATGATTTTACACGAAGTGGAGTCTAATTAAAAGTCATACCAATGTGTCCGGCACGGTGCGCTCTGGTAAACCGGTAAGGTTCGACGTACCCCACCTACACGGGGCTCCTCCTTAACACGATACGTTGCCAGGAACCTGCAGCTGTCCGTTCGACCATCGTCTCATTATGTACGAAGCGTGTCGAATTAAAGCAGCAATTTGTAAGGACAAACCCCGAACATCCTCGACGAGGGACGCCGCTGGGTTCTCTGCACCTGGCCACACCTTTCGCGAACAAATTACCATATACACGAGCGAATACGCTGTTTTAATATACGCATATCGTAAGCTTTCACGAAGACTGCGAATATACTGCGAACTTGAGAAATAGGTCGTTGCTGGATGACTGTTAATATAAAATGATTCAAGGTTCCGAACTAACGTGACTATCGGGTAAGGAACCAAATCGTAGGTTAGGTTTGGAGCGTGCACTTGGAAATTTTGTATTTGAAAAGTTTTCGAATTTTTTCTTTTTCAGGAACGTATATTGGATAGAGTTTTTGGTGTAATGACCAGAAGTCAAAATTGAATAATTTTGTCTTTTACCGTACGATACAAAAAATTGAAATGTTCGCTCGAGGTATAGTGTATACATATATGGGCTAGTCTGGCTAGGGATGTAGAACGTTTTCAGGCAGGCTTCGAGTTCCGGAGGATCCGAGCCGGGGAGTGGCTCCAGGAACGCCCTCGGCCCCTTCTCCTGGGCAGCACTTTGCCGAGGTGCCCTGCCCTTCGTGCTTCGTTCCCCACTGCATTTAATTACTTTGGTGCCAGACGAGGAACCCGTGACGCCGTAGAAACCCTCTTGCGTACATAGGTACCTAGGTACGTCCCTCGCACCTTTCTGACCTTTTTCTTTTTTTTTTTTTTTTCCTTGAGGAAATCAAAAATACAGTACTACCTGTATGCTACACCCTTTAAGCACGCCGAGGTTCGTTAGGCACACGGAAGTGCATATCTGAATACATATATGCATATAAAAGCTCGGAATAAATGAAAGAAACGAAGTCTATTATTTTTTTCATAAATTTCTCTTTAATTACTTTTAACAAGGGCGCGTATCGATTTGCGTGCGTGAAAGGCGATGTCTATCTGGCGACTATCGTACCTGCGTGAAGCAAAATGAAGCCCAAGCTTTTATCTCTATTTGCTGCTTGATTAACTTTTTAATTAGCCCCTCCCACGGTGCGTGGCACGAGAGCTAGAAGGGGAGGGGGGCAGATGACGTCGTAGTGCATATGGATCTATAAGTAATTTTTTATTATTATTATACAGGGTGAGACTGTTTAACGCGTGTCAGTGGTGATCTATGATTAAAACAGATCTTGGATTAGATCACCTGGACTGCTTACTATTGGAGCGGAATGATACATCAGTGTGATCCATGATCCGGTCGGTTTGTTAGGGATCAAGACAAAAAAAGAAAAATGATCGAATTGCAATTGCATCGAGATTGTCCGATCGACTGGTCCAGTTTCCATGAGACAGTAGACCATGCCAGTCGCAGGTTGCGACATATAGCTGATAGGATCTCAATGATCCACAGGGCGATCTTGTTGTCTCCTGGTACTTGCATTACGCTATGCTGTGCGTAATAATAAATACGTTTTGTAAGGCTGCGGCCGTGCTAGAGCAGGACTCATTACGCGGTTATCTCTCAGCTGATCGAACGGACCTATTCAATATGGCGGTTGATTAATGGATCAATAGACTTGTCCGAAAGGAGGTACCTTGATAGGCCATAATTGTCCGTTCGATTTCTTAGCTTATTTTCATTCCGCGTTGCTCGTTCTTTGTCGCTATTGACTTTTTGCAATGAGCGAATTAAAGAAGCACGAAGAACTGGATTAACGATCCTGAGATACTAGTTACTTTTTGTCTAGGGATAAAATTACCTTGTAGTACATATATCTATATCTGTATATACGTGGTTATTATTGCCGGGGGAAAAATAAAGAATCACGGTACCAATTTTTCATGGGGTGTATACATATATGTATATTACGTGGATATATGAAAGTTGTTGAATTTGAATATTAATATTTTAATTATTTTTTTATCATACTCTTAGGGGCTGTGTTAAATCAAGAGTCGCTTTTATGAGGTAATACGAAAAAAAATGTCAGCACCACCACTAGGCTCTTGTACCAATTTGATAGAGCATGATGGATTACATCATGGATCTTGTAAAAAGTTTATATCCACGAATAAATTAACATACCATTGTCTCACGGTGCTTTTGGGTGTGCCTACAAGTGCTGCGACTGAGTTCGCCTTTGGGGTTAGGTTTCTCACTACGAATGTAAAATCTTCGAATTGTCCGGGACCTTCTTTTTTTTTCAATTTTTTGAAAGTCCGTGAACAATGCTACCAGACCTCTTTGACACAGTCAGACGGCAGATTTAATAATCAGTGTTAATAAGCAATTGTCACACGAGCCTAAATTGTATCTGGGTGTAATTTCGATTTTTGAGCCTAAAAAGTCGTGATGAAATTCAAAAGTGATTTTTCGATTTCCAATTTTTCACCCTGCCTACAAAATTCGCCTTAACATTTCTATTCACCGAATATTACTTACTCACTCCCACGCTGCTTTTTTTCATACCGAAAAGGATAATCCTGAGTTAAGTCAGACTTTGCAAATACTTACTGCTCATCCTGTGGGATCAAATTTGATTTCGGACGCCTCCCGCGGCGCTGCAGTTTCGCCAATCGAAGAAGAATTGTATTTGCTTGCGAACGTAAAGTCAGGTCTGACTTACAGGAGTAAAGTTGAACTAACCACTATGAGTGTTATTTAATTACGTATAAAGTTATCAGGTTTCGTGTATAAAGCAACGTAATTGAATGGCATGTGAGCGATGAAAATTTCTTGAGAATTAGACGTTTCCTATTTATCGTGAGAAAGTGAGTGCGGTAATTAGTTATGTATAAAGTCCAGGCGGCATATGAAAAATTCTCACGTAATTCTTTCTTGATGCTTGACTTAAGTCAGTCAGCTTCTCGCAAAGCGTTTGATCAATACCATAAATCTGTATTAGTCATCGATGACGAGATCCATGATCGATCGAAAAATATTCGATATCTATGGTAAGCAATCGAGCAAAATTTTCAATTAAAAAATCATTGGTAACCAGTGTGAGCATCGATTCCAAAAATAAACCCGTACCGGTATATAGTTAATAAAGTATTCAATGAGAAAGGGCAGTGGCGCAGCCACCGATATAATAGATATCAAAAGAAAATTTCCTTGCTCCTATGTAAAAGCCTTAGTCGAGAATATAGAAAATCAGCGTGCATATCAATTCGACGTACATGATACATATGAGAATCGTAATGGGCGTTCAATTTCATAGACTCCGCCTTCAGCCATAGACTCCAGATATTATCTTCAGCTTGGAGAACTAATCGAGAATAGCCCGAAAGCCAAGAGAACGAACCGGAAAGAACCTTTGAGGGGAAAAAAAAAGAAGAATGAAAAATAGACGCCATACCAGCATCGTCCTGCATACATATAGGAGCCTCAAAGAGAACCAATTAATATTTCCATCTGCTCCTGGCATTAAACACTCATCAGACTCATCAGCGTACATTAACCAAAACTCTTTGGACATATCGAGAAACTTCAAGGCTCTAAACATACTTCTACCGTAATCGTCCATGTATCCTGGGAGTTACGCTAGAACGACGACGACTCTTGGATTTTCTTTGACTTCCTGCCGGTACGTGCGAAGGACATGGATTTACGGAGCGTCGCCAAGGAAACGCCAGGAAATTACAATTGCTACGGAGTTTTGCAGTTCGAGTAGGCGTAAGCGCTTCTGTGACCCATTTCACTAAACCGTGTTGAGCTCTTACGACTTTGAGTTGGTACGGATGAAATTTCTGAGCTCCCGACTTACCATACGGCTAGGACGAACATATGTAGAAATAAAAAAATTTCAACTCCTCGATTTCGTCGATGGCGCAAGGGTCGTCAGGAATTGTGAACTGTTTTTTTTTTTTTTTTTTTTCGAATGGGGTATAACGAACGCCTGCGTGAATGTGGAACAGGAACATCTGCCACGTGCGCGGGCGTTTCGTGGATCCTCCTGCCTTTCTGCTCATGTGTGGTCACACGAAAGTTCCTAGGGGGACGCTGATACAGCATGGCCGCATCCGCCATGCGTATGCGCAGCCATGTGAACGGGCCAATCCTTTGTCTTAGCCATTGTTTCGCATACTGTTTCCATTGGTATGGACGACTGACGCTTTAGATTCACTTTCGAAATAGGTTGGTATGTAGTTTGAATTTAGAAATTGAAAGATTTTTTAAAACCAATCAAGATAATTCGGTCGATGCGGATTTCTTCGTGTTATTTGGAATTATACGAATATTTTTTATATCAGACAATTTTTGGTTGGTATTAAATTTCTTATTTTTTATTTCAATAATTGATATCGGATATAGGACTATTTTCGGGGACACGTGGTGGACGTGGTTGAAGAACCCTGGGTACAAGCACGAGGAGTAGGGACTGCTGCAATTTTGGATATCGTATTAATTTCCGCTTCGATTCGACAAGGGTGGGGTGATGAAAAAAATAATATACGAACGGTTCGGTATAGGGGGGTACCATAACGAATTGCGTTCCAAGTGGATTCGAAATTGAAGTGAGCCCTGTTGGTTGTATTAGGGCCTTACCGACTATTGGGACTTACGAGTACGTCAGTAATCCTGGATACTTTGGATTTCTTTTCTTCAATCACTTTTCTCAAAATTAAAATAATTCCTTCTATAAGCTCACCATTCGACAGGTACGACAATTTTATCTGACATTCGTTATCTATGCGAATGATTAAGAATGTAATAAAAAAATACTTTTCTTTGATCAAAAATAAAAATACGCCAATAACAAAAAATGTGACAGTGACTCACGTGGTGGACACGCTGTCCCTCTGATCTGTCTATATACGGTACTAGTAGCCATCTTTGAGAAAAATAGCAATACTATTATACAAAAGCATCATAAAAGAACAGCAAGCTCAGCTTAGCCAAGGAATATCAAGAAACAGGAAGGAACCCAGACTCCGGTATTTCCTCATTGTGATTCAGATCGCTGTTCCGTCCCACGAGAGAATCAATATTTGGAGCTGTGCGTGTTCCGCCATGTTAGCCCGGCTTGCCAGAATCCCTCGGGGGTTGCGCTTCGGGGGCAGCTGCTTGGCGGAGCCTGTTCAGGGCTATGGTCTTGGGGGCATGACTTGCTACATCCACCCCTGTAACGTGGGCACACACCATTACTCATATCATGCCTCGCCACAAGGCTTCGAGTCGTCGGGATCGACTCTATGTGGATTCTAGATGATTCTATACGTATAGTAAAATTCAGTAAGGATCTCCACGGGATTATAGAAAAGCCCTAAAACAACCCCGGTGGTTTTAAATTTCATGTAACCATAAATAATAATATATTACATTTACCTATGTTAGTGAAATAAAACATTTTTTAAATAAATTTAACAAAAATTAGCCCTTTGACATTATAAATATCTTACAGTGATACTTTGAGGCTAACTTCAAGTCCAAGAAGATGGTATCGTCGATCCTAGAGCCGCGTGATTTCTTTTCTTTGAAAAGTCATCGTCTGACCCTTTCTCGGTACTTTAATTATTCCTACCATTAATCTCCTCGAACTAAAATAAACCCTCCCCCCATCCTCCCCACTGCCTGCCTCCCTTTCTTACGGTACGTACGATACTCGCCAGGCGGCGCGGACGAACGTCCCGTTGTGGCACTTTGGGCTTCTAGGACGGTCGACTTATAGGAACCGGTCGCCATTGTTGCGCACGTAAAAAGCCCGAATACCTTCTCATCTAACCACTACGGTCCTTTTGCTGTGCTTCAAAGACATTTCAATTCCCCTGTGGATTAAAACATTTACATAAAACTCGTATTACGACGCGCCAATAAATAATGACGTGTCAATTCCGGTGAAAAATTAAGCCACGCTTCAGTCTTTTCTATTTCTCTCTCTTTCTCTCCTCTTTTAGTATATTCGTATACCTTTTTTTATCTCATTCGAACCACGACTCTTCGAGGTTAACTTTGGGGCACAATGGTTGCCCACCTTCCATCCCTTATAGCAGCACCTTGATGCCCCTCCTGAATTTTACTTTTTACCTGGTAGCGCCATTTGGCTTTTGAACATTCGTATAGATTTTTGCAAATCATCCCAACCCTATAACGAAAACTACGGGAATAAATTTTCTACCCTCTCTAGCCCTTGTTTGCCTTAGGACTCTCTATTTTTGATCATCTACCAGTCTCAGCCCTAGAACCATACTCGACGAGCATCGATGTCACCGGAATAGCGTAACACGAATATAATTTTCCAAAGTTCAAAATTACTGGTAGCCCAGACACAGTGATTTTATCCGATAGTTACGTTATTTTAGTTCAGACAAATTTTTTATCAATCAATCTATCAGCAGCATCAGCTTGAGATGTATCAGTGGTTAGAGGTTCTGGGAATCTGATCTCCGAGTCTACACTAGTCTACAGTAGTGACTGCTTTCATTGGTCTCAGAATGAACATCCATTTTGACTATATAAATTATACAAGTATTCACAATTTCAAAATGACCTTTGAACTTTTGTAAAGCGAAGGATGAAGAGTGAAAAAAATTTTGATATAAAGAGAATGTAAAAATATTGAATTTATCCCAATGTCCGTCGTCCTCGTTGAAATAGAATAGTCCTAAGGATATCTGGATATCGGATATACGTGGTGATCATGTAAAATATTATGGAAGCAAATTTGAAGATACATCGGTAAAGAATATAAAGCCAAACATTAAACAAGGGTGGTTGGTAGAAGAAGACTCCAGGTTCTGGATTGTGTTGGTTTAGGATAGATATGTATCAGACTGAGTCGGTTGAGGTCAGCCTGTCACCTCAAGCACCATTAGCCCTTTTTAGACACCCTCTCCACCCATCTCCAACCTGTCATTATTGCATCAAGCCATTTTTTGTCGAAGGACTTTCCTGAGAAATCCTTACGGACGATAAAAAGTAACAAGCAACGCCCCCCGTGTCGAGTCACCGTCCGTGTCCAATTTGAGACTCATTTCATTAACCTGCTACATACCAACATAACGAAAGGAACAATTTTTCGGGAATTGCTATCCGAGCCCGAGTGAACGGTAATTGCGCGTGGTTAACAGGGAACAATACAATCGTCATCCACGAGTATCAAAACCCAAGGTGTACACAGGAAGACAGGATATTTTATACCTTCTTTTTATCCCGTCATCAAAGGCCCGTAGAAATAAAAAACAAGCCATAAGAGTCCCATGATTTTTTCAAATACAATCCAACCGAGTGGGATCGATGCCAAAGTGAAAAGTTCCCCGAACGAATCAGACTCGAGACGAGGCTGGGACCAGTTTGAAGAAAAAGGGTCTCAAAAGATGCATTCATCCTGCATAAACGTGCACTTGAGAAGGTCCGTGGTCGATCCTGCCAAGGATTCCATGATAGATTCCTAAGATAGAATTCCCTGTGACTATAAGATAATCCCAGTAGGAGTTAGCGGGCAGAGCAGCCAAAAATAATCTTAGAAGACGAAGCCCAAGGATCAAGGTGAAATAAGGCGTGAGCAAATAGAGTCAAATTCACGTTCGATCCGCTAGGCTAGCAGCCAGCAGCTACGGCAGCAGCGAATATCAAGGTAACAGCCTTGTAGTTTTTTCCCTCGCGCCACGACCCACTGCTTTCTTTGTTAATCGACGACGAACTCGCTCGACTTTTTTATCCGACATATCCGTAAGACACGTCTCGTTCTATCGATTAACTTCATAGTATCGCGCATCGCGTCGATTCCGTTCCGCCGCTCAGAACCAGCATCCTCGTACGGTTGGATCCTGAGACATATATTCCATTTGCAAATTTCAAATCCCGACTCCAGACGAGCAACGGAAAAGTTCCTAGGCTACTTTCAATAGCTTCTGAACATCGCAAGCCCGTAGTACGAAAAGTAAATGTCACGGCGCCGCAAGAGGCCACTGTGCCACGAAAAACTTCACACATCACGACAACTTGCAGCGGTCGCTTCGAGCGCCCTGAATTTAAGGTTGATTACGCAAAAAGTGGCACAGTGTTTTATTTCTTCGACTTTACTACACACGAGATATTTTTAAAAAAATCAAGTTTTACAAGGTTAAACTTTACGTTCCCTATTGTTTTTCCATAAGTTTCTTATGGCGCCCTGGGATCATGTGGGTTCAATCCCATAAACAGCGGCGCAGTTAGCAACACTCCATATATCAACTATTCCATCTGAGATTTTATCTCGACTACGATAGAGGCCCGACCTGGCGTTCAACCTCGTGAGACCTCTCCACGTGTAAGACCGTCCAATAAACCGGATAGCTTATTAGGTGCGAGACTCCTTGTAGTAAAGTGTTGTTTACGAGCTGAACTATCCCAGCCTAGAGATGCGGCAGCTACGCTAATCGGCGACTGCTTCTTCTATGCGTTACATTCTAGATTCTCGTTGCACAACTTCCATGAAATTGGCTACGAAAGACGTAGCTTTGAGTAGAGTCTCAAAATAAATTGCGTCCCTGTGTTTATACAAGTACATAAATGCTCTTGGCTCTCCGTGCCTACGTACAAAGTTGCTTTTCGCCGGCATGACCACGCTTGGAAATTCTTAGCGCGCGGGAGATTTAAAAGTGTAAGCCAAAGACCCAGGAGCATAAGTCATAGTATGAGATAGCAACAAAGTTCATTGACGACCGCAACGATCCTAAATGACTGGGTGCCTATCGAGTGACTGTCTATGGCAGGTCTATGACTTGATTTTTCAAAAATTGCCCTACTACTACCCTTGACCCCATTTTACAAATTAGCCATAGTACATTTGACAACTACTGAAACGTACTCGCGCGACCGGTTATTTGCCTTTGCTCAGTAACGACTATGCTCAATGATTCTTGAATCCTGTGTCATCCGACTAGGACCTTCCACCTTGCGTCACGACGTGTCACAATTTACAACGTTAAACGTGCGTGTTTACAACGATGGCAACTGGACCGTAACGCTTTCGAGTTACGAATCTGCTGACTGTTCGTTCTCCCGGTATATAAGAGAGGTGTGATATCGTCCAGAGTCTATTCAACGTAACACCGTACCTATGTCCTAGGTACGTTCACGGGCCAACACAATGACCGACAACTTTTCTAATGGCCATTATTCTCCTAATTATGTTAGCCCACAGTTAATTTCAGCACTTGAACGTACCTTCGTATATCTATACGTATATCCACTCGATAACTCTCCGGTACAATCGAGAGTAGCGTATTGATACGGCATTGTTGCTCCTACAGTTGCTTGCTCGTGATGTAACGGTCGACCACGAATTTCACGGTCACCATTTATGTTGATACCTGTGTACGTGAAGTTAAGTCGACGCTACTGTATATGTTCAGTATCTAAGAATAGGGGAATTTTCAATTGTCCCGACACTCCGGGCTATGAGCTTTTTTTTTCATATCAACGGTATATCCGAATCAAACTCATTAGTAACCTGGGTCTCGGTTTCGTGAATAATCATCGATGATAAAAGTGTCACCGATCACTGTCGCGAATAGTTGAAATGAATAACCAGCGCCTTGTCTCTCGGTATACCTATTTCCGTGCATATATCTATATTCAAAGCAGCATTATATCACTTTGAAAGAAAGAGCCATGATTGTATCAGACATCGTTATGGGGGCCACCACTTTAACAATGGCGTAAAAGCACAAGTTCATGGCCCTACTATTATTTACCATGTACGGGGTGTCCTGTGCGCTCCTCGACAATGGTTACGCGAGATCGAGCATACATTGTTACGTTACATTTTCGGAGCGGTAGGATTTTAACAGAAACGCAAAAGAGCGAACGTCGCTCTTAGCGTTCCCTGAGTGATTTGCACTTATCGGTTAATAAATCAGTGCGCCCGGGTCCCTTACTATTAAACATGATACCTTTGCTCGACATATCGCCAATAGAATAACTCAGGCATTATAGAGATTCGAATTGGGTTAGAATATATTTAATAGATACCCATGTATCAGGTAACCCCAACATCGCCTGGTTATGGTTATTGAGAAAATTAATAACATTTTTTTCACAATAATCTCAATCAGCATTGAATCATCGATTCTCCGTACCGGCAGCCATATTGGTACAGTCTTGGACAGGATTCGATACCGAAGGTATTTTGGTCTCGGTGTTCTTCAATTTTTACCTTCTTCGGAGTGATCCTGTAATCGATCTTAAAGCCTGTAAGGATGATTGTGAGACTGTGTGATGATAATAATAGCGTCCATTGTTACATAACCCGAGATACCTGCAGTCTACGTGTTTTGCAGATTTTTCTCGTGTTTCGTTGTTCGATCAAGCTTTGTATAGTTGAAGCGCGGCGGATGGTTAGATCGAGCATGGTAAGCGCGCGAGGCATTCCTTCGTTTTCCGAGGACTTAAGTGAAACTTTTTTACCTGAAACAGTAGAGGCGTAAAATCGGGGGATTGAAAAATGTTTCGGGCACCGCGGACGAGTGAAGTCACGGAGCCAACCTTAGCCAACCTCAGTTGGTCTCTACAGTTAATATCAGGGGGTGGAGCGCGTCCCAATGAGGGTCCTGAAATGAAGGGGGCCTGGGAGAGGAGGATCAGGGTAAAAAACCAGTGGGAATATAGCCAAGAGCAGACAAAGGCCGCGTTACCGGAGAACAATGGGCGCCGTAGCCACTCTGGTCCACGGCGCAGACTCCGCGTCGCGAGGCTCTCATGGCCGGCAGTATATAATTATTACTATCAATGAAGCCATTGTCACAATCGATATGGCATTTGAATTATCAAAGTGCTTGGGACCCGTAGTTTAACTGGGTCTTATTTATCGGTATAATATCATACGTGGTAAAAACTCATTTTGAAATTCTCACGATACGCTTTTGCCTGATGAAGAAGCTGCCTGAGAGTTTCAACGGCCATGTTGAATATGGACCAGCTTCAAGAAGAGGCGTCCGAGATGTATTTGGAAAAAATTCAATGATTCCTTCTGGAAAGTTAATCTAGATAAAATGCGAGAGGGGGAGTGGTAAAGGTTGATGAGAAAATTCGTGGTTGGGCCTAGAATCTCTGTATAATATTATACATCATTTATATCCCTGTCAGATAAAATACCTTAGTCCATATTGTCGGTTGGACCTCCCTTCCTTGATTACAATTCGGTTAGTTCGGATCCTTCCGCAAGATAAGACTAGGTTTATTAGATGGGTAAGGCGTTTAAAAGTTCCTTGGAAAACTTAAGCCCTAAAAGTCCGTCATTACACGAAACCTTGATTGAGACTTTTTTTTTTTAGGAAACAGGGAAACAGTAGGTACCGGTTCAGCATGACTAAGTAAAATTATCGGACGGTATATGCTGGAATATTCATGGTCAATGGAAACGAGACTTTTTAATGAATTTTTCGATTTTCTAACCTAAAAGAACGTTAATGTCCCGTAACATGGGCTAAAATGTCATTATACACTTTTATTCGTGTGTGACGGTTCCTTGAGATTTTAATAACAACTCATGTAGCACTTACGTTATGCCAGAATGCATTAATCCCATACGCGCATGATCTTATTGGTGGTAATTACCAAGCTGATCTGATATATACTACAGTGGGCAAGTAAGGATCTCTCATAGCGAGTTATAGTGAGAGTGACGACATAAGAATAAAGGGTATCAATAGAGGAAGCATTTGACAGGATTTAGATAGTATCTTAACAGCAGTGGTTTACAACCTTTATCTACAGCCAAGTCCGCTCGGCTGACTGTCTTCAAGAATCGCTAGTCACTATAGGCCCGAGCATGTTTTTATAGGATTATATACGAGAACCAATTTCGAGACTGAAGTATCTCGATGATAATTCAACGAGTTGAGCCAGGTCAGGAATTTATTTTGTTCGACGTAGTTCGAAATTGATTAGGTGTAAAAGAAATTTTCAAAATCCCATCGGAACTGTAGAGCACGCATTAGACAAATTAAAATGAATAATTAATGTACCTAACCTCGAATCATTATAGGTTAGATCAAAAGAAGCTTTTTTGAAAAAAAAACAAAAAGGAGTAACTTTGACCATACTACCCTATAGCGACAATAACATATGGCAAACGATCGTTTACATACATCGATGCGTTCATAAATTGTATGCACGAGTATTTGAAATACGTATTTCGATCATGGGGCGGAGGGGGGTTGTACAAGCTCAGGGTAATTCGAATGCCGCATCAACCCTGTCCAAGATGCATCCCTGATCCCTACGGTGTGGCAACGTCGAGCCATCAGGCCTTGGTACGCTCCCTGCTCAGCAGGGAGCCGGAGAATGGCATTATGGGTAGAGACCTTCCCACTCTAACCTCCAGTCCTCCTGCGCGCATTGTCTGGCAGCCATATTGGAATAACAGCCAACCCCGACGTGATTGGTCCGTTTTTTAACAGCAAGCCCGCGTCTCCGGACAATGCTTGGCTGGCTGCGGTTAGGCAATCCCTGGCTACGCGATAGTCTATCAGTCAACTCCATGCTTCGCTCACCTCGAAATCATCTGGCGGTGCTGAGTGTTGTGATCCACTGGAAGATTTGAGGAGACCTCGTAATCCGAAGTTTTCGGAATGACAAATATTCCTGTGATGATATTCAGTCCGAATACTTTTAGTGATGTTCAATTAAAATATTCCTTATCGATCGTGATTTGAGAGGAAGTTAATTCGGACAAATATTTTCTTCTTCGACGTGTTTCATTTATTTAGATTTTTCTCCTTATTCCGGATCCGCTGGTGCTGGCCAAGAGCCGTAGTGTCCTACGAGAACAACCAGATAATTTATAAAGACGTGGACTTGTGTACTTTGAAGATGCATTTATTTTTTAGTGTCACTTCCCAGTGCGGCGGAATGATTTACATCGGGCTGGATACACTCTTTCGTTTAGAACAATGTTAATAGTGTTTTAAGGGAGGATTGAACATTGGCAGTTAGAACGTTTAATCAATAAATTTCCTATCTGCAAGTTATATTAAATTGTGCTGTGATAATTACTGTGAGCTCATCTACTGTCCATTTCGCACTATCTCTTGGGATTACTTACACTTTGGATTAATCCATCTAAGGTACGTCGATCGAACTTTGAAAAATGTTAATTATATAAATTTGAAAATTTGAAGACACCCGAAATCCTATTATCGCGGTAAATATTCAGCGAGCGATATTTTAATCCAAATTAATGTACACTTCCGTATAATTTATTGCACATTCTGCATGTGAAATCGTTCGAAAAAATGTTATCAAAAATGATACTTTCGAGAAAAAAACTTTTTTATCAAAATTCAATGTATATATCGTTGTATCTGATCGAAGAACGGCGAACGTCGGATTCGAGATCGAGCAACCTGGCGATCTTTACGTTATAGATATCAGAAGCGAAAAGGGTATTAGATAAAAAAAATATAATTAAAAAAAGCTCCCGGGAACCGCCCGTCTCCAGGAAACTCGGAATTTCCGTCAATAATCGTGAGGCGAAACGCGAGGAAAACCGTGTGATGGCGTAACGTCGCGTTGGCGCAGTTCGTCAGACTCTATTCGGACTAAACTAGGCTTAATGGAAGGGCTGACAGCAAGCAATACAACAATTAAAATTAATGGCAGCAATTACGATTTAAGCAGCTAGTACTGCCAGGTGACCGACGCACGAAATATTCACACGATCTATGTCAACCGTAAAAATAAGATGTCAAACCACGTTCCCGTATTGTCGTGCATTTCCACCCTTTGTTAAGAGAGCCAGGGAACGCAAATAAAATTGGCTCCGATATATTTGTCACTCGATAGGACAATACTGTCTGACTTTACGAGCTTTCACGACTCCATTCGTGCTCCTGTATAACATAGGGGAAAATGGATACCTAAAGGTTCGCGTAGCCGTTGCCGGGAAAAGAGAAGAGAAGGAGAGAGACAGAGAGAGAGAGGAAAAAAAGGCGAAGAAATTTGTGCCGTGTAACGTAGGAATTATTATCAGGAAGCGTCATTAAGCCGAGTCGACCGGGCGAAATATGAAAAATGATCTGTCAGAATTCCGTAGTCTAGGAAGTGATCCTAGGCAAGTTCAAAGGGACCGTGGAATTGAAAGAGATTCTCGCATTATTCCGCTAGAGGTAGGTACCTATACCGACCGTTTCGATAGGTACAGACCGGTGGCGTGATCTTGCGAATTTCAACAATTCCACTGAATAATTCGTACCCTGGAGGATCAGAATTTTCTTGCAGGGAAAAATCATACCCTGGAAAACTCTTGTATAAGTTCTAAGCGCGGCGGGTGTGTATGATCTGCGATTTGAAAAAATTCTTTTCACCGTATTCGGTTGTGACGATCTGTCGTAAGATAAATTTTGAAATTATAATACCCGTTTGGTTTTTAATAATAATAAAAAAAAGAATTTATCTTCGAACTAGAATCCAATTCGGTATAGACAGTCTGAACTGTTTTGGTAGCAGTTTATCGTTATATCTATCGTTGACACTCCTAGCATTGTGATTATTTCAAATAGATATCCTGTTCTAGGATCATCAGTATTTCCACCTACTCTGCTCCTGGAATATGATTATACGTATATGTTCCACATATCTAGCTCGTGTTTGAATCAGAAACAAGAGAAGATATCGATGCCCGGACGGAGAGGGTAGCTGGCCAATGTGGGCACACGGTCCTTTAAGCTTGTAGGGGTTGCTCTTTATCTTCGATATGATTAATGACACAGTGCCAATGGTGACACTGAATTATGACGTTTCACGTGAAACACAAGCATCACATTCCAAAATCCCAATTGAATTTCGATGTAGCTCCAAAAAAAAAAAAAAGTAGCAGATCTTGGTAAATCGGCATATATTTCATAATTTAACACTTAAAATTCATTTATTCGTATCCCGTGTACGTAAACAAGTATAATCATCGAATATAAAGAAAAATTTCTTTCTCACGTAATTACAAGGTCCTTGGGAATATTCCTAAGATACTTTTTCCAATGAACCTTACAAAAGTAAATAAAAACGTGACGATCGGTCATGCAATAACATTTTCTTTTCTTTGATTTAAAAAAAAAAACTGTTCAGATCATCGCGCAATCATTGAATCATCGTTCTGCACTTACGTGTCCATATTTCTTTTTACTTTGTACAGTTTCAAAACTCCATTCAAACATTGAGACTACGTTAACCAAGTGCTCGTCGGATGTACGTGAATTAGTTTTCCGTTTGAAAATTTCTTTTTTTTCCTTCGAGTATTCGTGGCACCTTTAGAGGGTGGAATTTTTTGAGTAACTTCCCGTGCAGAAGGGTGGCCTCCGTCCCGGATAGTATAGGGTGGCCAGAGTTCCTCCAAATTACGGCAGCCATTATTGTGCGGTTGGGCTCGCATTTGGGCCAGACAATGGCTGCCACCACTTGTTAATGTAATAGGCGTCCGAAAGGTGCGACCTTTCTCTGCTGGCCGCACTCAAAGTCAGCCGCAGAACGAAAAGCCGCCCCTCTCATCCTCGAGACACCCTCGGGATAACCCAGTCGTAGTTCAGTCCAGGTCTCGAGACTGTAGGTAGAGCGGGAATTATTATTTCATGAGATTATTATCTCTAATAACATCCCCGAGAGTGCGGAGAAAAGTCTACCCTCGAAATATCCTCGGCGCCGCTTTCTTTTCCGATCGAACCACCAGCTCCAGGGTCTTGTCTAGTCAGGACATCTTTCTGACTCCGTATCATCCCTTACGAATAGGACACTAAGAAATTCACCAAGCCAGTCTCATTCAAGAAAATAGGGACCCGGAACGACGATCTGTTTACCTTGATAAAATTATCTAAAAAAAGATTAAATAATTTTAAAGTGACTATATATTTCTTTTATGATTTTGTATAAACGAAATGACTCCGATAGTCACTGAATGGAGCATTGCACAAATGCATTATCCGGGTAGCGTTCGGTGTCCGCGCAAGGGATGGAGTAGGGATCAGATCGAATAAGACGATTGGTCGGAGGGCGGGAACCTTAGGGGTTGCTAGAGGCAGCAGGTGGATCTTCAACAACACCCTCTTTGTCCCACAATTAGTTACGTTTTTTTTTTTTTTTTTTTTCATGACTCCCCTCCACCAAAAATTTTACCTGCCTGTAGCTCTCAGTCAGCTTTCAAGTGGCGCGTCTGAGAAGGAACGGAGCCGTTTTTCAGATTCCGTGAAAATGTTGCGGGTCTTCTAAAAATAAATATCACGTGCGTAAATATATCGGTTGGAAGCGTGAGTCTGCAATTATTCAAAAGTCTCGCATTTCTATTGGGACAGACTAATCGATATATATTGTTCGGTAGTGAAAGAGTGTGAAATCAGTTCTAAATATGAGCAGTGTACATCGGCGATGCTGATGAGGAACATACAACTTCGATAATGCATCCCGATGATGTGATTCCCGTGTACCACCTAGTGTCATCGATAATATCAAATTCAAAGATCGTTTAGCGATGCCATTCGAAGATGGCTGACATTTAACAAGGTACAGACATTTAGTTAGAATCGGTTCAAGACTAAATCAAGGCTGCGTGAGAAGATAGTCGTATCACAATGTAGGTTATTAAATATACGAGAAGTAACGAGACAATTAGCGGCGACTTCGGTATGCAATTGCCTAGTAATAGTAATTAGGACCTTAACGGGCTTGAATCTGATCTTCTCTTGGCGGATGAGACGTCACAGTCGCTCAGTCAACATAGCTCTATTCATTAAATTCCGACGAGCAGCCATGACTGCAGACTCCCATAAAGCGAAGAAATCATTCGAGCAAGATCCGCCCATGAATCGAAGTCAATCAAAGCTGTCCGCTATGGAGGGAGCTTAACGTAATGATGATTTTCTGCATTGATTTCCAGGTGAATATATCCTATCGGGAGCTCAGAACGAAAGCGAGGACAGCCAAGACCTCTTGGGGGAGGCTGCCCTGGGCTTGGACAACCAAACACTCGCAGGACTCGCAGAAGACACCTTAGAGCTAAACGTTACTCTAGGATTGGGGAATGACTTCGCATCAGATCTACTCGGGGGTAGTCTCCTAGGAGCAACTGGTGTCGAGGGTCTCTTGAGTAACGATTCCCTAGGTCTACCTGACGGTTTCAGCCTCGAGGAGGCTTTGGAGCTGGTTGGGCTCGATGAGCCTGAGACAGAGGTGAGTCCGCTATCCAAGACAGTTCATGTATTAAGGCTCTGGATCCTCACGCTGAGATCAATCTTTCAGGAGACCAAGAAGGACCTAAAGAAGACGAAGGAGAAGGCAGCCCAGGTCACTTCTGAGACTTCAGAGACTGGAGAGGAGGACTCAGCGGCTTCTTCGTCGGAGGACAAGGACAATCCTAATTTATCCTCGGAAAAGGAACTTGAATCCAGCGACATGATTCACACACCGCAATTCCATCATCCTCATCACCCTCATCACCCTCATCATCGCTCCTTCCAGGTACGTTTTTTTTTTCGCTGCAATTTCTTCGGCTCATCCACTCGCTGTCCTGTGTCCAGGAAATCTTTATGTACATAGAACATACGTATACAGCGTGAAACACGTGGCCATTATTATCGTCTGCCACACGGTCCATCGCTGCCCCAGGCTCGCTTGCGCCTGCCGATCGTTCGGATGCTTTTTCGAAAATCTTCTAATGAGAGGGTTCGGGGAGCTGTGATACGGCTGTATGATATACGAAGTAGGAAACGCAAGATTGGAGTCCCTCTGAGAGCGGATAGCCAGCGTAGTTAGAGCGGCGTTTACGATCCATAAACGGGACATTTGTTATTTACAACGGCAACTACAGTACTGCGCCAGCCGCGACGAACCTCTTGCTGATCTCGGACACCCAACAATTATCCGTCGTAACTGTGTCTTAATATAACGAGTCGTTGCAATGTGTAACTTTGCCGACGCGCGAAAAATTATATCTCCTGCTAAAAGCGCCACGACGCTTTCAAGCTGGATTTTCGCTCATGCGAACCTTTCAGTTATCTCGGGCAAACCTGCAAAAACTTAACGATCTACCACTGATCCGATAACGCAGATAAGCCAGAACAGCCTTTAAACTATATGGCAGTTATGTATTTAAATTACGAGAAACTAAAACGCGTAACGGTCAGCGAAAGGTTGTATGACAGAGAATTGGGACAGTAATGGTAATAATAATAGTTACCCATTAAACGGTAGATCAGTATTATTATTATTCAAGTATTATTATGAAATTCTGAACGGAACCACTCATGGTTTACGACTGCATTAACGATACGTATGAAATTCTACATGAAATACTTCAACCAATTGTAATTGACAGTGTAACTCAAAGAACTAGAAAAAACTTTCAAAATAGATCATATGTATGCAAAACATACATATTTACTCTTAAAAAATTTTAGTTATCGAAATTTCGAGTTTTCGATGCGCTTACCACTTTTAACCTGTCGATACAATTCATTGGATTGTAAGATGTAAATTAATATGATTCCCGTATATTATATATGTATATACCGCCTTGGCCTCTGGCTCTGCAAATGCGCTGCCATGTTTAGAGCATACGTCACACCGTATATAGGTATAGCTAAGTATCGGTAAACCGCAATCAGCCAGGACTATTACCTGTCGTTGTTTTAGAAACAGTCTGCAGCCGTGACCGCAGACTGTACGTCGGTTTGCCGTTTCTCGCTTACGCAATAGATCTTTACAGGGCGTCGCTGATTGTAATTACCACTTATAATTACTTACTTCGTTCCGTAATGTAGCATGATCGGACGCCTCGTCAGGAATTCAGCTTGATTTACCAACGAGTTTTCTACGCGAAACGTCCCGTTGCGCAGTATCCTTGGTCTTACCTTAGTCTACTCCATGATGACAAAAAACCCCATGGCCACCCATGGGGTGCCTACTACTTGGATAAACCAGTCTCTGGTAAGATCATGGCGATTAAATCGAAGCATCCATGGATTTTCTAGGTGTGCAAATCATAATTGGATTATATGCAACCTCACGATTGTTTATAATCCCCAGGAACTAAAGGGCAGACCAGAACAGTATACCAAGAATACGTGAAACGTATACGAACATTTTCAACGTACAGAACTGTATTCGAGCAAGTTTCAAGGAGTGAAAGTGCCCGAGTTATTTTTCCGACTTTTATCGCTTTAAAGCGTCGCACAACGTAGCCAGAGGTACCAGTTGAGAAACCATAACCCGAGGCTGAAGTGACGTTGGCCCGTTCGAGCGTTCTCGCACGTGACTTAAGTGGTCCTCTATAGGTTGATCTCGTAGCTGCGTAATGTTCCAAAACCATGCGGCTAGGTACTCAGTTTCCGAAACGGCCAAGAATCTCCAAGTGGTACCAACCTATTCAACATGACCTTGCCCCTAGTCGTAGCGTCGGAACGAAAGAAGATTCGAAGCATTGACTTTATGCGTCTCATCGCACGTGCTGCTTCTTAACACGTGCTGTACTATTACCTACATTCCGGTTACCAGTCTGACTTAGATCCACCATGTACACTCATCTATGAAAGATCGTGATAATGACCTAGCCGGAAAGTTTACCTACGTCCACTCCTCGTTGAACTGGACATGACGTAATTTGACCATGTGAATTGTCCGTGCGCGCACGCTCCTATGCGTGAACGTGTACACATTCCCGGAAAGGAACAGCTGAATCAAACCACCAATAGGAAGGACATGGCCCCTACCAACCATCCAAGCAGACTTCTGATTCTCCTTGCGGCACCCGGAGTCGCATGGTTTCCTCTCTTAGCCTCCTCACCACTGTCACTAACCATTCGCGCGATCGTCTCGAGAACCCGCCGACCCAGGTAGTCGACGTTCTGCTCGCGATCAACCCCTTCGCTTAGGACTTGCATCGGATCCGGATTGCCTCCTGGACTTCGCAGCTTTCCAATGCTCTAATGGGACGCGCGGGATCATATCGCAGACGGATAAGAGCGACGACACGATTTCTGGAGGAACAACGGCTTAACGGATCTCGCGTGCGCTCAGCCGGCAAATGGAAAGCCGCTGATCGATGTTGACTTTACGCAACGGGAGGCAGACGCTGTGATCCTGTAATTTTCGAGGGTCGTTGTTATCGAGATGTACAAGGAGTAACATTTTTTGTGAACTTTTCATTGATAACGTTTCGTTGTGAGTTTGTGACTTTAGTGGACGAGTGAACTGTATTAACGGTAGATCCGAGGGACTCGTGAATTACTCACGTTGATAAGAATCTTTTGATGTGTGAATCGGTACTTTTATATGTGACTGATATTCCTACAAGTTTTACTCTGAGACCGGAAGTGCCTGGACCGTTGAGTGTTGAGTGATGAACTTGATTGCTTATCATGGGTTAATGGCTAATTGGTATCTGTATCTTGTGTATTCATACAAAATTTCAATTAGATTAAACACATGAACGAAGTGCAACGAATCGTCATAAAATCGCACCACACGACAGTCGAGCAACATCATTCAGCGAGCCCAGAATGTCGGAGTCTGATGCTAGACGAAGGACTATTCCAGGTAGCCCCGATAGTCTTGAAAAATTATCAAACGCAGAAAACAATTGTTTCGTAACTATCGACGGAAGATAAATGGTCACTTTATTAAAATTACAATACACCTGTGTCATGTAAAATCGCGTGCGTTCAGTTTCGCGTGTTAAGAATATGTTCTCCGTACATATTTAATATCCCACAGCATCGTTCACGTATTCAGTATAGAAGCTGATCCCCTCGACCTTAGACTGTTACATTGGAATCTATGATTTCGACTAAAAATCCACAGTACCCGGATCAGCGTGCGTGCACGCTAATTATTAATTTCCAAATCTTCATCTTACGCCTGACGTGTAGATTTTCAAATGTTAAGGCGATATCTAATAATTCGTGTACATAATTAGCTCGGCTGTAATTTAGCGACCTCGACGGTACCTAGAACAAAACCTATTATTATAACGACCGTGGGCACTAATACGGCAAATGCTGTCTCTCCCCAGAACATAATGTACGAAATTAATATTCTTGACTGCGGGACCTTTGCCGACGTGAAGATATCGTGCGTATTGTGCAAAAGATTACGCAAGAAAATACCGGCGTACCGGCCGCGAACCATGTCATTTTTGGAACTTGTCTCTCACGCAAGTGTCGTATTAACACTGACCTCACTCACCTGTAATTGCTACTCGGCTACGCCGAGGGAGTTCGCTACGTACATAATATACATACTATATATATATATATACAAACAGCAGGAGGTTTTGTGGAGGTTTCTTTTCTTCTGTTTCTTCTACCTCCTCTTCGTCCTACTCCATATTTTTGCTACCGAACAATAACGACATTATTGCCAGTTCAGAAGACCTTGGTTTTCCTACCGGATCAAAAATTACCTCCGGTCTTATTTTGTGCAACCTATTTGGTCGGTCCAAAATTTTCGGCAGTTACCCGAATTGTCATCTACTCACTACTGACTAAGGTAAACTCCATTCTCGTTCTCTCTTAGCATTACTTATATCGCTACAGTTGAGATTCGCCAATGCTGTAATATCCGATACTCGGGACACTCGTAGAAAATTGCCCGAAGCCACACGGATGCAAAGTATAATTAAATCGAAGTTACAGAAATTATTTCAGCATTGGACAATGCCGCGCGTTATACAAGGCCACCCGAATTAAGGTGAATTACCGGCACCAATACCCCGAGGGCCTCCAGGTACGAATAACATTGCGAATTATCTCGAGCGTCGCAGCGCAAATAATAACGCCAAAGTTCGGACCGTAAGAACCTCTTGGAGCGTGGTGTCCTGTAAATAGAGCAATCGAAAAGGAAATAATAAAGCGATTCCGGTAACGAGGCAAAACAGTCATTTTTACGGGGATTTAAAATCCCTTTCTTCTGTCACGCAGCTTCTACTGTACACACGGTGGCCCCGAACGAAACGACTAACTCGCGGGCGAGCGAATGCACCTGCGCGAAAAAAAAACATCGTCACTCGGCCGTAATAGCGCGAGTCCGGTGATCAAGGTATCTTTGAGGATTTATTATATTGTCCTTCCGTTCGCAAACGTCAGGGACCCACGTACCTAATTCCGGGATGCGAAAAAAAAAGTGAGGTTAAGAAGTAGCAAACCGTGCACAACGTCGGTTCAGTAAAAGAGGACAAGTCGAGCGCGCTGAGGCGTTGCTTGAAAATTTGTCAGTCGAACGCCTGCGAACCATCGCCAAGTCAGGTATGACGTACGTACGTACCTGTATCCTTAAGGTTGAAGAAGAGTATATATATATATATATATATATATATATAAGGCACAAGCTACCTACGTTGGGTACGATGCTGACGAAGTAGGTACGACAGGTTCCTCGTGGTGGATTTTCAGACGGAAACCTTCAACTTATCCCTAAAAGGTTAAAAGCAGTCAAGTGGCGCATGGTTTGACCGTAGTTTTGACAAGGTTGGGACCTCCCAGGGGTTTAAGTCGTAATTAAGTGGGCCTTTTCTACGGGCTACTACGGATTATCCTACTGTGCAGGCCAATGGGCATCCTCTTGTTCTTAAGCCGCGCTTAGGACCATAGGTTACTAGGATCGTTATCCAATTTGTTACGTAGGACTAATTGGATAATTTTTTTTACTGAGACGCCAGGATGGATGGTAGTGGTCGAATGATAAATATCCGTTAAACATCTATTCAACTGAGAAATACGTTACGTCATACGTAACTAGCTATGGATTCCTATGAGTGTATCATTGCCTCTAGTTGATACTTGGGTATCCAGACTTTCGTGCAGTGTAATCGTTCAAGATGTCCTTGTGTGCATGAAATATCGCGGAAACTGACTTTAGTCTATTTACGTGCCTGTTAAAGCCTTCCAGTTTCTTCGCGTTACGTTCGCAGGTTCACTTGTGCGAGATACATCAACGTGAAGATCATTATTAACCTTAGCTTTGCGTGATCTGCCAACGTCTATGATATCTGTCGAAACGGTCTATTTACTTGTCAATAGTTCTAACAGCAACCTTAAGCTTGACGCCTCTAATTTCTACCTCCTCTTCTGTCGGCAGCTGCTTTCTATCAAACTGACATTTATATTGCACTTTTGCCGACTAATCGATCTCACTCGTAACCTGTTGTCATGTAAAGTATGTGTTAAAAATACACTGAACCCGTGTCACGTAATTTAAGCTACTGGTATTTTTTTTTGTGATTCCCACACGGTGTCTGGAAATTCGTGTACCTCTTCACTGAGTCAGGGACGCGTCGAATAATTACATTGTTTATTTCTGTTTTTCTTCGTTCTCACTTTTTTTATTTAACGAATAACGCGTATTATCGACCTCGCATCGAACGCTGAAAAGATTGCAAATAAGTAATTGCGTCCAAGTGGAAACTACACGGAGCACGAAAAACGTCCAATGATGGCGCCTTGTAAATAATTGTAAAAGAATCTCCAAGCGAGCAATGGTCTGACGTGCCATAATCATTCCCATTGCATGAATCTTCAGAGTGGGGGGTGTTACTATAGCGAGACGAGTCTGAAAATAACATAATCATCTTTACGGTGCGCGCCAGCATCTTGTCCCTGATGTCTCCGAAGACGAAGGAGGTTCGCGATGCATGTATTATTCCAATGAAAATTATAGCCACGCAGAAAGCCGGACAGTCCGAAGTCACTGCTTTCCTTTTACCCTGGTAATGGGAACGAGGGAGAACGAGAAAATACAGTGGCAATGGTGGCGACGGTAATGGTGAATGCGAACGAAGAAGAAGAAGAAGAAGAAGAAGAAGTAGCAAAGAGTAAGTCCCTGTGTCCAGATTAATCCAAAGATTAGTAATTGCCGGTGACTGCCAGAGTTAAGGGGTACCTTGTAGGTGTACCTGCTGCTAATACCACGACTGGATTCTACCGGGTGTCAAGAAAGTACCAACACGTGATATAACCTAGGAAAACTACAGCATCCGTGGCGCAGTCTCGCGGTGACCTTCCAGACGTATTCCAGGAACTTGTTTCACGACGACCCGCCGGATCTAACTGATCGTGCGACTCTAACCTTTGACACCTGGCATGTCAGTTACAAGTAGCTTGTTATAACCTGCTTCGTGTGCTGGTCGATCTTTGCTCGGACGGACAGTAGGATCTAAGAGAATCGATCCATGTAATTGATCGTAAGACACTTTTATGAATTGAATGGACCTTGAAGAAATGTTCCTCGTTTTGATTACGTTAAAATAATTTTTTGTTACTCCCTTGTTAGTTCATTGCTGGATAGACATATTTAATGGATTTACGTTATTACGTAAAGCTGACTGATGTTAGGAGATCGGAGAAGATTTTTCGACGATTTCGATACTCCGAATTCGTAGCGAATGTTTTTCCATGATCTTCTACGCCGGGGACTGTACAATTATAGGCAATTGCTTAAACCAAAACTGTTTTTGCAGTACGCCCGAGAAGATTGCTCAAGGATCGGTACCAATGGCCAGCGCTGAATTCCCTCTTCCTTAGCCACTTTTTACGGTTCCCTCAAACTGAGGCCTCAGGTTATGTTACCGAAGAAGGAGAGATTATGCAAACGGCCAAGCTTGTTATGACAGTTGATATTGTTGTTTCGATGGGAATGATTAATGGGACTCGATGTGTAGCCATAATTGAGGAACGAGTCAACATCTCAAGAAGACAGGAACGTGTCACAGAAATACCTACAGGGTTTCCCATGAACGGGAATAAGAAAAGAAAAAAAAAGAGTGAAAGACAAAGACAAACGGAGATCAGTCACAAAGACGAGAGGAAACGAAGGAAGAGAATGAAGATTCATAGAAAATATTAAAGGATTTCCTGGGTCCGGTTAGACCTAGAAGGTCCTGGTCTCGCTGATGATTGACGTTCTTCGTCCTCTCGTTCTTATTCTTTTAGAAGTACGTATTATCTTCACACGAGGATTTGCTAGGCTCTGCATGGTGGCGCTCTATTTGCTTCTGGCATTTTGGTATTTGCTTAGAAGAGGCAAAGAGCACTCGAGGACGCCTTGGAGTATTCATCCACGTCTCACAATATTTACACGTAACACCATTTCCACTCTTGAGTTCTGATTCGTGCCCGGTTAAAGCTTCTCGCTTAAGGGAGAAGGAAAGAGAAATTCAAGAGATGAGATAATGTGTGAGTCTGAGGGGAAGCACGTGAGAAAGACACGTGGAAAGATAAGAGAGCTTCGTAGAAACAGCAGAGTCCTGTAGGTTACCCGAGTGTGTGTGTGTGTAAGTATACAATATATACATATATATATATATACTCACAGCATATTCTGTACGCGACGTAAGACTCGCTAAGCCAACCGGGATAAGATACTCGCAGAGACGAAATTAACGAGAGAAATGAAAGATGTAATATGGAAATGAGACTCTGTGAGCTAAGCATTAGGATAGAGAGGAAGATGCTCGACACGCGTTCGAGTAATGTCCGGTTGCCGGTATTAATCTGATGATTATCTGCATGAATTATAATTAATATCGCGTCTCATTAACCACCGGATAACACGCCGCTAACGTACGGGGTGAATGAATAGAGTAAACGCACCCGATTTAAAAGCAACATCGTACAAATAAAATACGAAAGGCAGGCTACATACATTATATATGTATATACGAGGGAAGCCGACTTTCCCAACAGTAGCCATGTCCGTTGACGATGCATCGCGTTCATGAACCTGGCGCGTAACAATTCCGACCTCATCCTCGAATCGTTCCACTCGTACTCGCCTCCTGTCCTGGGGGTAATTTTCACGATTCAAGAATCTCCGCGGAACCATCAGCAGTCAACCACGTCGTTCTGTTCGTCAGAAGTTCCAAGCAGCTGCTGGACTTATGCACTGTGAAATGCATAAATGCGTCAGACATGCTGGGCGCTATGTAGGATGTGTGAAATGAATTTCTGCCGGCAGTCATTGAGGCCACGTTAAAGGATAATGCAGAGAAAAAGAGAGAGAGAGAGAGAGAGAAAAAGAGAGAGAGAGAGAGAGAGAGTGAGTTAGAGAGAGACAAAGTGAAAGAAAGAAAATAAAAAATAAAAGAACATATATACGTTGAGCACGTTGCAATTTACTCTTGCGCATTCACTGGGGGACACATGGCCTCTGGGATGTCAAGGTGCCGTGCATCCTACTTCGCCGAACCGTTGCGGAACTTCATGAACCGTTGCGAATTCTCAAGGAACCAGTACCCACCTGGGAAGTGCTGTGATTCATCGAGAGCGTATGAATTCTCGTGGACTTAATATCTTCAAGGATAACGATCATGTAACTGACTGGCCGGTAAGCGCCATAGACTATGTACTCTGGATAAGATGAATACATATTAAAATTTTGAAAAAAAAAAAAAATGAAATATTTCAAGTATGTCAAATCTTGGATGTCACCCAGCACAATCTTTCCCATAGGAAAGCAACGAAATATTTTCCCTCGTAAAGATATTCACATGGGTAAGTCGTGGCTTCCGCTGACGCGCATCTCACGAATGTTTACATTCACAACGTTCCTCCCTGAGGAAAGTCGGGCGCGTTTCTATGTGGCCACGTATAAAAACATCGCAAGGGGTAACAGGTAGAACCCAGTCAATGTGCTTAAAGCTAATCCATTGTGACTTCGGAGAATTGGCAGGCTGATCGACGGTGACAGATGTCATCCAGTGACAGCCGGGGTCTCGGATCTACGTCATGTAAACATAACTCGAATCTACAGGAGCCCAAAGAGACGCCGATCTTACCGATCAAGAAAAGCCTGTAGCTTATCTTTCGAGAAGATAAAAATAAACGAGGCAACGCGTCAAAATAAAAACGAATGAAAACTGCAAGATTATAATTTTTCTTTTTATTTTTCTAGCCTATCATCTTACGTCATAGCAGTGTCTGTATCGTCCATTATCTATATTTATTCTGCGTTCGCTCTACCAGTCCCTGGCACGTCGATAATGAACTTCGCGCTTTAATCCAATCGAACGTCTTCGCCTCTTCCTGCCGAAGGTCACCGAAAGCAGGAGAGAACGTTCGCCTATTTATGACGTATCAGCCTCTGCCTAACAACCGGGAAAACAAGAGTCTCTGAGCATTAGGATTGCGACCAGCAGGGAACCATCGTCGTAAAGAGCACAGTTACGCGGAAAGAGCCGATGCACCCGAGTGCTGTGGAAATTATCCCTCTCCTTTTTTTTTTCTCGGACCACCCTATGAGTACGAGAGAGCTCTCGCAAGGCCTAGAAGGTCCTTGACAGCTCATCTCAAACATCTGGTTTCCTCGCCTGCTGGTCTTCCACTCCTGCGGCTTCTTCTTCCTTCATTGCTATAGGATGGTGTTAGGTGCAATAGGCTCTGCCGATAACTCCACTTGGGCTGCTGGTACTTGCGACTTGAGAGATACTCTCTATCCTCGATACGATCGCACTGAACTCACCTTCTTGTAGCATAGAGCTCTGGACTTCGAGTACATAAATCATATGTGCCAGTAGTCGGGAATGCGTGCCACATTCATTTGCTGCAGTCCCGACCTTGTGGATTGCTTCGATTGTATTTTGTTATATATATATATATATATATATATATCGTTTCTATACATATACCATATTCAAGGCTATTTTACGAATCAGTGCTCGTAGACCTGACAGTTTCTGTTTGACTATAAGACATGCCTATATTTCATTTTTCAGACATACCTCTCAAAACTGGTTTCCTAATCATTGATCACCTCTGGCAGCCTCTGCTAACCCAGGCATTTATCATTTTTTTGAGTTATAGTCGTCAAGCTCAATTTGGTTGTTGTACGTCTGATTTGACATTACCAGTGTCGCAGTGTGCAATTCGCTATAAGCATTTACTATAGCTGTTATATTGGATTTTTGGAAAATATTTATTTTTCGAGAATGTACTGGCTATATGGTATGCACGAAGGCAGTGGTGGAGAATATTTTTATTGCGTGTACGATGAACCACGGTTAACTAACAAGAAACGCCATAAGGCTGGTGGCCAATGCGCGACCCGACCCCGTGCTCCTACTCACGATCTTGTTAACGGCCGTCGATAAACACGCGTGAAGCAATTACGCGTCTTTTTGCCTGGAAAGTTATGCCGCGGCTTGCATAACGAGGCCCTGCGGAGGCAATGCGGAAATCCCGGAAGAAAGAAGCCCGTGGCTAAATCGCAGTGTAAATACTACGGGCGAACGAGTTCGTCGCGACGAGAAACCGACGTTGGCAAAAAAGGATCGGCTAATTATGATCGGCGGGATCGATTGATATTTGTGGGGTTAATTAGTTTCAGCCAGTGCCGAATTAATGATCCTTGTCGAGCAGAGATGGAGTTGCTGTTGTCCGTTTCATCTTGCGTAAATTCATGGAAAAACGAAGACTTCGCAGCGCTGTGGATGCCTTTACGAAAATCGTTTCTCTGCCGGTCTGGACAGCATGTCGTATATATGCAGCAGCATTGATACGCAGAATAAGTAAAAGGACGAAAAAGTAGAAACGCAATCAACCCTCCATTACGGAGCCTCTTGTATATATATAAGATTCTTGAGACTTTTCTGTAGGGTCCAAGCCGTAAATCTGCGCTCAGGCCTCAATCATTGTTCCCATGACGGTTAATTTGTCGCTCATTGTGGCACCGAGTCAAAGAATTCTGGTCGAACTTTCGGCGTGTTGCGAAAATTCAGGGGATTGGATTTCGCCGTGGAAATAGAGCGTGTAATTCGGTATAATCGAACAAATGGATAGAGTCCTTGGATATGTAACGACTGTCACATATGGCAAATTTGAATGATTTCTAAAACTAAGTCACGCATTGAATATCATATCCAATAACTGTGAAGGTATATATATATATATATAAGAACTTATAAATAATCATAATAGTAAGCCAAATGAAAATTCTATAAATTCTCATCGAAAAAATTTTGCGTCAAATAGCAAAGCATTTAGTTCCATTCAATTCGTAGAATGATTTTCATGCTGGATATAAAAATCGATTAGAAACGGCGGAACAATAATTTACAGACGGAAAAACGTCGTCCCACATTTTGCGATGCCTAGGACGGCAGGTGCGCTGACAAGCGAAAATCGCCTTAAAGGCGTCGCGCTTAGCAGATTACTACGTCAACTGATTGATGCCGTAACAACAATTTACAATTCTCACTGTAGTAGCGCGCAGTCTGGCTACAGAAGATGGTCTTTTTGTTGAGGCAACATTAGAGGCAACACCGACTGGCGTTAGGAAGCTGCACGTATCTTCAATTCTATGCTTACACGTACACCTCATGGAGACTTTATCGCATCGTTTGGTGAACTTCCTCGGTTATCTTACATGTCCCTCTCCTCTCTTGTTGCAAGAGTAGGATGAAGGGGGAAAAAATTAAATCTCTATAAACGTCGAACGACCCTGCTTTACCGTTCCTCTGGCATGAATCTCCCTGAGAAGCAAAACACCTGTATCGCTGCCAGGATTGCTTGCAGGAGATTATTGCTCGCTTCACAGACTCTCATGAAAACTCGACTAGACAGCAGCTGTCTATTCGTATTTGCATCTGAGAATTTATAAAATTATTAGGAACGGGTTTCCTGTGTAACTACTCACATTAGCATGGAAAAACAATAGTATGTGTAAGAGTGATATATCTCGGTTAAGGTTGATAAATTATATTCTTTTCTAAAAATCCTTGTTTGTATATACTTGATATAGTATGACAAAAGCTCTCTGGGTGGTACTCCTACGTTAGGCGAAACATTTTTTGGTATATATTACACTTGCGTAATACAATCCTAACAGTCCAGCAAACATTCAACAGACGCAGACTTCTTTAATCTCTAGAAGACGAGCAGCTGATTTTTTGGGCCTACATGGATCTCATTTTTTGTCTGCAGAAATACTTTTTTACATGTGTATTAGAGTTCCAATTTAAAAAATGTAGAAGTCAAAAAATCTGTCCATGAGGGAGACTACATTTATGAGATTTAAAAATAAGTTACTATCCCTGCAACATTAACGTCGTATACCAAAAACTTGTAGTATAATAAGTTTCTGTATGCATTATTTTTTCTTTGCGTACCGCCAGGAGACAGCGCTCGTTATTTAAAACTTATGTAAGACAATGCTACGTGGATAGATATACGATTTTACGGGTAACGAAATTTCCATTTCTAAGATACACAATTCGTTATAAAGACTCATCCTAGGAGTTCTCCGCGGTCTCGTATGCGTAGGACACCTACGCGAACAGCAGGGGTCCGTCTTCCTAAGAATCCAATGCGTTCGTCCAGGTGACACTTGACACATGACGGCACCACGCGTGACAGTTAACGGATGGACGTGCGACTCTCGATAGGAATAAGACGTAGAAGAAAAAGTGTCAGGATAATCGAGAGAGAATCGATCGTGCGCGCATCTCCTCGCTATCTGGTTAATTTACATTGAAGCGATGTACAAGCTTAAAGCATGTTTCTATCTTGTTTTCAGGGTCGCATGCCGTTCGTACGTGCAATGAGCATGGAACAACGATGGCAGGATTTGGCTTCTCTACTGTCACTTCCGGGTGCGCCGGATCACTTTGCGCATCCTGGTCATCCTGGTTATCCAGGACATGGGATAAATCACAGTCATTACGAGGCCCAACGTAACGTACTGCTGCACAATGCCACCCTGGCACCGCCTGTTGGTGATCTCAACGCAACAGGACCTTATCATAATGTTGGTGAGTGTCCTGCCGTAAAGAATAATTTTGTCATTAGTCTCAATTGTTGGTTTAATATATTTCTTTCTTTACTGACGTTACCTTTCCTTTGTCTGAACTAAACTGCTCACTGATACAGGGGGTCCATCAAATCTGGGATCAGCCGTGGCGACATCGATGAACCTGACCAACAGCAGCGAACCAATGGGTAATGAAAGTGGTGCTGCTTATAAATCCGAACCCAACGACATGATGTACTATCATACTCCAGCTTCTGATTCAATAAACCAAACTACAGATGGATTTCTTTCGTCCCTTCTGAACGACGAGGATCTACATCTTATGGATATGGCGATGAATGATGGTGAGTAATAATTTGTCAATTTCTTGGCATGTTTATGTGCCTTTTTCGTTTTTAGGAAAGTTCTCTGAAATGATATCTAGGTGAAAATTTCAATGAACGAAGGCCAATTTACATCTTGAATCGTTTTATTATAAAATGAAACGTATAAAAACTTTTCAACATAACGCATGGTACTATCATTCGATTACTATTAGCTGTCCATATCGGTCAGTAGTACATTCCTATGCTTACAGATAACATTTTAGGTCACATTTTCATCTTATAATCTAACATTTGTACGATGAATGTTATATGTCATGGAGATTTACACTGATAAATGATACATAGAGAACCCTGTATTTTCAGACTAACTCAATACCAACTTGTATGCCTCTGTTAAGATTTCTAATCAGAAACAGTTGTATACAGTAACAACTATTAGGAACGTATAGCAGCGGATTCTGTCCACCTTTTGATTAAGAACTATTCAATCGTAATAATTAATAATAGTTTTTTTCGTTTAGGTAAGAGATTATCTCGTATTCTATAAGAGTTAACGATTTTTTGGTCAAAGCACGAGGCAACGGTCTATTATTTTATAGATTACAAAAAAAAATAAAATATAATTGAGGAATAACAGTAAATAAAAATACCTCTTTATCACGGAATAAAGCCATAAATCTAGCTTGCATCAGACGCTCATTTCTCATCCTAACTTAGAAATACCTTGTATTTGGGTAAACGCCATTCATTAAGTAGGCTAAGTAAACTACCATTCTTCATCCGGCTCTGCCGCTGAACTTGGTGTGTAAGCACTCTCAGGATACGGTTCACCATGTCCCCCACCGTCGTTATCGAACTGAAAATATAAATTAGATAGGTGAATAATTTGAACTGGCACTTCTTATTTACGATCTTATAAATTCTGAGATACTTACATCTCTCACATCACGGCCACCAAACTTGCTCTGTCTTCCTGGTGCAAAGCTTCGACCACCTCCAGATTCCATCCAGTCCGGCACGGGCTGTCCAGCCTGTTGCAGAATCTTAACAAGATCGCTCAACACCGGTGCATCATGTTCATGGTCAAAGAAGCTGGTAGCCTTGCCCCGATTTCCTACACGTCCAGTTCGACCAATTCTGTGGACGTACTCGTCGATGCTTTTTGGCATGTCGTAGTTGATAACATGACCGACGTTCTTGATGTCAAGTCCACGAGCAGCAACAGCTGTTGCTACCAGGATAGACATTCGTCCTCTCTTGAAGTCACTCAAAGCTTCTTCTCGTTCTCGTTGAAGTCTGTCCCCATGAATACTGGTAGTCGGGAAATTATTTTCTGAGAGAAATGCGGCGATGAAGTCCGCCGTTCGTTTCGTCTCCACGAAGACTAGAATTCTTGCAGTCTTGAGATCTGACTCGCGTTCCATCAGTTCTTTGAGTTTATTTCGTTTTTCGAACTTGCCCACTTCGTAGAAGTTCTGTTCAACATCCGTGCAAGCACCACCGATGATTCCCACGGCAAGGAAGAGGTAATTATTTAGAAATCGTGCTGCAAGGCGTTGTATCTCCTCTGGGAATGTTGCCGAAAACATCAGAGTTTGTCTTTGATCTGCCGGTACCATAGTCTGGTGGTCCACCATTTTTTCAATATTAGGCAAGAATCCCATGTCTAACATTCGATCTGCTTCATCGAGGACAAAGAATCTGACTGATGCAAATGTTATGCGACCTCTGTCAACAAAGTCCAATAATCTTCCAGGAGTTGCTACGAGAATGTGACAGCCTGCTGATACTTGTTTACCCTGGTAGGAGCATGATGTGCCACCATAAGCAACAACGCACTTCAGAATGGAATCCTTAGAGAACTTCCTGGCTTGTTCATAGATTTGTATAGTAAGCTCACGTGTAGGAGATACTATAACAACCTGTGGTTCACAGTGACTCGATGTAACCACCAGATCCCTTGGGTCTTCCAAAAGAGTATTCACTATTGGAACTAAGAATGCTGCAGTCTTTCCAGATCCTGTTTGAGCACAAGCCATGAGATCTCGACCTGCCATTATAA
The DNA here is from genome assembly GCA_030142285.1 of Calameuta idolon. NCBI lineage: Eukaryota > Metazoa > Arthropoda > Insecta > Hymenoptera > Cephidae > Calameuta > Calameuta idolon. Next base: position 897,548 of record JARQSV010000335.1, on the reverse strand, counting down.
TAGGCAAGGCATGTTTTTGCACAGGGGTTGGTTTGGTGTACCCGGATTTCTTGACATTAGTTAGAACAAACTCACGAAGTCCAGCTTGCTCAAAAGTTTCAATAGGATCAGGTTTGTTTTCCCCTGAGACACGTACCTCGATGTTATCATATTTATCAAAGTTTATGCCCATTTCAACGCCACTTCCAAATATATCTTCATCATTATTAGATGGCTCTGGTGGAATATATATTTCCTTGTTGATAGGCTCTGGTTTATCTCCACCATCATTTCTGTCGCCTCTACCTCCACGATCATCATCTCCATCGCGTCCTCCTCTACCTCCACCCCGACCACCTCCTCGACCTCTTCCACCACCAGATCTAAATCCTTCTTCACCATCCTCGTTGAAGCCTGAACTTCTTCCATAAGAATCTCCATTGTCCTCATTTCGATCTCTGAAACCACCTCTATCTCCTCCACGACCAACTCTGTCTCCTCCTCGACCACCTCCTCTGCCTCTACCACCTCCTCGACCACCTCTTCCTCCTTCGCTTCTAAAATTGTCATCAGATCTACCCCAACCACTATCATCATCTTGATCCTTAAAACCACCACCATTTCCACCATTCTCTCCAAAACCATTTTTATATCCTACACCTCCTTCATAGTCGTTATTATTATGAGGCTTGAAACCTCTCCCCTTTCCATAGCTGCGGCCCTCTGAGTTGAACTATTTCAATTAACAAAAAAAAATATTGATCAAGCCATAATACAATCAACAATCAATAATTATTATACATTTGTATATCTACTTACCGCGTCAACGTCGGCCGATCCCGCCCCCGGAGTATCATCCCAATCATCGTCCATTCTGTTCAATAAATCATAATATATTAATTACAGTTGACAATATATTTAACATGAATTATATAATTCGAACTTGTATCACAGCAACCAAAAAACGTCTAGCATGCTTTGTACGCCGTATTTATCTTGTCAATGCGATACTCCCTTTGTCACAGAAGACGATAGTATCAGGTATACAGCCAATGTGACATAAAATACATCAAAGAAAATAATTGCCATCAAAAATATTTTAAACAATGTCAACGAAGCCAAACAAACCGCACACAAGATTCGTAAAAGACAAAGAACTCGATAATATAACGGTCGAGGCGTTCCACGAATTCGTGCTGGTCATAACAAAGTCAAACGAAGGGAAAAAAGATGAAAGACGTTTCTACAATTGGCAGCCATGCCCGCTTCTAAATATTAACTAATAATGAATACTTCAACACACAGATTGGGATGATTAATTATATACCCAAAATTATAAACAAAAATTAATCAACAATCCACCACATAGGATTCGAAATCGATATCGAAAAATAGTAGACAAATTTAAACAAAAAACGAATCGTCATCAGTTTTACTGAGGAATAATGTTGGAAAAAAAAATGGAAGCATCCATTTTTCACTTCACGCACCTAGCAACAGAAAAAATGAACAGTAACTACCTTCAAAATAGGTATAAAAATGAACACTGTCGACAATGCACGTGATAGGCCGCAAATGGAATATTCCCGCCGAGAGTACAAGCAAACATGGCTACGATTATATCCATTTGTAGTATACAAGAGTATTCATACTTGCCTAATTGTGATAATCAATTGTTCTCAAGGGACTCTGCAAGATTATGATACAAGCTGATGCAGGAATCTCCAAAGCGTCCGTTCTTTCTGGATAACTCCAAGGAACTGAAAGGCTCGTGGCACGACTCGACCTGTCCAGTGAACAAAGCAATTTCAATGGAGCCAACTTCAGGCATAACCGGCTCCTGCGATTCGCGCCTCATACTATGACTATTGCGCATGCGCGTTGCTCACTGCGTATGATCGAAGTTCAGGGCAGTAACTAGAAGAGCCCCACAACTGGGGTTAGTCAATTTCTTTGAAATATCTTCAAAGATAAATCTTAATGAATACACACACACATTCTTTTAAAGTAAATTTTTATCTTTTGCTCTTGACATTCCTCATTTCCAGATATTTTTGCGCCTAAAAGAGGACAATCGGGTGCAAACTGTTATTCATACAATTTTCATAATTTGTTCTATATTACAATATTCACTGAAATATGTAAAGGACATCCAAATTTGAATTCTATTTTGTGATTACAACCAAACCCCGTAACATTTGTAGCGTCAAACTACCTACATTAAGAATCAACTGTTTCACTGGATATGCTATCATATTTTGTAATAATCTTTCAATGTCATTCAGTATTAATCTCCCATCTGATAAAATGAATAGCAGATAATACGTTCTAAGCACGTTCGTACGTTATTGTCAAATAGAGAATCGTGACATTTTATTTCTTTACGAAATATCCTAAAACTAAGCGGAATACTCCCAAGTGAAATACAATGACTGAACTCATCTGCTGTCGATATGTCATTCGACCTATCTCAATACCTACAAACATTTTTCACTAGCCATACAAGTACTAGAGGGAAAAAAGAAACGGGACGTAAACCAGACCAGACGTCCTAAGTTATTTACGTCTTTGCAAGGGATATACTCCAAACGCCATATACTACCTAGTCAATACAAGTACTTCCTCGCTCGACCTAAGTATACAATTCTATTTGTTTTTCCATCATAAACTATACCTTTGCCAACGGAAATTTTCTTCAAAAAACACATGGCTCAAACTACGGGGCATTAACTTGCATAAGAATATTACGAAATTAAAAAAAATTGCGAAAATCCATTTTGTCACACAGTTACCATAAAAATTAAGTCTCGATTTTAAACCTTTTACCTGAGATCCCAACTGTCTGCCATACTCGCAATCACTCCGTCACTATTTTCATCTTGGTGTGGTTATTAACCTTGCCAGGAATTATTTCCGTTAAGCAACCCTCTTAAAATACGCAACTGGCAATAACACGTAAATGCTGAGTCACCTCGCGTTTGCATCGCACACTGACACAGTGTCCTTGCATATGTACATATCAGTTTGCTCATGTCGCACGAATATATAAATGACAGAGTCCGACTTACCAAGCATAGATTGTATAGTCAACGACAAAATTAACAGCTAGCTTCTTTATCCTTGTACACTTTTTCTTCGATTCTAATTAATTTTTTAATTAATGTAACGACACAATCGTTCCACTCATGTATAAATCAATGTTGATCGGTTTTATGAGACAGACTATTCTTCAAACAAATTCCAACCTTTGGCCATGATTAATGTATTACTTAAAAAAAAATAATTTTCTGCACCGAATGACTTATGGATTATTAAATTCATAACTTTCGATATTGATTAATTATACCACTCTTCCCTAAAATACCTTAGGTAACTGATCGATTGAAATCGAGCATATCTATTTGATTGATAAATGAAAATTAAGATCGTATATATTAATTCGATCGATTAATGTTTTCTTCGTGTTAATATGATTTCCGAGTGATATTAAGGCGGGATTTTTTGAATAATCTTATTTATAATGACTGATGCGTCTTATTATTCAAAACTGTGTTAAGTATTCATATCGCCTACTGTGCATAACATTTTGGCGATGACTGTAGTTACAAACGTGTGAGCATTATTCAGTATTTCACGCACACTAATTGCAGATGGCCGAGTGACACACAGAGTTGCAGAGAGAACGGTTGGCCGGAGTGTTTAACGGAGAGAGTGTTTAGTTCTTGTTACCTCCGGATCACGGATCGTTAATTGACTGTTAACGAGGCGATTTCCTCGCGCAAACGATGATTATTTTCGTCAGATCTTTTTACGAATTTGTTTCAATACTTTCTTTTTCATCCTTTGCGTTGCTTTTCTTCGCAATGAACGACCGAATGACTTACAAGTAGAGACATTGAAGATCGTGACGATTCCAACTGGTGGCTCGTGAAACTTGTCGGTTACGACTGTAACGTTATATCTCGAAGAATTACCGATCTTATATAAATCTTAATTTCCTTATTCGATTTAAACTCTACAGTATAAGAATTATCGAATCTCAAACTATTGACATTATGCCGTAATAAAAACGGGCAAAAGTGTCGTGACGTAAGTGGTCCTTTAAGTTTCTTTTCAATCGAACAAAGTGCTTGCCTACGTTTTTATTCGTTTGGTCTTTCTCGTTATTTACGTTCGCCCGATAAGTGTTTAAATTAGTGTGACAATCAACGAGCTCGTAAAATATTCTAGACTAAAGTTATAAAAATCCCATACAAGGCCATCTTCAATTTTTTATCATCTTAAACGAATTCATTAAATATCGATATAATAATCCATAACGATCAATATCGTTCGTAAAATTGCAAAAGAGAAAGGTACTCGTTTTTTTACATACATTCTTTGTTTAAAAAAAAGAACCCAAATTATTTAAATAAAAAATACGAATTATTGTTCATCCATATAATTGAGGCCAATGCAGATAACATAAATCCTAGAGGCGGATCTTCCTCTAGATACTCACCGAAGCGAACTCGAGTAACGTCGTTAATCGACGTGCTGAATTTCAACGATGCGTTAGTTACCGCGTAATTAAAGGCTAATCCACCGGTAAAAGATAGCGTGCACATAAAACGCTCGTGTTCGTACCGAAGAATATTTAAAGGTGCATTGACACTCGAGACCTAAAGTTCCTTGAATTTTGCCAATAAAAAAAATCATTGCACGTTGTCCCATCTTCACGATAAACCTCAAACAAAAGCGACACGACGTTATCGTGCACTTTAAACTCGATTCACAATTTTACGTCCTCTCGGATACGTCGTTTCATTTTTTTTTTTTTCCCCACTTGTCATTACAGAATAAAAAGAGTCGCGCGCTCCTTTCATTAACAATTTACATAGTAAACGTTTCGCATAAACATACTGAATTACGTGTAAAAAAAACCTTCCGGTAGCCGACGCAATAGACAATAACATTGCATACGCCCGTATCCACAACGTAATTGGTATACAAGGATATGATTACTTGTCCCAAAGAGAAGGGAAATGACGACACGTAAAAAAAAATGAAAGATATATAAATTCGCCTAACAGCAGCACGTACGCGCGCGCAATGATTGCATTTCTGCTATCAATGTACCGGGCTTGAGTTTGGCCTATCAGCAGCGTATACGTGAATATATATATACAAGTACTGCATACGTAAAGCATTGTAAGAGCTGGTAGCGCACGTGTAGAAAAAACGCAGTTTTACCGAGGCCGTGAACAAGAGCGATAGTAGGGCCAGTTTCTAGTAACGCGGTGTCATGAAGTTTTGTAACGCGATTCCACGCTGTCTCGCAATCACTATTGTAATCCAAGCGATAATTTTCCCTTTAGCGACCAAAGGATTTATTCTTGTGTCCAGTGTAACGTAAATTTCTTTTCAACACTGTTTCACTGTCTCTTTCACGATTTTCTTATAAAAAGCCCATTACGTCATCGTTGCGCGTGTATCTGCGTCCTGATATCATAAACTAAATATAAAAGTTATTCGAGTTAATTGAATTTAATGGAGATTGGCAGCGTGTCATTGCAGTGAATATTCATTGACAAAGTGAATCGACGATTTTCATGACACATCGTTAAGCAACGATCGCATCGTGCGCTGAGGACACACCGCGACGACCAAGCGTCGCTGATTTATTATCTGCCGTCGATGTGTTTACGTATGAATCAATGACGGTGGATACTTGTGCCTGGTAACGAAATATGTGTGATTCGACGAATTTGACTTTCATCTTTTCTCGAAGCCATTAAGAGATCCTGTGCTTAGATCGAGGAATGGGACTCGATATCTCGACCGCCTTCAATCGTATTAACGGTAAGAGTCGTTCCATATGGATCAGAATGATTAAAAAAAAAGAGAGAGAAATTCGAAGTAAAGCAATTTTTTTGTGAATAAAAATGTTGATGTAAACTTTTTTTTTTTCTTGTTGCACCGTATACGCGTTTAATACCGTTCACGATTAAATTTTGATTTCAAGTAGAATTATGTGTAAAAGATCATTAATGTCCGTTAGCACGGGGAGACATCCATGTCGAATAAAATGAAAAAAGAAGACGGATCGACGATAATGAATTTACATAGCCAATATATGTATATCAGATGAGTAATATTACGAAAGGACCAATGACGATGACTGTTGGCTGTCATTGTAAACGAGGAGTCTTCTGTATGTGGTACAGATACGTGTGGGTCTGTGGCACGTTCCATCGTGAGTCATACACTTCTTTTACCATCGCATCCGCTATGCGATTGTAAGAATAGAATGAAATTGATTCATTTACCAGACGCCCGATGACTTCGTACAAAACACACGCAAAACAAGCGACACCATCCACAGCGTTCGCGTCTGCGTACACACAACATACATATATGTAGATTCCGGGCGATTATTTTTCTCATGTATTTGAGACATCGTGGAGTTTGAGATCTCGCAGTATTATTTGGCAAATTTTTAAAAGTCAATTATAATGAATAATTATATATTTAGTTGCAAGGGTTGATTTTACATGAGTTTTGAGGAATTTTCGATTTTTTTTTTGTTGTAATAATTATTTTTACATGACCTGACAACAACGATATCTAACGATTCTATATGAATATTTACTCGTTACGTCAGAAATCATACGATAAAAGAATTTGCCTACGCGTGAGTCAGCAAACTGTTATGGCGCGAGGTTTTCGATCTTGTCATTTGGCCCGCAGCGGTCCGACCGGAAATACGAGTCGAATTTGTGCGTGATACGCGCTGACGCATATCGTATGATCCATCTGTTGCATTTCATAAAAAGAGAGACAGGCAAGAGGATGATATACGTTCGTAGGATGGATATTAAATATAGGATTAAAAAAAATAATGTCCTCAGTCTGAGGCTCAATGATTATATCGTGAAATGTAAACAGGATATATGGATGTATTGTGTATATATATATATATATTTACAGTATATTAAGTTTACAACGTGGCAAATATGAATGCACAAGAGAATCATGTTATCAAAGCACGTGTCAGTTGTGCGCACAGCTTTATTTATGTCAGATGAGCCAACCTTACGGGAACAGAGCGTATGAGGAAATTTGCGAGATTGGTAAGAAAAAAAAAGGTTTTTTTTTTTCATAAATTCTGATATCAGTGATAGGACGCATCGCAATTTACTTATCTGTGTCGCAATTTAATTTCGAAATTTTTAATCCACTTCATCGTCATTACGAAAAGGTTCACTGCTCGTTTAATCACTTCTGCCCTAATGGCATCGATTTCTATCGTACGTAATGATCCTGAGGTTTCTTTTTTCACCTTTAATTTTTTTTTCGACTTCGTTCCTTATTAAACTCTTCTTCTACTTATTCGCTCGTTACTCGGTGAAAGCTGTGAGGAAAGTATCGAATGGGTATCGATTCCAAAGAGCATCTGGGATGTTGTAAAAATATTGGCAAATTTATTTCTGTCTGTTTCAAATGACTGTAACCATTCGTTTGTGTATCTTAAATGAATTTTTCAGAAGTACATTGTCCTTGCGTAACATTGCTGTATACTGAATGGCAATATGTTCGATGTATGTTGGCAGGCAGTTAAGTTATGCAGGCAGAATGTGATAAGAAATCCTAGAACACTATATGTGTGTGTGTGTATATATATATATAAAGGTATATATATAGATAGTCGAGCAGGTAACAGTGAATAAACGCTCTCATTAAATCAGCTCTAAATCGTCGTTATAGCACTTTTTATTACAGTTTATCAAAGGAACATAAGCTCGCTTTTACAGTCACGTCCACGATCTACTTTCGCAACAGTGTTTTCGCCGTCGCGCATTCCAATTTGCGGACTTTAGCAGTCGCTATCGCAGAAATGCCTTGTTTACATACTTAGCCAAACATTTGCATTCTACAAACGGGACTGACTTCTCTCTTGTACGCGTGACTATTGACGACGAGTTAGAAGACGTTGATAACCTCAGGCTTTTCTAATTTCTTTTTTCATACCATCTTAAAAATCATCTTCGCCCATCATGCAGCAACTATATTTTTAAGGGGATGAAGGAATAAAAACTTCGCTACGGCGTTCGCTCAACCCTTTGAAAATAGAGACTTTTTGACAATGTTACTCCTGCAAGACCTTCTTTGGATTAGGGTTTTCGAAATTATTGAATCTGAGCATCATTTTGAATTTCAAATTTTCGATATTATACTCGGAAAGTTTTGCGAAGATCGATGAAAAGAGTTCGGAAAACAATAGGGGGTGACCCATAAATGTGTGAAGCGTCATCAAAGGTTAAATCACAGGCTCAATGAGAAACCAGAAATAGTATTACCAGCAGCCTGGTTAGGAACGTGATAACGTTATCAAGAAATATGATTGGGAAAGTTATCATTGACATTTTTTTTTTCAAATATGTAAAAATTAGTATATAATATTTAATGTATCTGCTTTCACACTTAGAAGTACCCGACTTTATATAGCTTATGATATAAAGTATCTGGTTCCGCTGAAACCACTGATAAGCAATAGCAATGCTTATTGTGATTAGGCTAACATTATTATTACATTACCTATTCAAGAAACGTATCAATGACGGTTTCCTTTTGTTCATGTTCCTTCCAGCCGAAAAAGCGTCAATATTTTGTACGAATGACATTTATTTATATACACGTTACGTGTTGCGTGTGCGGCCTTATCTTATTTTTGTTGTTTCACATGCTGGTATGGTACTTTTGCTAAAAAGTTTCGTTATTGGACATTCTTTTGAGAAAATACACAATCACACAAGTGTCCACTTATGTGATATGATTTCATAGGATAACCAACGGAAATCCTCTCACATTTATACATATATATATACAAGTTTCTTGAACCACACGTGTCCTTATTGTCTTTATTTTTACATTCGTCGAACGTGATTTTACAGAAACATTCTTATCTAGCGTAGATTTACTATGAGTTTAAGAAAAAAAAATCTATGTCTAAAACAACGACAGGGTACAAAAATATGTTTGATTAAGTTAATTAAGTGAATTTGATAAAGAATGTCTGCAGGATAAATTTTTAATTGTCAAAATAATATTACGGGGGGGGGGGGGCATAACCAGGAAATCAGAAAATAATGGTAATCTTTCAGTGATTTTCCACTGTACAGCCACTTGCTTTGAGCCGTTTAAGAATAAACGACTTACCATATTTACCGTGTCTCCGTGACCAAGGCGATTTCTGTCATAATTTTTCTTTTTGGATCATACGAGTCACCCGTCGTAGTTGGTACCATTAAAAAAAAAAAGAGTACTCCATTGTAACCAGGCGAGACTTGGCACAATCGGAAATCCACAAGCGTATAATTCAAGGCACGGGCGCGGCCGTGACTGCGTTTTATTACGATTCGTCAATTCATCCTGATAATAATAATTGACATTCAAGAAGGAAGAGAACGGTGTTCGCAATTGCATGTAAATTAATCGCTCCGTGAAGAGCTTGGATAAGGAAGTCATTATAATTAATTCGACTTTGAAAAACAATGAAATAATGAACGAGTAAAATCCTATGATACACGTGAGCCACTCCATCGAATTATGAATTACGAAAAAGTTGCCAGTATATACTTGATGAGTAAAAAGAATGAGCAATATCAATATCATGATACAACCTTCACAATATTGTAGTGATGAGATACGTGAAAGTTCGCAGAAAAACGATAGCACATCATCGTAAACACACATATATATATATATATATATATATAATACCTACATACGTATATATATACATATATAAATACATAGATCGCCTCTGAACTCAATTTGAAATTTCTGTAACGTCATCTTACGTCAGAGTATACAAATACAATAAACTTCAAGGCTGAATATTTACAAATATTTGAGAAGATATCGTTGCTACGATATGTCCTGATATGTTTACATTATTTCACTACATAAAATACAGTGTAACCGGAGTAGGATTAGCTATATTGTCATTACCGTGTGAAATATCCCATATCCGTAGAACAATGGTTTCGTAACGTTTACGTGGTTCAGCGAATAGTTCGATGCACTGATGAAACTTAAAAAACAGAAGGCATACGAAAGCGAGGAAAATGATTGTCCCAAGATGCACTAGGTATATACATGGATAATAAAAAAAGTATAAGAAAGTCGTGAGCAAAGGTTTTCGCAATTGCTCGTCGTATTCTTACTCTTTTAATATCATGGCATCACTTCAAGTTATATGCTATATATATACATATACATATACTAAGTATACTTGGTAAGTATACTTGAATCATGTCTATATACATACACAGTTAGATAAAGATGACTTCTTTCACGCTAAGATTAACATCGCCTGTTCACGAACGTTAAATGGTGAAAGTATACGTATGAAGCTTCCTGATGACGAATGTAATATTCGGTAATGAATTTTTGATGTTAACATTTACGTTAACAATAATAATTCACTATAAGCGCCCACTCACCGACCCCACCATCTTACTACCAACGTCCAATGCCAAAATGAAAAGTGCAGCTAGTCGCCTGCCTCCCGGGTAAAGTGGCGACGCCCCGTATGGGTTAGACTGGTTGGGCGACGGATGAGCGTTAGTTATGTTTATGCTGTGCTGACGGACAAAGGCGAGGCGTCGGTGATGCTTATATAATCGGTATTCATTCGCGACTAGACTACGCGGTTCTTCTGTAATACGTGTAATCACAGTGACGCATGTGTTACTCAGAAATGAGTTTAAGGAACTGAAAGGTGTTTTGTGACATGTAGTGTTTCTATACTCTGCACTCTGGTAAAGGAGGCTAAATTTCGTGGAACGGATTTTAATCTCACGGCTCAAGTGACACAAGACATCCGAAGATAATTCATGAGTGTATATAGGTGCGGTGAGCGTGACGAAGTTAACAGAATCTGGAAGGCTGCCATGATGGGAAATGTTATCGTCGTTGTCCCCCGCTTTTGACGAGCCGTTTGAAATATTTCACGGCGTGGCCGTTGGGGGCGACTCATTGTTACTCGGTGGCTCCACGCGTTCGGTTGTTTCTCCGTGTTTGTCAGTCAGAAGGCTTACGAGAGAGACCTCTTTCTTTCTTTTATACGCGTTTACAAGCGTATCTATTTTCAAACGTTGGTTCAAATTGTCACGTTTGATTCTTTCTGTCTGCTGGGATTTTAAAGTAATCTTAACTGTCTGCTATTTGATCTCGTTGGTATAACTGTGATCAAGATAGTTGTTACCCGATGCTAGGAGATCTACGTTAACTGACTCAAGCTAATAATTGGAACCGGAGGTCAAAAACGCTGACGTGTAAGAGGAATTCTACGTAGTCAGTCCTAACTGATTGTGAGACATTTACCTTGCCTTCGAGCGAAGCTCTAGGGTACTGTGTGTGTTGATTTTTCAGTATAACAGCTGGACATCTTTTTCTTTTTAATTTTGTCACGTCATATTCTGAGATTCGTTCTTGGTGACTTTTGGATGTTTTATAAACTGTTACAAAAGATTTTATAAGAGACTGATCGACATCTGGATTATTATGCTACGCAAAGGTGTTTCGGTGCGCACGAAAATATTATTTTAAGTGTGAGAGTTTTTAATACAACTAAATTGGGAAGACGGAATTTTGCATGACGATCACACTGGAGATATCGGAAACACTAGTGAAATCTGAACAATCTTGTGTCAGTGTGGTTTGGAATATGCATTGTTACACACACTACAGTATTTACTATGCTGCGAAGATCCTGGAGATTTAGTACTGCCCTTCTCTTACAATTTTGCTGTACCTGCATGAGAGGAATGCTGAACATTACAAAAAAATTGTAAACGGACAAGCTCGTCTTCAATCTAAACGAGGGCTAAATTCACTCATATTGAGCTGATTTATAAATATACATACATATATTTAACTACAGTGCCCATACTGGGACTTGGCAAGAGGATCTTTCGTATCTGGAAAAAAATTCGCGAGGAACTATTTTTTTTTTGAGTAAGCTTGCAGCTCCTTGTGGGGCTTGAATGGCGACCATGGGGGTCATCGTATACAGGCCAAGTATGTGTCATTTGTGTCGTCGTTAATATAAGAGTTATACGGAATCAGCAAATGAATCATCTTTTCATCATACATATTTAGGTTTCGTAGTAGCAAATGGGCCTATATAGTCATTAAAATGTCTCATAAATATTACAAAAATTACATTCTTTCGAATGTCATTCGTACCGTACATTCTCAACGTCTGGACAAGCATTTTGGCACAAGTAACGTATCTTTTAATGATATAAATAAGCTCTCTGCACAATAACGTGAGTGATAAGGATAAATATCGGCTGTGCGATAAGACAAACGAAAAGAAATAGAGGGCTACGTAACGCTAAAAATGTCTACATATACTACCAGGACAACGAAAATAGTTTATCTTGTTGACTTTTATACAGGGTGTCCCAAAACGAACAGGACTCAGTAGCATAGTTGTGTTCTTTGAACAGCTTCAATTTCATAGGTGCAATTTTTATTTTAGGGTCTAATTAACAACTATCCAACATTTTCCAAATTTGTTGCATTCAACCAATGATCCAATTTTCACGCTGAGCATCGGCACATCTACAAACCGCCTATCTATTTCTTATCAGAACATAGATACCAACCGCTTCGGCAGTATGCTGAGTTATCAAATTTCCAAAAGGGTTACGTATCTGAAAAACAGACTATGTATTAAAAAGAAGTAGTGACGGTATACTGATAAAAGATGATGAGCGGTTTGTTACGTAATACATACATATATGTATACATGTCGCTCCTCTGCTCAGCATTCGTCTGATTAGGAAATTCGACAAATTTATAAAATCGATTATCCCATTTCACTTTTGAAATTTCACATTTGAACTTTTGAAATTGCTTTAATAATGCAAAACTTTTACTGATTGTGAGTTCCATTCGTTTGATTACACTCTGTAAATTAATAGACGGCCTAATCGCACCTCGTTATCTTTAATCATTGAAATGTTTTTAGAATCTATTTACGCGCTGCCGTACTGATTACAGCAATGTCTTGTGTCTTTATCTTCTAATATCTCTTTCGTCATTGATGGACGCACATACATATATAGATATACGTGAATTTCGCATAACTGGCACTGCCTGAAAATTTCTGGTAAAAACAGCTCAACTTTTGGCAAACAGCATACGGCTGTAGCGTGTGTTTTGTTGTCAATTCATTTGAGCAAAGTCAAATCTAGCTTTAATACAGTATGTAAGTTGACGCTGTCTATTTGCGCAACAACGTGACACCTCGCTTCTCCAATGTTTATGATCGCGACGTAAATTTCTTTCAAAACTTACCGGCCAAGGTTTCCAGTGACATTGCAGACTTCATGAAATATTTTAGTTTATGAAATATTTATCGAAATTTGTTACCGTTAATTAATCCGAATGCCAATAACAAGCCGTATGATAACGTAGGAAAAAATTATTGCAGCCATAATTATAATCATGAAAATGTGCATTGTCATGCATAATTTCCATAATCGCACGACAATCTACCAGCTGTCAATAATTATAAACGGTGCTTATGCGAATTGTCTGTCAACACCAAAGAAACAGCACAAGCATTATTGTTAAGTATCGCAGCGATCAGTCAATGCGGAACGGAGTGATATTTACAAGCATAAATAACAAACAGTTATGCCATATATGCATAGCGGCTGTGTTAGGACAAGCAAAGCCATTTTATTTCAATGGGCTGAAGGCGCGAACTCTTTTACATGCTAAGAACATGCAAATGCCCAAGTTTTGAATTGGCCTTTTCGTCATTTAAGAACAATGCGGCATTTTATAGTTAATTATATATAAGTTAAAATAGTAGAAACAGGAAGAAACCGGATAGGCGATGTAGCCTCTTTGATTTTTCTCTTTCTTTAACGTTACAGCGTGGAGGCGCACATATTTTTCTTACCTTATTGACACGAAAGGTTGTATCTTTAACGTGTCATTATCGGGCGTCATCTACTGTTTTTCTACTTGAATCGTGTCAGTCATTTTTATTACCTACATTGACAAAAGGTGTCATTTGCTTTTTTAGTTGAGCGTTTCATATTCATATGGATCAATGCCAGTTGACGGTCAGTTTTCTTTGTTAACATTGGATAATTTTATACGAGGTTAAATGTCGGAGCGATATCTTTATCTCGACGATAGCTATTCCAAGCATGTGCTACACTGTCCTCCGACGAAATTCTGATCCCTATTACGGAAACGCTAAATCGCTTTCAAAAGTCGACCTAGATTTACAAAATTCTCACGTATCGACGTCTTTGACGTATTCTCACTTCAGAGTTTAATGAACCCAAATGTTATATGGTTCCCCGAAATTCATATGTAAATATTCGAATCGACGATTTATTGAAATCATATTATTCGAGATACCGTGGAGTTATCTGTGATAACACCTATTGCTATTGATATGTGCTATTGATTTTTCCAGTCATGTGATTTGTTGACTCATTGGCAAAACCCACAAAACTAATAACGTACTATATATGTATTTTGTAATCTGCTAATTTATTTTTTATCGATTCTGATAAACGATGCAATATTTGTTAATCGTATCAAAAAACTTCAATATTATAAATTTTATTTTTTCTCCGGCACTTTCAATAATCTTGAGAATCAAATTGAATGACTATAGCAGATTTTGATCGAACGAACAAATTTTTTTTATCGATTCGTTATCTACGGACAGACTTCGGCTGCCACGAAGTAATCAACCAATCGTTATGCCGTATCTCTCGAAATTTCTCTGAGCAACTAGTACCGTGGTATTTTTCTATGTGTGACGCTGATAGCAGGGTCAAGAATTTCACACTTCGCATACCCACGCATAAGCCAGCGAGAAAGTTCTTTCGCAAAAGTCTTGATTATCGTGCATTGTAACCTAAAACCAGTCGCGTATTAGCTGGTTCCCTATACGCATATGCGAGACGCGAATGGCTTCGTAGAAGGTCGTATCAGCTCTAAGCTATGCTGTAAGTTTCCTCTTAAGTTCTGCTGCTTGGATGATAATGGATCCCCTCACAGTTGTATATGTATACATATATACATATAGGCGATCGGTGGAAAATCACTTTTATGACCGGTAACGTTATCGTATATGCTTAAGCATGAGAGCCAATCGTGATAATCGAGAACAGAGAAAATAATTAAGAGTCTCCTTGTTCAATTATTTTTATATCCGTATTTAAATTTATGAAAAAGATCAATGATAGGTTTGAATCTAGTTAAATACATTTTACGTGCAATCTGCAGTGATACTGACACGTAACAATATGTGCACTGAGGATCTTTATGAGTTACGCGCAGTCTAGTAACATTTAGCTACTCGTGTGTTCTCGGTAATAGCCATTAACGTGTTAACGAGGTTACGTAGTCCCATAAAGCTTTTACATATATTGAATGATTTATTTGTTACTTTTTTTTACTCTCTAAAAACCTACAGGACGTCGAGTCTGCGGTTACTGAATATTGACATTTTGAAATTGTTTCATTATATTTGTCACTCTATTAATCAGGCATATAATGTTCTGTCGAATATTAAATACCGTGGCTGTTAAGAAAACATTCGACCGTAGTAATGCCGATCACGTCATCCTCGTCCGGGTTTGAAAATATTTTCATCTCTACTATCCTAGCCTGAAGACAAAATTCTTATGTACATAACAATTACTTATATTTACGCGTTTGTATATTCGCATTATCTACGACTCATGATTTTTCACCTACATGACAATAATAAGCTTGGATCTCACGATTTAATTAACTTTGACTCTTGCTCCTTTTTGTCAGTTACTTGACTCTTCCGCAGTTGAATTTATTACCAAGTTGAAACCTCGCGAGCGATTATTATATTGCATGGTATTTGAAATTCAAATTCAACGTCCAACACGGTCATTGCCAAAGTAAATTTGCAAAGATTTAAGTTGAACGTCTGTTTTAGCCAGTTAAACCGGTTAGGCGAAATGTTGTATTTGATCTATTAATTATATTAAAACTTCATTGTCATCATCAACAATGAGACAATAAAAAGGTGAACAGAGTTTATCGAGACTTGTTTATCGGTCTGAAAAATATCAGGTTTTTCATTATCGCATGACTGTAACACAGTATCAATATATATATATTTTATTTCAAAGCATCATTTTGTTTATGTTTTAGGCATGTACACCATGCGCATGCTGGATAACAGCAGCAATAATGCCTCAGGACCCACTGGTGCTGCAGCTCTTCCTGGAGTGCAGTCAGCTGCTGGGGCTGCACCTAGTGCAACCGGCGTTACCACTCTTCCTGGGGTAACTGATGAGAGGATGGACGCCTCCAGTGACAGCGCTGTTAGCAGCATGGGTAGTGAACGTGTTCCTTCTTTGTCCGATGGAGAATGGATGGAAACTGGTTCAAACTCAAGTCATACCCAAGCCGATTCTCATTACTCCATGGATTATGCTAGGTAGGCAAACTTTTAATCGATAAATTAATTAATAATTATTAATACAGTGTCTGAGATTTATTAATGATTTATTATGTCCGTTTTAGCAAGTATCGTATGCCATACGATTGCAGTTACACAGTTTCCGGAAGGAGCGGAGGATCTCC
This sequence comes from Calameuta idolon, assembly GCA_030142285.1. Classification (NCBI taxonomy): domain Eukaryota; kingdom Metazoa; phylum Arthropoda; class Insecta; order Hymenoptera; family Cephidae; genus Calameuta; species Calameuta idolon. The sequence goes on along the minus strand of JARQSV010000335.1, from coordinate 880,913 downwards.
GAGGTGTCAGACTGAACGTCCCATGCCGCCGGTAGCACAGAAGAAACATCAGATGTTCGCCAAGAGATACTTCCAAGAACAAGGAACCGGTTGGTGTTTCTTTGATAGTACAGCCAAACTATTCACTTTGGAAAATTTATGAAATGCCAATTCTCTGTTGAATCTACGGGATACTTATTGATTAATTAAATTTTGTATCAGGCTCACCTCTCGGTGCTAGTCCACATCCTACAACACCGCTCAAATACGAATATGATACGCAGACGGTCGGTGCTGGTGCACCAGGAAATGCATATTCTGGTCCCATCGAAGGTGCAGCTGGTCCTCAGCCTGAAATGAAGTTCAGCTGTAGCGTAGACTTCACTCGTCATCAATCTGGTAAGAATCATCATATGTGAATTGATGCTGTTGCGATTTTTATGCAATATAATTATTTATTTATTACTATTATTTAAGGACGTTCTGCCATCGAGCACGTTCATCACAATCATACTTATCACCTTCCTGCGGAGAACTCTGGATCATTACAGCGTTCGTTAACGCGTGATAAGAAAGGTATTAATTATATTCTTATTTGTGCATTTTGTCGTCCTATCTGAATCTAAGTGTTACGTAATCAGGGATTTACACAGTGTATGGAAAATAATGTTTGTCTCTTATCCGTGATTGCAGTTCGCAAGAGCGAAGGGGAGGAACATTTAACCAGAGATGAGAAGCGCGCCAGAGCGTTAAACGTACCCATCCCCGTAAACGAAATCATTAACCTCCCCATGGATGAGTTTAATGAACGTCTGAGCAAGTACGATTTGAGCGAAACTCAGTTGTCCTTAATCCGCGACATCAGAAGACGCGGCAAGAATAAGGTCGCAGCCCAGAATTGCCGTAAGCGCAAGCTGGATCAGATAATTAGCTTAGCTGATCAAGTTAAGGAGATGCGCGATCGTAAAATGAGACTCATCCGGGAACGAGACTTCATGCTTCTAGAAAGACAGCGCGTCAAGGACAAATTCAGTCAGCTTTACCGTCACGTTTTCCAGGTCAGTAAAATCACAGAAACCATTCATTTTCATAAATGGACATAATAACAGGATGGATGATGCATTACTTTAACACTGCGCAAGTACTGCAACCATTTGGTAATTGGTCATTTTGAATTTTCAGTCTCTCAGAGATCCTGATGGTAATCAGTACCATCCGTACGAGTATAGCCTCCAGCAGTCGGCCGACGGAAACGTCCTTCTTGTACCGAGAAACCAAACGAATCCACATCATCCTCGTCCTTCGTCCATGGAGCCGAAAACAAAGCCTGAGCCTGAACAAAAGGAATGAAGGAAATCATGAAAATTGGGCGACCATCTGGACGCCCAAAGTGATTGGTAATCAGGAGACTTACTGACCCAGTAAAGTGTCTCTATTCCGCGGTGAGAAAGCAACGCTGCACGCAGGCTACCCTATATATTTTATAAATATTAACGGATGATAATTGTCAAATAAAGTGCATTATTTTTCCTTTTTGTCCTCACGCAACCTACAACGTAAACAACGAATATATAATATGAGTTCGCAGCGCTCTGTCGGATGCGAATCGAAGACTTGATGAATCTGAGCGTTCGATTGTAGGAATGTTATAGCTGGCCTTTTTCGGAGGAAGAGTGGTTAATCGGTATGTCTACGTTAGAGTAAAGGATATTTCGGAAGTATGATTATTTTATAATGTACTGTGTACTCGCGGGTGACCACAAATGTGCAAGTAGCTTGCTGAACGACACGCCGTAACAAATGTCGCGACTATTTTTTTTTTTTTAATTCACAAAGAAAGAGAAAAGGCAACGGCCGTCCTTTTAATTCTGCTTATGTTATCGTTATGAAAATAACAAGAAAACGCGAGTGTACTGCATAAAGTTCATTCAACCCGAATTACCTCCAATCGTGCGATACTCGCACAAAAAGAGAGAAAAAAGGAAACAAAAAAAATTTAAAGAAATACTGAAAAAATCCCCATAATTTCCCATAGTTAGGGATAAGTGAAGCGCGACCACAATACATATATCTCGCGGGATATAATCGTGTTACATAATGTTTCATAATAATTATCACGGATAATAGTAGAAACAATAATATAAAGGGAGACGTGAACACAACGTAATAACGTACTTGTTATTGTTTTATACGAAGGAAAATGAATAAATGTGAATTGTTTTACCGAATGCCAATGCGACAATCGTGGGCTCACCACTAATTGATACCATCCTCAGCTTTTCCTCGTCATCCAATCTACTCTTCCTCCTACGTTAATGCCACGATATAGCGATATACAATTCTTCTTTCATACAATTGCAGAAGGTAAACGTGCGTTCGTACGAATGATGTGTTATACCTCGGATCTTAAAATTTCAATATATGCAAACAAGCAAAGCAACTTTTTAATGTTCTCATGCAATTCGCTATTATCTATGAACGGTGTATAGATAAACACTGTTCATAAATAAAAATAAAAAAAATGTTAAATTGCATCAGAATATTATATAACTTTCATAACGCACTGTATAGCTTGCCAATATAATATAATTATATATACATTATACGCGCAAGATAACTAGTCTAATAATCAGTGATATCTCCCTTTCGATAACGAGACTCCTTCTAATTACAATAATTCCTTAACACGCCGTCTAATTAATTGCATTAAATTTTGGAACTTTTAGTGCATGCGCATATGGCTGTTAAGCGTATCCTGACGCAGAACGTGCATTTAACTTGAAGTGACAATGATGAACGTTAGTTGTTTTATAAAAGGCAAATGCTGGTGAATTGTCTGCGACAAAGGCAATATTATACCCGAGGCGAATGGCGTTAAAATATTAATTTTTTGTTTACGTTAAAGATTGCAACCCGTTTGACGCTTCTCATTTTCATTCTATTCATGTGGAAGCACTAACGATAACGATAGTGGATTGTACAACGACGCAAATATGTGAATATACTTACCGCGACGCTCTTCGCTGCTGTAACATTAGTGAAACAAGTAAATGAAGTTTTATCGGTCGCGATACGAACAAACTTATTGATAAATAAACATATTTTTATAATGTAACAGACGAGAAATGTTCAGGTATTTCACATTTGCCTTTTTATGTATATATCGATGTAGTTAGTATAATTTTCTATAAATAGTATACATAAAAGTCTATATATAAATTAACAGATAGAGGCGCGTATACGTTTGCATATACGCGGGGTTGTGTGTCTGCAAATGTATATTTGCATATATAAGTATAAAATGCTAAATATATATATAAATATATATATATATTATAACGTAAAGAACACACATTGCGGTTTCTATCGAGAATTTATAATCAGCTGTTTACTAAGGTTTACATACAATGATTGTATTCATACTACTGGGTGTAGGATGGCTTTTGCGTACCGTACCTGACGAGCGGAGATCCGATTGTTTGAGACACAAATATTAACGAAGCTTCTTTGCACACAGGGAACAATCTGTTTTGACGCCACCAAGGCATTCGTCGGCTTTCATCAATTTATTCATTATTATTCATGCATCGCAATCTGCCAATGATTAACGTTGATCTCCACCCGTCATTCAATTTATATATTGTATAAATAATGCTGAAATAAACCTCTGGGACAAAAAAAAAAGTGAAATTCTGTGTAAATGCATAATAATACATAGGAAAGAAGACCTCTCCTCGTTCCGTTGTAGCAGGAGTATTTTGTACCTAAATTTGTAAGTCCGTTTCCTATTTTCCTTAAGTACGAGGAATTGACGCGCGTCCGCTTATGAAAGAGTAATGCGCGTGATATAGGGGAAAAAAAAAAATGAAAAAAAGAAGAAAGAAGAAAATTGCCTCGCCTGTCGTAGAAAACTAGTGTTACGTTAAATAAGTTATATAAATTATAATGTTGGACCCAACCTAAGTGATTGCGATTACTCATAAGCGATAATAACCCTATGGCTAATTGAATAATAAAATGCGAAGCTGTAAGCTACACCTGATTGGTGATTACGTAACATGTTTTTCACTTCACTTGTCCTTGTATCTCATAATTTATTTCTATTTTACGATACGATCTTTGACTCTAATGACAATTCTGATAATTGCTCGGAGCGTAATCCGATGAATGATCTTTGCTGAAGAACAATACAAAGGTCGAAGATATAAATTGTATAAGTAGAGGAAGCAATGTACTTTATGTAGCCACGATGAGTTACATTTTGATTAATAAGTGTATTGTTTTTGTTCTTAAATTGTATTAATGATCATTGATGGCTTTAAATTGATTTACTTGTTGACAATTTCGATTGCGTTAATTCTTTTTTGTAGTACCGCATCTTCCGGTTTTGCAGCTGCCAAAACCCCCATGTTTGATTTTCGATTTGTATTTCAGCTTAGAGTCGCAGCCTTCGTAGGCTTTCTTGCAGTCTGTTGATCGCTTTGGTTGAACTTTGTTACACTTTGGAATACCCTTGTTGCATTTTGAAGACAGCCACCGTCCGTAAGGCGTGCCTTTGCCCAAGATGTATTTATGGAGATCTTGAAGAAGCTGCAAACGGAGGCGAAGTTTGACAATTCTTTATGTCAAATTAGCACACGATTATTATTTACTTGAATATGACTGCGCAGTGCCCTCATTTGCGGCAAGTTGGTTTAACCTGGATATATGAAATAAGAATTTGAGTATCTAAAGTTTTTTTCGATGGATTTAAAATTAGTTTGTCATTTTCTTCGATGTCACGACATTCAATTTCATGCACTCTTTCCTCTTTTTCGCGATTGGTTGGCTAAAGCTGCATTGAAGTTGCCGATTTGCAAGTCTGAAATCTGTTTTCTTCGACGTGGTTCAATGCATAAACATGGTTCAACTGTGCTAGTAGCCGATCTGATGCTTGGATATTGAAGATAAGTTTATGCATATTTATGAATTCAAAAATCGAGTTGGCACCTCAGTATTTGGAAAACGTTTCAAATAGGCTTTTTCAATAGTTCCTGAAGAGGTCTATGGTCCTTATTCATAGTCAGAATTTGAGACGAAGCACAGTTTCAAGACCGTAGATATAGTAACGATAACATATAGTAAAGGATGTCTTAAGATCGTGCTTCAGACGAAAAACTAACTTTGAATACGGGCATATACGTTGTCTCTGACAACGCTACGGGGGAGATGAGAAGGGAGATGCGCAACGCTACGGTTTTAGCAGAGATGAGCAGGGAGATGCACAACGCTACGGTTTTAGGCGATACCAAAAACATGGCGCTAAATCGTAGCGGTGAGTTCGGGAGTAGGATTTTGTAATCATCGTCTCCGTCGATAATGCGAATCCCGCGGAACGTGATCGCAAAAGTATAACTCGACGGTCATTCATGAATGGAGAATAATTTCCCTGTGCTTATACTTGTGTTGGGGGTTGTTTTTTGGGGCCTTGGGGTGCAGCCCAAAAATTGAAATTTGAAAATTGAAATTTACAGCACGATATATTATGATAGTCTCGACGTACCGAGTTGTCCGGCAGAGGAGAGTACCCGACGGAGACGTCTCCACGGACCGGCAGAAGCCAAGCTGAAATACCGGCCCCCCGCTGGAGATGGGCAAAGGGCTGTAGAGCGGGCGGTGATAAGGTTTTGATACAGTTAACGGCAGGGGTGGAACCTTCTGCCCGAGTTAAGGATATGGTGCCCAGCAGTCGCCTGATGCCCTTCGGAAGCGGCCGTGGAGGATCTCCAAGGTTACGTACCGATTCGTTAAAGAAGGCTCTGGATTTGGTTCAAAGGGACGACTCGAAGGGAAGGAAGAGTTATCGGCTAGAAGGATCTCGACCAATCAGAATGATTAGTTCTCGAATTTGGCTGTTGTCAAATCAGTCTGTCTCGGGGCACCGACCGAGGTGTCACGAACTGGCCCGCGCTCCCGTGCTATCTGTTGATAGTGTTTCTAGCCGCGTTTCGATACGATATAGACAGTTCTCGCTTCTCGCTCGTATAGTTCTCGCGTTGTTCTCGCGATATCCAGGAAATTCTATGGATTTCCTGTGAGTGTTCTGGAGGTGTAGTGCTGTGCCCTGGTGCAGTACCCACCCGAGTGTCCATCGAATGCGGTTCTCGATCATCACGGATCAGCTGCAACAGTTCCGGTGAGTACTCCCAATTTATTAATTGGTGAAGGGATTTAGATCTGTCACGTTCTCGATCAGCTGTTCTCTGTATCGCGCACTATTTGCCTGACGTTTACTCCGACCCCCTCTACCTCAACCTAGCAGCCTGAGCGGCCGTGCATTTCCGTTATCGTCCGCTCCCGTTCGCGCATCCAGTTGCGTTTGCTGATTTTACACGACCCCAAAGATCAAGACCTACGGTCGTGTTTCTCGATTTCACGCGTCCCCAAAAATCGAAAGGATCCGTTGAGCTATCGCCTTTCTGATAGGTTCCATCAGAGCTCTCGTTCTTGGTGGAGTTGGGCCTGTTCCACCCCAACCCCCAGTTCACACCGGGTCGTCAATTCCCGGTGATGCAAAAATTGGCTGGCGCCCGTCTGGCTTGCGGATGCATGAACGAAGGGTGGACGGCCGAAGGTGACGTAGGTTGGTTCCCGCAGACGTGGTTACGTAGCAGAACTATTGTTAAAACCTATCAGGAACTTTAGAACTCCTCGAGAACTATTTAAAAAGCCTATTTGTGCCTGACCA